>VZRU01015892.1:50027-73093 GCA_013398155.1 Pedionomus torquatus | reverse complement strand
GTTCCCTGTCTGTCTTGAACTGGGGAGCCCAAAAATGGACATAGTACTCCAGGTGTGGCCATGCCAGGGAAGAGCAGAAGGGGAGGTTAACCTCCCTTGACCTGCTGCCAACGCTCTTCTTGATGCACCCCAGGATGCCATTGGCCTTTGTGGCCACAAGGGCACATTGCTGGCTCATGGTCATCTTGTAGTCCATGAGGACTCCCAGGTCCTTTTTCACAGAGCTACTGAGCTGCTCTCCAGCAGGCCAGCCACTAACCTTTACCAGAACTGCACTCCCGGGTGCAACACCCTTCACTTGTCCTTCTTGACTTTCATTAGATTTCTCTCCACCCAACTCTCCAGCCTGTCAAAGAATCATAGAATCATAGTTTAATAGATAAAACTTCACCAATCATATGTTAGTGACAGTAATATGTTAGGGTGTGAAGAAGTAGGTAGGAAAGACAAGATTTATTTATTTTATTCCTTGGAAGTGAAAACCCTTGTAGTGTATCTCCAAATATATAATCTTGTAACTTTTTCACTGCAATTCTTGGAACTGTCTAGTTTAGTCTTTCCAAGGAAATGAGCAGGTTTAAGTTTTAATGACATTTTGGAAAATAAGCTCATCTCATGATCATAGTCCTATCAACGCCATTTAAGTAGAGAAATGTATGTAAGTAATATTATTGAATATGCTGTATTTTTATAGTTTACTGAAGGACCACTTCTTACTAAATGGAAAGCTAAAGCATTTTGCATTCATACAGCTTCAGTGTTTTAATTAAGACAATTTACAAATTTACAAAGATAACAAATTTATTCTGGTGTTACATGTTTATAAACTGAAGTACAGAGAAAAATTTTAATTTCTATTGCCCCCCCTCTAAGACAGAGAAATGCCAGGGATGTAATTTCATTTCTTACAGTTCAGCTTTGACTACATCACCAAGTTTCTTTCTAATGTTACAGTTACAGTAGTTGCTAGGTCATCCTAAATTCATGGGCAGAGTCTGATTCAGTTCTATTGCTTTAATGAGATGCTGCTTGTAATAGAACATATAGGAAAAATCAGTAGCAACACGATCTGCATTTTGTAATTTCCTCACTCATTCATCTTCTAAAGCAGCTTAACTGCATTAGAAAGGTAAAATTAAGACAATATTGCCTTTTGTTGTGTTCTTTCCCTCTTCAGCTAACTCCTTGCACAGATGTTTGCATGATGAAAATCAGATCTAGCTAAATATCTAGATAATGTGCTGAAAGAAAACATACATGTTTTAGTGAAGGAGGTGAACCTGGGGTCATGAGTAAAACTTCTGATATACTAGTGAAATGCTTGGTTGTACTATTCTTGACAAAGAGATGTTCTGTTTGAGTTGTCTCTCTGTTCTTAAAACCACATTTTTTCTCCCCATTGCTGGCTTCTGTTGTCTTTGAATTTTACCTGCAGGCCATATACTTCTGGGCCAAGACAAACTCCTCAACTGTTAGGTGGTAGCTGGTTCCTCTAATCCCACTGTTGTGCTTGTAACAATGTGTGAAGTTAAGTTATCATCCTTGGCAAATATGTGTTGCTTTCCAAAGGAAAATTTTAGTTCGTTCCTGTTGTTATCCTGGTACAAAGTTTTAGAGTTTTTAGAGATGGAAGTTTTGATAAGTACTCTTATAGGACAGATTTCAGAGCAGCGGTTAATAACAACAAATCTTACAGCTGTTATAATCACATTTACTGGGCTAATGAGTCTACAGAATATGAGTGTTATTGTGAAGGATGGACTGGTTCCTGCACCTGGGACATGGTAATCCCAGGTAGAAATACAGGTTGGGCAGAGAATGGCTGGAGAGCAGCCCTGACGAGAAGGACCTGAGAGTGCTCATGGATGAGAAGCTCAACATGAGCCAGCAGTGTGCACGGGCAGCCCAGAAAGCCAACCCTATCCTGGGCTGCATCAAAAGAAGTGCAACCAGCAGGTCACGGGAGGTGATTCTGCCCCTCTACTCTGTGCTAGTGATGCCCCACCTGGAGTACTGGGACCAGCTCTGGAGTCCTCAACATAGAAAAGACATAGAACTGTTGGAATGGGTCCAGAAGAGGGCCATGAAGATGATCAGAGGATGGGAGGGTCTCTCCTATCAGGACAGACTGAGGGTGCTAGGGCTGTTCAGCCTGGAAAAGAGAAGTCTCTGGGGGAGACCTTATAGCAGCCTTCCAGTATCTGAAGGGAGCCTAAGGGAGAGCAGGAGAGGGACTCTGTCAGGGAGTGTAGTGATAGGACAAGGCGTAAAGGTTTTAAATTGGAAGAGGTGAGATTTAGATTAGATATTAAGAAAAAATTCTTTACCGAGAGGGTGGTGAGGCACTGGAACAGGCTGCTCAGAGAAGTTGTGGATGCCTCATCATCCCTGGAGGTGTTTAAGGCCAGGCTGGATGGGGCTTTGAGCAACCTGGTCTAGTGGGAGGTGTCCCTGCCCATGGCAGTGGGGTTGGAACTTGATGATCTTGAAGGTCCCTTCCAACTCTAACCATTAGATGATTCTATAACTGCAGTTGCTTTGATAGATTATTTGCAGTACTGATTAGAATTTGCAGTTCTACAATGGCTAGAAGCTGGTAGCCCTAACTTAATAGCACTAGTACTAAAACCTAAGGATAAGCACATTATATAGTTACAGTAACATTGCATATAAACCCTGTACTTTTAAAGTCTAGCAGGATCATATAGTCTGACTCCTGTACCAGAAATTCTAATAGTCCACAGTAAGTCTCGCCCTAGACCCAGAACATACAGAAAATCATCTAGTCTGGAAGAAAAACTTAACTAACCTAAAAACAAATGTGTCCCTTAATATTCCAATGGTTACTTAACCTTCTTGTAATTATTGCTTGTAGCTGGAATTTATTTAATGTCAGTTGAAATCTTCCACTGCTTAGATTCCTTAACATATTTCTAAATATAAATGCAGTGGCAACACCCTTATGTTAAGCAAGTGTGATGAGAAGATGGCAATAGGGTTAAATTATAAGTAAGAAACAAAGGAATCAATTAGTATTCAGCTCAGGCACACTGCATCAAAGCAATGCTTTGCACCTAAGTGGTCTGCTTAAATTTAAACACTTTTTTTCTGCCTTTAAACGGGAGATGAGTTGCCGAGTATCTCTTTAGATTCAGGGAGTCACTTCTTCCCAGTTCTTCCTAATCTGAGAATATTGCTTGGAGCACCACTTAGGTCTCCCAGCAGATGCAGAGCAGAGGAATGCAAAATTGGTTTGGAATACCGAGTGTACAATTAAATTAGATAGTCTGTGCATAGCTGACCTGAATGAGCCTCGTTTGCACCCTTTCTGCATCTGAAGTTAATGCTTAAGATAGTGAGTACTTCTAGCTAGTACTCTTGGAAATGAGTAGGCAGGTCTGTGCAAACTCCTGTAGAAGACAGAACTGAAACTCTTCTGTTACAATCTGTAGCACTCATGCTGGTCCAGTCTGGGTCTCCCTTGAACAGAATGTACAAATTGCGCTACATAGTAGTGGTTTTCTGACAGGCACAAATGTTAATTAGTGGTTGGGTTGAGTTAAGTGATACCATTCGCCTTCGCAAACATCTGGTGACTTTTGCATTACCTACTCTGAAAACTAACTATTAATGATTGGAATATGGTTTACTAACTCGCATTTAGGCATAATGGATTTGCCGGTTTGTGTAACATACTACAACTAAAGAAGGTGTCTGCTGTTCTGTGTCTCTCACCACCAAAATACAAAGTTCAGCAACTGTACAAGTTTTTCATTTAGTCAAAAAGGAAGAAATTTTTTACAATGAAGGTGGTGAAACACTAGAACAAGTTGCCCAGGAAGGGTGTAGATGCCCCTTCCATGGAAACATTCAGGGTCAGGTTGGATGAGATTCTTATGTGGCTGAAGATGTCCCTGCTCATTGCAGGTGAGTTGGACCAAATGACCTTTACAGGTCCCTTCCAACCCAAAGGACTATGACTTTATGAAAATGCTTTCTAAATAGACATTAATAAATGAAGGAAAGTTTTAAAAACTTCAATAAATAACACACCAATTCAGAAAGTGAAGACTGAGCTTCAGGGAAAAAGGCACCAGGAAGCCTCAACAACCATTTCCTTTCTTGTTTCACTTGTGTGGTTGTTTTCATTTGGTTTGGTTTTGTTTGTTTGTTTGTTTTTTAATTTGTTTGATTTGGTTAGGTTTGTTTTTTACCACCTCATCTAGCTATTAGAGCTGCTGTGGTAACTGGTCCAGCCCAACACAAACATGTTTCAATAGAAAAACAGGGAGGTGTTCAGATGTTCCCAATTCATAAATAAAAGTTAAATAGTTCATACACAGTTTTCTCTTGAAACTGAGCTGCCTGCAAAACATGGGTAATGATGGATGAAGACATTTCAAAGGGAGAGGCTTGCTATTTAATCTCAAGGCACAATAATTTTTGGTTTTGGAAGGCTGGCTTGGGAACCATGTTCTAATTCCATTTGTTACACTCTTATTTAAATTATTAACTGGAAAGTTGTCTGTCCCCCACCTTCCTTTTTTGCCTGTTGGTGTTTCAGGTATTCTTTTCACTTCTTTCAAGTACTTATTTTTGTTGCCAAAAATTTTACTCAAATAACAAGGACATTATGAGTAAAGTCATTTGTTTTGGAAAAAAAAAAAAAGTGTTTTTATATTGTTGTAGGCTATTTGACTAATCCTCCCATTTGGGATGCCAGGCCATTTATTGCCATTTGTTGAAAATGAGACATTTCGGCATATGAAGGGAAGATGGCATGGACGAATGATATAGTAGAAACCTATCAGTTTTTCTTGGTCGTAGATGTTACCTCATTTCCCATGGTCCCCAGCTTTTCTTTATTTTCCAGTCTTTCCCTGAAGAAGAATCAGTTCACTGTGTTCATATCTGGGGCATTTGATCATTCCATACACTTAAAATCCAACATGATACATGGATTCCTGTTGTACTTTTGATTGGTCATTACTCTGAGTTGAAACTGCCATTTATTTTGCAATATTGAACAACCCAGTTGGCTTCTTTATCAGGGAATTAGACTGCAGATTAATGATACTATCAAAGCTAACAGCTATATTATGGTAATGGGTAAAGGCCTGGGATTTTACCAGGACTAGAGATTGAAAATGGATAAAGTTAGGTGTTAGAGGGGACAAGGCATTTCTTAAAATCATATTTTTAAACTGTAGCTGTGTATGTTTCCCATCCACAGGTGGGGGTATCCAATGTAGGATGAAAGCCAGGTAATGTTAACAACACTTTGTCTGTGCATGTCTATGTAACTAAGGTTACTGACTGATGGCACCAGGGACTTTTTTTATGCAGAATTTGTCAAATAATATTTCTTTCCCAGAGTCTAATGGAAAAAGTACAAGTAGAGTTCTTTTAGTCTCAAGAATTCATGATAAAGCATAGTGGAGTTTTATTAATAATTATCTGCTGATTTTTTGGGGATCTCTATGATTTCAGGTAGAATTTCCAATTTATTTGGATGACGTGAGAGTTTATTTTAGCTGTGCAGTGAATATTCTCAGTTTTGTTATCTATTTAATTTCTTCTAAGAAATGAAAATTAAATGAGTTGCAGCTTATATAAAGGACAACTCTGCTATCTTAAACAATTTTATGTTCTTTTTAGGTGGTATCTAAGCAATTTGGCTGTGTCTGGATACAAAGGCTTTTAGTGTAGCGTGGCAATTGGTAATCCTACCATTTTAGGAAGAATCTTAAACTGGAAAATGCTGCAGGCCTTTATAATATCATCTTTTCAGGAGCAAGACTTAACTGGAAGGCAGAAAATGAATACCTACACAGCTGCCATTACAAGTTTATTTCCAAAAATAATTTTTAAAATCTGTCAATGCCTTAAGAAGTCACATTCTGTTTTAGTTTAAGCTGTTCTTTAATTGACACTTTGACAATACACTGATACTGTTTGGGAGTCATCTTATTTTTCTTAGCTCAAAACTCAATCGCCTTCTAAATGATTTTATAGTTGGCATTAAATGTTCCATGAAGCACAGGACTGAAAATGAGTGTAAACATTACATGCTCTAATGGTCGCAATGGCAGTCCATGCAGTGGACTGTAGCTTCAAAAATAACTTGTGACTAATCACTTTGTGACCATATCGTTGTAGTCTGAGATCTCCAGTGAGACTGTTCATGAGATACCCTGGCTTAAGTCTTGCTGGTTTATGAAGTGAAAATTTGTGATTTTTTTCTATAGGCACAGAAGTGTGCCGTGTTTTTGATTGCTGCAAGTGACCCTAAGAGGATTGTAGGGAGCAGTGCAATGAACCCTTATTGTAGAATTACACACAGGGATGAGAATAAAGATATGACAAAGACAGTNTTTTTTTTTTTTTTTTTTTTTTTTTTTTTTTTGTATTTCACAAATGTTAATTTTTGCATATCAGAAAACCACAACCATGCAGGAATGAGATGAACAGAAACCTATCAGGCTTTCAGTGATATATATATATACTGTGTTTCATTGTTATTTTTTAAGCAGTCCTTTTGATTTTTAGTAAACATGTTTTAAACTACTCTGTGAGTATATGCCAAGTCAGAGTCCTTCAGTTTAATACAAATAGAACTAAAACCTTTTTTTCCCTTAATCAACCAGCTGCTTGCTTTATTACTGTGTATTGTGACAGCACATTGAAGAAAGATTAGAAAGATGTGATGAGTTCAGTTGAGCAGGACACCTTCCAAAAATGATGTAATCTTTATATCGCCCTTCACAAAATAGAATTATTTATGCCTGATAAAAAAACTTGTTGCTTAAAACATTCTAGTAAATGACACTTACCAAGCTAGTGACGAGTTAGTCAATTTTTACTTTTTCTAGGGAGGTCATGTTGTTGTATGATATGAGTCCTTCATTTGGAACCAGTCAAAACCAAATTTAGTCACAGAGTTGTTGAAATACGTTTTTCCTACAGTCTTCCTGGAGATCATTTGCAAACCTGGCCTGTGTGTGTTTTGGTTGGAAACCTGAATAATGAAAGGAGAAGCAGCAGCGCTAGCAGCAAAGAGAATGACTGACTGCTCCCATACTTGGGTCACAGACTCCAAGGCTTCATTCTGCTCTGTGTCGGCAAATCTGCAGCCAAAAGCACCTATTCTGGAGTACTGATGTGATGAAGTCTTTATTGTTTCCTCCTTTCCCTGCCTTGATGCATTTCTCACAATCTCTCTCTAACACGTGCAGTCCTCTTCCACTTCTTGAGTTCCTGTATCTCTCCAGATTCATGTCTGACAAGAGATCTCAACATCAAGCACTGTCCAACTCTTTTCCTGTTAGGAGACTGTCTGTACACTTAACTTGCTGTACAAATGTATTTCCCCATTTACAATACCAATCAGATAATGCAAAATTGCTCTGCAGCTATGTAATAGGGCAAAACAAGAGATGAAAATAGAAGACTAAGGTTTTTACACTTAGTCTGAGGTCCTTAATACCCATTCCTGAACTCATTTTTAAGAAGCTACTGATCTGTGTAGGAAATCTAACTGCCTTTTGAGTAGTGCTTTTAATACTGTCCTAATATGAAGTTAAAGAAGAATTCAAAGCTTTTACAGCTTTGAATCAACAAAAATATTATTTTTAGATGGCAGAAGTGTGAAAGTGAGGTTGTCTTAATTTTTGATCACTCAAAATGCCACAGGGCTATTGAAACAAAACAAGGTTATTAAATTCTGTGTTGAGACCAATATCTGACTTAAGTATTTGTAACAAATACTCCATTATTTACACTTTATCTGCTGTGAAATATCCAAAGGATTTTCACCTTAAAAGACATGAACAATTTAATCTTGTATGGTCTGGTCTGGTTCTCAGAAGCAAGGAGATATAAGCTCTCTGGTTAGGTGTTTTGCATTCACCTCTACTTTTAGAATGAAAAATACTTACTTTTAAGGCCTTAGCTGTTGTAACCCATGGCTGCTTTGTGTAGAAGTACTTGGAGAATTCTCTAGACACAGGACATAGTACATTCATGTATTGTGAGATGTCTTTTTTTCAAAAAGTCCAATATAACACAATTCTGCCTATAAAGTAATTTCTCAGCTCTGCAAGATTTTAATAGTAAACCAACTCCAGTCTGATCCTTTATTAATCTGTTTGCAGCATTTGGACTCTTACTATAACTGACTACCTTATACAGCTCTAAAAAGCAGGGTTGGTCATTTAAGCTTGAAGGTAATGGGAAAAAAAAAAAAGAAAATATCAGCTTTGATAAATAAAATAAAATAAATCAAGCGGAATAAAATTCAAAGAGATATAAGCATTTGTATTATCCTATTATTTGAATATAAATGGATTTTCACAAAGTTGAGGTATTTAATATTTTTATGCCAATATTTTGGTGGAAGTTAATGGCATAACCAAACTACTATGCTTTTAAAACATTGGTGAGCTCTGGCAGAAAATTAGCAGCTGTGTGAATTTATTTTTTGCAAAATAACCTGTAGCATTGGATTTGTAAAAAGGCTAATGCAAGAACAACATCATAATTCAATTTAAATTTCAGTTTGCAAGTGGAGCAAACTGTTACTGGAGTGCTGTGTTGAGTTATGGAGACTGAAGTTCAAGAATTATGAAAAATTAGAAAATGCTTAGGCAGTATGACTTGTCATGAAAGAACTCAAGGAGTTTGGTCAAACTGACTTAAGAGGACTGAAAGTCAGACAGGATTAAATGGCTGAACATTGAAGCAAGATGAATCCAGATCATTGGATCATTGAGGTACTTTTTTTTTCTTTTTTACTTTTTTTTTTTTTTTTAAATTTGAGTGTAGACAATCAGAACTAGTTAAGATTGCCACAGTCTTCATTGTGGCAACAATTTTATTCAACGTTGGATGTTTCAAGAACACATCTTATCATTCAAATTACAATTAAATCTGGGCAGTCATTTATGCTGGATTATGCAGGCAATCGAATCTGATCACAGTGATTATTTCAAATTTTGTAACTGATCTAAGCCATTTTAAATTAGAAGTGCAGAAAGGGCCAGTATATTACTTAATAAGACTTAATGTAGTCATGAGTGGTCATGTATTAACACTCAGCATCTTTTTTTTTAAAATAACAGTGTGATTTTGGCATTTATTGAAAGTCAGAATTTCTTACAATGCTATATACTCAAATTTATTATCAAAACAAGCAGTACAAGTAAAGACTTGGTTTGACATGCTTCATGTTAGAAAGATCAACTTTATTTTTTGTAAGTTTTCAATCACTATGCATTCTGTGGTTTGGTATTTTTCTCTTGTCTGTTTTTTTAATTGTTCACATAGTACCCAACATTTTATAAGGATGCAGTACTAAGCTGATTTTCTAGGAACGCATAGAACTGAAAGGGTGATTTTTCGTTTTTATTTTTATTTATTTTTTTTAATATGTGTCATCTTCCAGGTGTGTTTCACCTGTTTCTCTCAGCATAATGGTTCCATTTCCTCTCATTAACTTGATATTGTTCTCTTTTGTTTTCTGGGTTTGATCTGCTTGCTCTTTCTCCTACAGGGTAATATTTAAAAGCTTCAGTATTAACTTATGAGTTGTTGGCTTATTTTTGTCATGGTCATTTGAAATTTACCAAGTTTAGATATATAGATATATTTTCCTGTTTGCTTTTGACAGGCTCCATCAGATTAACACTTTTTTTATGAGTGTGTGTCTCTAACCATTCTCAAGGTGACACCTTGCTGATTTTATCTCTTCACTTCAATCATGAGAAAATTTTTATAAAGAAGGGAAATTGAAGATAGATGCAGTTTCATGAAAAATATTAAAAGTTTCTTCAAAGCAAATATCTAATTCTCAGTGCATTCTCCTTTTCTTCGCTCTACATCAAGCAAGTAGACCTCTTTTTCTAGAGAGTAAAAGACATGATGTATTCAAAAAGCTTTTCAGCCAAAAAAATGTAATGGCTTGCGATTACCAGTACATTCTGCCTCTCTTACTCCCTCTACTATATTACTCAGATTCTGTCTTCTGAATAGGCTTAGAGAGAGCATTTTTATAGTACAGTCTCTTTAGATTCTAACAGCTTACATTATAGCATGACACTTATTTACCAGTCTAAAATGTATAGAAGAGAATAGTGATTATTTGAACTTTTGGCTGACTGTAGAAAAAACTTACATGCAAGGTTTACTTTATCACACATTTTCCCCTTTTTACCAAAATATTCTGTTACTGTTCTTGTTCCATCTCCTGTTAGCCCATCCCCAAGAAAAAAAAAATTACTTTAATTCTGTTTCAAGAAATAACTTAGTAATTTTTTGATGATGATGATAATGATATAAGGTTACTTGTTTATTCTTCCTTTTTTTTTTTTTTTTTCCTAACCATTCTTTGCTATAAATGGGAAATGTACTATAAGTTTAGCCAAAACACTGGCATATTAAAAACCCAGGGTAGTTTTGTTTCCTGTCTTCAGCAGAGGGAAAGTCTCAGTAATTGAAATCTAGCAGTTATTTTTATAATCTATAAATTTATATAGATGCTATTTATGTTTTAGTAATCTGTGCACTGTGAAGTGATATACATTGTAGCAAAATAAACACTTATAACTTGGAATATAAAAAGGGGCCTCTTCTAGTATGTGTGGTTATTGTTTCTTTGAAGTTAAAATGCACTGACTTGAAAAGCATGAATATATCTGAAAATTGTTTTCTAGCTGATGCAGTTTACACAGGTTTCAGGTGACTTAATTCATGATAAACAAATGTATCAAAGGTAATTGAATTCAAGGACTTGACTTTGACTCATGATGTCCCTGAAGTGGAAGTTGACGTAGTGTGGGAGATTATGCAAGGAAAAGATCATCTGTGCTTTTGTTGTGTTCTTCTGCTCTTCCATGGGCAACTGTTTACCACAGCGAAAAGCAAAAAGATTGGGTTATGTAGACTTTTAATCTCATGATGTCATGATAGTGTACTTTTAAATTTTGACCACAGTATCAGTTTGTTTAGTTATAGGCCCATTTCATAAAAAAATAAAAGGATTTTTAAAAAGATTGGATAAATAACTTTATACCAGTTTTCATGTCAAGCCTTTTTAACATGGACGTTAATTTTCTCTTCCATTCATTGCCTTAAAATGCAGTATATAGTTAGGTATCAGATTCTGCTACTGCTTATTCTTATGGTTAGGACACCAGTAGCTGGGGTAAGTAGTAACACAGTAACAGCTCCTACTCCTTTCAAGGCAAAAAAACCCAACGTAACTGGTATTGCTTTCAGTGCTGATTCATGGCCTTTTGTTTTACTTTGCCTCAGATTAGGAATATGTAGATAGTCGCTGCTTACTTGTCTTAAAGTTTTGCAAATTCTACCTAACTGCTGTAACTAAGACTTCTAGGCTGCAAACCATTTTCCATTTACTTTGCAATCACGTGTCTACTTCCACCATAAAGAACCTTCCAGCACCTTGGCTTTCTCTTGTTGTTGTCAGAATCTTTACCGGCATCTCTCATGCATGGTGGAACAGTTGGCTGTCCACTCTCATGTCGGTAACAATCAATTTAAACTCTACCTGTGCGTGTCCCTGAGAAAGTAATTTTGGCTGGCATTTGCTTTGGCTGGTGATAGATGGGTTACCAGATAAAGGCCTTGAGTACAGACAGATATGGATTAATTTAATTAAAGCAGGTCAGACACTTTGAGCAACTCTTGATTCCTTAGCTTAGCTAAACTCCATTTCTAGCTGACCTTAGTAACTCTCCATTTAAACTCCTAGTTATTATTAATCATGTGAAAATAGATGGATTACCTGAATTTAAATACATTCATCTAAATTAACTACTTAAAACTTCAGCCAGTCAATGCGAGAACCGAAGCTGGCTGTGGATTAGGAGAAACACATATTTTTCTCAATTAGGATAAAGACACTATAGTATTGGTCAGGCTGTGCTATAAAATGAGTTATAAAGTACTCTCAAGGAAGATACACATCTACGTTTTCAAGGTTTTGTTTTTTTCCAAATGACATTTGTGTTAGTAAGAATCCATCTGTGAATGGTCTAACTATGGCAATAATCCTTTGACCATCAGGCTATTACTATTTCCAGACCAGTTAGCGATGTGCAAAAGAAGTTTTTGGTATGCAGTGAGGAAGCTGGCCTGGTAAGACACACTGCATGGTGACATAGATCTTGATTTCAAACTGAAATATCTTTTGTGGTGTAAAACAAAAAAAGTATAACATAAGAGTGAAAAATAAAAAAGGGGAGTCATGCAGAGTGAAAATGGAATGACATTTGAGTTGTGTTTTGCTTTTAAAGAAGTATCTGCAGGGTGTGGGGTGAAGAATTTATATTTGCTTTGGTAGTAGGGNTTTTTCAGATTAGTTTGTTTGTTGGGAATTTTTTTTCCTGAGGGATTTTCAGACTTGTAAATCTGGAGAGGGTTTACTTTTACTCCCAAATCATATGTGTTCATGTATCTTTTGGTCTTTTCAAATGTGCTATTATGGTCAGATATATAAAGGTTAGGCAAAACTCAGGACAGGGACTTGAAAAACATGTATTTTTGTCTGTAACTTGCTGGAGAAGGGTCTAGAGCACAAGTCTTATGAGGAGCAGCTGAGGGAACTGGGGTTGTTTAGTCTGGAGAAAAGGAGGCTGAGGGGAGACCTTATAGGTCTCTACAGCTACCTGAAAGGAGGTTATAGACAAGGGAGGCTGACTGATCTCTTCTCCCAAGTAACAAGTGATAGGTCAAGAGAAAAAGGCCTAGTGTTGTGCTAAGGGACGCTTAGATTGGGTATCAGGAAACATTTCTTCACAGAAAGGGATATCAAGCATTGGAACAGGCTGCCCAGGGAAGTGATGGAATTGCCATCCTTGGAGCTATTTAAAAGATGAGTAAACGTGTGCTTTGTGATATGATTTAGCAATGTTTTTGGCAGTGTAATGTTGATAGTTGGACTCGATGACTTTAAGGGTCCCTTTCAACATAGATGATTCTATGATTCTATGTTTATCTTGGCGAGGGGAAGCTTATCTGAGCACATTCTGTGTGAGCAGAGAAACAAAAGCACAAAAAAAAATATTTTCAAAAGGTGTCTGAAAATGCAAGGGCAATGAATGGGTCTTATTTCTAGCAGGATTTCTCTCCTGAGCAGTAACTGATTAGTGTCCTGGGTACAGCAGCTACCTTTCTACTCAACGAGGGACCGAGAACCACCCTTTTGTCCTATAGTCAATCAGTGGAGGTCACTGCCTTATAGATCTGCCTGCAGAATGGACTAAGTAAGAAATGGGCTGTGGAAGCTGAGAAATTACTTTGACCTCCAAAGATGCAAATGGATCTTTACTTCTGACGAAAAGTAGAAGAAAACAGCAGAGCACAGAGCTAGAAAGAGATACGGATGTACCAAAGAAGCATTTGTAATGTGGTCCCAGAGTAAGCACAGAGTGCTAAATAAGCAGTGGAAAAAGATTTCCAGGCCCTCTTGCTAGTGGAGAGTTAGATATCTAGGGAAAGATACTGTGTTGTACTTATTTCTGACGAGCTAAAAGAAAGGGATCTTTCACATCTCCCTCCCTCAAGAATAATGGGGCTGCACGAGAGGAAACAAACCCTGATGTTATTATAAAGGTTTTCTTCAATGGTAGTGAAAGGTTTTATTTTTCTTCAATATCTGTGAAATATTCGCTACCTCCTCTGTGCAAATGCAGTAATCTTCATTTACAGATAGAAAACTGGATATTTACAAAAGCATTTGCAACATTTGTGTTTTATCATCATGAGGTTGATGCTTGGACTAGATGTCCCTTCCAGCCTAGACAATTCTATGATTCTAAAGCTATCATCAAAACACTTATTAACACTTATCATTTCTGAGAAGTGGCATTTTAGATAAGCATTTCAGTATGTATTCATGAAGTCTTGGTAGTTTTTGTGAGAGGAGGAGGAAAGAAATAAATTTTTTTCACTTTTCCCTTATGTGTTAAATCATAAGTTATTTTTCTAATTTTTCAACCACTTTGTGTTCTACCTGCAGTAGCACTTGCTGTACTTTGTATATGATTATATTTCTAACGCCTACGCTACAGAATCCCTGAAGATCTACTGAGAGGACATTGGCAAAGAAATAAAAATGATTTTGTCTAGTTTTCTTTGTTAATCGTGCATCCTACATAGTAGAATTCTGCGTTTGACTTGCTTTTATACATTTGGCTGCTTAATCTCAGCGGAGAATTGATATGGTTAACTGACTCCAATCTGTGGTTCCAAGAGAAGGTGCAAAGAACTTTTCGCTATTGGCTTCTAATTTCTCAAAAAATCATTAATTCATCTATACTGTTCTTCATAGCACAGATTGAACATAGATAAAAGCATTAATGTTACTAGTGTCTTTCAATTGTGCAGATGCAAGAACATCTCCTTTGAAGAAACTTGATTCTGAATGACAACTGCTAGCTGTCATTATAATTTATCAGTTCTAGGAACTTACCCTGTTACACAGCTGTAAGCCAGATATGGAAAGGATGCTGTGGTAGTCCCAGACAGAAGTTTACTATGAAGCAAAGGGAAACTGAACAAGTTAGTGGATAAAAATGATTTTTGGAATCTGCTTTAAAAAGTCTTTAGCTCTTAAAGGAAAATTTGTGAAACCCTTATCATTAAGGCCATTGTTCGCTTGTTATATTCTTGTTTGTCCTTATTTGTTACTTTTTTCCTTTCAGTCAGCCTGAATGTTACACAGGAAGAATAAACAACAAGCAAGAAGAGAAAAAATTATTCATGCACAATTTACATTATGACTTAATTGATGTAACAGGGACTTGTGGAATAACTTACTGACTGAACTATTACTAAAAAAAGCGACAAATACAAGGGCAAACCTATGTTGCTCTATAAATCAAAGAAGTGTATGCTTGACCTGGAATTCAGAATGGGATATGCTGTAAGTCTGTAGACACTATTTTAAAGGAGAAGAAATCAGGGGTGCTATTGTGTTGATGCTGTATGGTATTTTACCAAGCTTGGAAGGAGAAGTAGACCGTGCTTCCTCTGAGCAACTACAGAATAAATCAAAGCACTGGATACCACAGTAGGAAGAATTTCCCAGAAATCTTTTGAACAAATAAAACAACAAGATAACTGTCTTTCAGATTCCTAATGGTTTTGCTACAAGAGAAGGCTGATATACAACTCAGATGGACACAAAGTAGTGGGATTTCCTTAATTATGTTAAAGGGAGGGTAATTCTTGAAACTGATGAAAAGAAGGGAAAGTCAGAGAACAATTAAACCAGACCAATGAATCCCTATTCCAGAATGCAATGTAATAAACAGGTTGGCAAATTAAATTTCTTACAAGGCAAGTTTCAGAAAAAATAAGCTGTGTCCAATTAGCAAAAAATGAGAACAGCAGAAAAGACACAAACTAACAGTAGGTTTAGTGAATCACTACATGAAAATAAATGAAGCTATTTATGTTGTCCCCAAAATGTCAAACATCACATAGGATATTGTAGTGTAACCTGATGTTGCACAGGAAAAGAAGGCAAAGCATTCGTTAGGGATGGACACATGGTATTTATATTTGGGAAAAATCATCCTCTGTGCTTTAAATGTACTTGACAATGTTGAAGCCACTTTACTGTGATATTTTCTGTGTAATTTGGTTGTTTCTGGACCAAGATATACATATTCATATACTTTGCATTTAAAGGTCAAAAATATTTATAATGTTTTAAGGAATATTTTTCTTGGATTTAAATATGCATGTAATTGGAAATGTCTGTAAATTACAGCAGTTAGACAATAACATTTCCTTTTGATCGTAATCTCACCTCTGCATATCTTTGATTTTTTTTCTTTTGTTGCACATTATAGGGTTGAATTAAAGTTTACCACTTAAGTTATTTCTTGAAATGATGAGGACTTGTGAAGCAAGTGGACAAAAAAAGCATCAAATTTCTAACTCCCTTTTAAGTTGTTGAGACAGTACAAGATTTCTGGTTTCCGGTAATTTCTTCTAATAACATATGCCTTGTTTATAATGTCTGGGTGGATCATGGATATGTATGTTTTGAGGAGAAGTAGAGAAAGAAACAAAGAAAAATCACTTCCTAACAAGTCTGTAGGGGTTCATGTTTAACATTTCTAATCCTGCAGATTTTGATAATTGCTATTCCTTCTGCTTTGAATTTAATTAACAGGATGACTTTATGGCCTTGGAAGATATAAACATATTATGAATATTTGTGTCTGAATTGTTAAAGTGAATATACCACTTATCCTCTGTGTTTTGTGGCAGATATAGCATACATGAAAAGAATTTTAACAATTCTAAGTCTCCAGGCTTTTAAATCTAAATATACATTATCATCCATTCAGAAGTTCTAATCAATGCAGATTCTCTTATTTATTTGGGAAAAGATTTTCTTCTGCATTATATGGTATCAGATGCTTTCTCACCTTCATGCATTTTGCTGGAGTTGTGAATTATACCTTCTGGATATAAGTACTGCTGATTTTTATGGCCTCTTTTTAAGTGATTCATGAAGTCATAGTCACACAAATTATCTTAGTCACATTCTAATTAAATAGCATGAGATCTGTGTTTGTATTTCAGAATTTCAGAATTCTCTCTCCCACTCAACATAAATATAGCAAAATGTGTGTATTTTTGCACAGGCCAATGTATGTGTGTATGTCTATATATGAAAACATGTAAAAATATGACATGCCTCACACATCTGTTTCCAGACTGAGCTCTCAAAAAAAAAAAAAAAAAAAGCAGTAGGATTCAAAACTAGTTTTTGGTTAAAACTGTAGATTGTAGTGGTTAACTTGGCCATCCAATTTTTAAAAAAAACCCAAACAACTGTAGATCTTTGTTACACTGTCTGGGATTACAATTTAATGCTACATAGCAGAAAAAGGCAGGTAGTATTTGTTTTGTAAGATAATGATGTTCTGTTGCCTGCCACAAAGACTATTCATAAAAGCAGAATTTTTAGTGCACTGTAATGATTACTGGAACAGTGGTTTGTAACACAGTACTTGAAACAGAGCTAGATGTGTAAGGAGAATTTTAAAGAAAAATAAATGCCATCATTGTGAATGGTGGAAGAACTTTAAAAAAAAAAAAAAGCATAATCTAGAAATTAATATGAAAACCTACATTTATGGATTTAAAGTTCAGCTTTGTAATTGCACCAGGATGATTTCATCCGGTACTGAGCGACAGACATCTAATGAAAAACATTAAAGATGTGCAATTAAGCTTATTTACTTTCTAAAGATCCACTTATTGGCACTGTATGTAGCTAGGTTACTAGAACCAGAAAATAAATATAGGTTTGTGCCTGATGCAGATTCGCTGTCATAATTTCCTATTACTTCATTAGGCAGCCACAAGATAACATGGTTTTGGAAACTTCTACACACAAACGTGCTTGTATGTCTTATGTACATTTCTGTAGTATTTCATATTCGTCATAATCCTAATGAACCTAAGATAAACTTAGGCTATTTCTCTCATCTGGGAAAAACACACAGTTCTGAAATATCAAGGACACACTGAGTGGCAAGTTCTTTGTTTGCCATGCACACAGTGTGGCAGGTTTAACCAGCTGGTAAAGTTCTGGCTCAGCTGGCCAGGCCATACTGTCTGTGTGTGATCATCCTGGTTATTGCTGTAGCCACAGCTCAGATGGGAACATAAAAAGTTAAAAAGTAGAAACTTAGAGAAATAACAGCACCATCATGTATATATACTTAATAATAATTGCACTAAGTTTGTTGTGACTGCATTCTGCTATTTGCATTTATATAATGTTCCCTGCCTTGTTTCGATTTTTCTAAGAATTTTTTTAACTTTGGACAGAAAAAAATTAGCACTTATTTTACTGCCAAATCTGAAATCTAAGCCCGTAGTATGTAAATGCCAGGTTTATTATTCTTGAAACAGGCTCTGTATGTAAATGTCTAGGGCCTGAAATACAGATCCTCAAATCTTCTGTTCCCTGCTGGTGTCTATGGACTTGTCTGAATTTCAAGTGTCATTGTCTGAAAAACTGCTACTGCTACAGGCACCACTCAAGAGTTTGGCAGTTAATACTCTTCAAGCTCAGATTTTCATGTGGAACGTTTCTCTGGTTTCTTGCTTGTGGAGATTAATCCAATAATCTTTCTATTATTATGGGCTGGTGACCAAGTTATTGCAGTGTAAGCCAGTGCATGTATACATGCTGAATCTCAGTTTCTAAAACTTACAATGCATGTTCTTACCTTCAAGAAGAATTAATAGAATTTCTTTTTCTCATTGAAGATTCAACAGTATAAGACTAAAGTACTCCTGACTCAGAATTTATCAAGAGCATATAATATCCTGGTATATTAAATACTAGCTTAACTAACTGCTATTCTCTGATGTCCCCTCATGAGACCATTCCTGAATTTGGTCTAATCTTAAAACTTCAGCAGAAGGTAATATGGGACTTTAAGGTCAGAGCACCAATTTTCTTCTCCTTTAGAATCTGGGTTGTAGTAATTTGTGCAGCTCCAGAAGAGAGACCCACCTCAGAATCCATGAAACATGCATCCTATATTACACACAGCACTCCTTTGTGCAGTGGAAAATGCGTATTCAAAACCCTCTTCCAAAGTGAGCAGAGGGTGAAGCTCAGCCCAGAGCATCTCCCAGAGCTCCAGCAGTGCTTAGTCTTTTGAATAATGAAAATAACTAGAAAAGACCATACGCACCTTCATTTGAGAGGAGGTATCATCCTCCACATTAATCCAAAGCTCAGGGAAGGTTTTTCTGGTTGGAAGATGCATTGCCTTTCAAAGTGACTCTAGCTTGACTTTTTTTTTCTTTCTTTGTTGACTTGGTTGGTTATTTAGTGGCAGATCATATTTTATTTTCTTAACATGTACCGTATAGGAAATCTGGGAACGTAAGTTGCAGTTAAGAAGGATTTTTCAGTGTTGAAAGTAAGGACCTTGAAGTCTTCTTGCAAATTAACACAGTATGCATTTTCTCTATATTCCTTCCTTCCTTTGATAACTAGTAGGCAACTTGCAGGCCTCTTTTTCCTCTAATTTCTGCTGTTATTTTTATTTCTCATGTCTTCTGTGATAATTTTGATGTACCTTATACATGGAATCATTTTAACTTTCTTCCCAGAATCAAAACTCCAAAAGAAGCAGTGAGGATTTTAAACTAAGAAACAGCAAAAACTGAGTCCTCTGTATGTTGCTTGCTGCCTTCTGTCAGAAAAGAAGGGGGAGAAAAATCCAATGAAGTAAAAGAGATTACAGAGATAAAGCATTGGATGTATCTTTTCTGTATCCAAAATCAAAAGAGATAAGAGAAATCTTATCTGCAGCACTGAAGTTGATAAAAGTTAAGATTTCATAAAGCCAGCGCTGATTGTATCTCTGAAAGCTGCTGTCCAACTGAATATAAAAATAGGAAAATCCAAAATACTAGACTAGTCTTTGGACTTAGGCAAAAATTTTTCTTGTATTTTTCATCTGTGTTTTTTATTTACCCTATCTTTAAAACTTATTTCGATTACTTTTAATCCAAATACTTTTTTTTACCATAACAAATAGATTGCATTTGTATTAAAAAAACTACTTCAGCTACACTTTTAAAATTCTTCTGTTTAGCTTTTAGATTGTATTAACTCCCTTCCATATGGAATTTGTCTTCCACTGAGAGTCTATAAACATAATAAAGTGGAAGTTAAATTTTTTTTTATGTAATAAAAATCTAGTATTTCTATTAAAATATGGATATTTTTGAAATATTGAACAGCAGCTTGAACAAATTAATTCTTACCTCCAGTCTCCTTAAATTCAGCTCAAAGAAGAATGACATAAAACTGTACTTTGTACACCTTCTCAGTCTAAACTTATAAAATAATAACCTTTCAAATTCAGGTTTGTGAAAGCTGAGGATGGCACATTTTCAGTCATCTCAATTAATTTCAGAATATCATGTTTCTCATTTTTTGTTACAGTTTAAATAAATGATGGCAGATCATCAAAAGATATATGCGCGTCTTATTTTATGACAGTCAAGATAATTTCCACTAGCATTTCTATGTTTAGAGGTCATAAACTGGGGATTACCAATTTGACCTTAACAGTCATTGACATATGACAAGAATATAAAGCAGGAGGTTTCCCTGGAGCAAACATGTTCAAGAGTCTGTCTAGTGTACGAGGTCTCCTATGTGTCTCACTATTAGACAAAATAGTATTAAAATCATAGCCAACAAGGTTGTTCTCTCAATTTACTTTTAGATTTGACAACTTCGATTTTACTCTCTTGCTTCCACGGCAAAATTTCTCTCCAAATATGAAGCAGAAAGTTATCATGCTTAAAGGTTGTGCTTCTAGTTATTTATGAATCTCTTCATCTGTTCCCAGCTCTCACCTGTATGAAGAATTCATACTTGCAAACATCTGCCTTAAACTGTTAGCCTGGCATAGCAAGTTTCAGGGATTTGTCACTTGGATCACACAGCTCTCTCTAAATAGTCATTTGCATGCAGTATGTTTTGAAACGGGGCCAAATTCTGAGCTTGAGTGCCTTGCTACCACTTCAGTCTGGACCTTTTCCTCTGGAAATGCCATGAAGTGATAATAGGGTAAATTTGAGTTGCCTATGGTGCAGGGATGAATTTTTAATGAACGTGAACTATATGAAATAGGAAATATGTGCAGTAGCAAATGTGAACAGAAGGAGGGAAATTATGATGGGTTTCAGAAAAAAGCAGAATGCAAAAAAAAAAAAATACAGCACTGTGAGACACAGGTAAAATGTTAGTATCACCTCTAAAAGAAACAAAAACCAGCATGGAGGAGAGGACCCTGGGCTGCCCTGTAAAGTCATAACCTGAATGTATGGCACAGGTAGAAGATGGAAAGCAAACAATTAATAGAATTATAGAACGGTTCAGATAAGAAGGGAACTTAAAGCTCATCAAGTTCCAACCACCTGCCATTGGAAGGGACACCTACCACTAGATTAGGTTGCACAAAGTCCTCTCCAGCCTGGTCCCCAAGGAATGGAGCATCCACAACTTCTCTGGGCAATCTGTTCCAGTGCCTCTCCACCCTCACAGTCAAGAATTTCTTTCTAAATCTCCCCTCTTTGATTTTAAACTGTTTCCCCTCATCCTATTGCTCCACTCCCCGATAGAGACCCTCTCTATCTAACTAACAGCTATGTTAAGTCTGTTCCTCCATTGAAAAGAAAGCCTCCTTAGAACAGTTGTTATCCAACAGTCAGGAACCTGGAGCTGGCAATGCCTGGCCTCGGTGCTACACTCCCTTGTGTGTAGTGCTGAGACACACACAGGATTCCCTTGCACCTGTGATATTCAAGGCATTTGTGAAAGAAAGAAGCCTTTCCAAGTACAATGGGATGGAACAGGTTCAGAAGATTGACAGGGATGGTTCAGGATGATAAATCATCAAATTGACCAGGGCACTTTTGGGTATGAAAGAGGTGTCTGAGGGAGAATGATAACTGTTCCTCAGGGATGGTCCTGGTGTGTCATGGGTGCAGTCCCCTCAGGAATATGTCCCCTCACCAGTGCAGGTTTCCCATGGGGCACAGTTCCCTCATAGGGGCACTATGGGGCAAAGTGCCTCCTTTCTTCTTAGCCACATCTCCCACAGCACCTCCAGGACCTCCCTGGGCCAGCAGAGCCCTGAGTCTTGCAGGGCAGCCCTAGCTGCATGGCCATCTCACACATAAGGATTCACTGCTGGCGTTGTGGCTCCTTAAACCCTGCTGTTTAATACCCAACAACCTACATTAAGAAAAAGGTAGTTGAGTGGTGATGGGGCAGGGGAGTGAGTGGTGACAGGGAGCATCAATGGCCTCTGCTGTTCTGTTCGCAGAGTGGTTCCTGTCCCTGGTTCAGCTCTAGTCCACTGGTGTACTCCCAGGCAGCTGAGGCAGGCTGGGAGACAGGGCAGGCAGGCTGTTGCTGTGTACATACCATACATGGTACATATGCTGCCATAGTGGTTTTGAGGCTAAACTTAATGTTTTGGTTGCAAGCTGACAGGCACGGGTGCCAGACAATGCTCCCAGGTATGTCTAATTTCTCAGGCCAGACATAGACTCATGTAACCCATTATCAAACATGTTTTTCACTTCATTATGAAAAGTGAATTTAATAATTTCATTATTCCCTTGCCATGAAAGATGAGGTTCTTTTAGTTAAAACTCTAAGTAGAAGTTAGTATTACATTATCAGAAGTGTTGATGTCTAATGCTACTTTTATTTCCTCTCTGCCAGAATAGATGGAGAACCAGAGAAAAAAATACTTCATTACTTTCTCTTCTCTGATATTTTCTTTCTTCTTTTGATCTTTTTTTAGCATGAGAAGACTGAAGAAAAGAAATGTTTTTACAATATATTAAAAAAACCCACCTTGTAGTTAGGTACATGTAATAGGGCCACACATACTTTAGGGAAGGCCTATCTTGTTTTGTTCAGTTTTAGTATAATCTGTGGGACTGAGTCAGCCCCAGTTCCTGGTTGTGAGTCCTTTATGCTGATTCATAAAAGTGACAAATAAAATAATTGCAATTGGTCTGTAAATTTATAAATGCAGTTACCCAATAGATAGTCATAAGGAAAATATATGTAGTGGAAATATTCATACCCAAAATTGCTTTTTCATGCCCCCACTCTAGTCTCAATGCCTGGCTGAGTTCTGCAGCTTTCATGTCTTTCTATTCTAAAGCATTTTCCTAAGTGCTGGGAACTTATTTCTGGATGGATGGAAGTTATTAAAAAATAAAAAAAAGGAAAAAGGAAAAAGTAAAAAGAAAAAAGGGACTCAGTGGACATTAGTGTCCCATTAGAGGGCATGCTGTATTCTGCTGAAATCACATTCCCTGTCTCCAGAAAATCAGGCTTTGTGATTTTATCCTAAGAAAGAAACAGATGATCTAACAATGTGAGTATCTTTGCATTCCTCTATGCTTTATGACATGCTAATATAATTTTACTCCATTTCTTTCTTTTTTTTTTTTTTTTT
>VZRU01015892.1:39437-50006 GCA_013398155.1 Pedionomus torquatus | reverse complement strand
TTTTTTTTGTTTTGTTTTGTTTTGTTTTGTTAAAAACCTATCATCATTCTGGCTAATCTTCATCATCTACTACACAGCTGTGATTGATGACATTTCTAGCAGCAAGTCCTCAGAATTGTCTGACATTAATTCTTGCATTGTATCAATGCAATCATATGTCTTCTGAAAGAAATTCTGGAGATGGAAGGCTGCTTCTTCTTTCATAGGCCTTAAAAATTTCTTTAAAAGTTGTTCTCATCACCTACATCTAAATTATGGGAGAAAGTGTATAGGAAAGTATTTCTCCAGTATTGCTTAGTTTTGTTCAATAACATCTTGGGGATTTACATCACCCCCCAAAAAAGGTACAGTTTTTAATGACCAAGAGCCGAATAAAATACTCATGTTAGCTGATTGCTAGATCTGTGATTAGTACTTGCAGAAGCATTACTGTTAAAGTGAATAATGGTAGATACTATTTCCCATTGACAAATTAAAGAAAAAATGTCTGAAAATAAAGTTTTCTGCAAGTGTGACAGTAGTTCATGTCTGTTCCATGGAAATTAAATTTTAACATTACCCAGGTCAATGTCAAAATTCCCATTTTCTCCAGCAGAGAGACTGTTTACACATTATTCATTCTAACAGAAGAGGTTGTTGTAGGAAGCCCTAAAATACAAAACAAAATATTTATGAACAAACTTGGTCTATCTGCCATGTTTAAATGCTATTTTTATACAGTCCTCAGAGATGTTAATGTTGTATATAACACATTTTCCAGGGAACTGCCTTGTAGTTCTGAAACTCTGTTTTTTACAGTAGTGTTTTTAAACTTTGGAGAATGTAAGGAAACTAGAAATTATTAGCTTTTCAGTTGAATAACACAAGTAATGTTTTTCACTCTCTCTTTTTTCTTTTTTTTTTTTTTCTGATCTAACATTGATTTTTTTTTTCTTGATTACAATATTCATATTATTGCTTGCTCTGCATTTAGCCAAACATGAAGAATGTGGAATGCTCACACTCATGTTAATTATGCCTTTTTAAAAACAGTGTAAATGTTTAGAAACAGAGATGTTATATAAATTGATATTATGACATTCTGTAGAAGTTCCACATTCTAAAATATATTAAAATACCCAAGTATTTTGGCAGAGTTATTTAGTATTCAGTATCAGTTTCTGGATATTTGTTTTCTGTAGAACAATGGAACTAATTTGCCAGAAACATTACCTTGCACTTTATTATTTAAATTGCTTTCTCTCTGTTTTGAAGAAATCTGTCATTTTGAAAAATGCCTACAATGTGAAGCAGATGATATAGTAAAAAATGTCATATTGAATGAAAGGAGGTAAAAGCTACCCTAGCTAGGCACATTTGATTGATTTCTGGGTTATGCTTTACCAGATGTTTAAGGAAATAAATGGCCAGTAGTATCATAATAGAATAAGTTTCGCCTTGAATACTCAAGTATCTAGTTGCACGGGTCTCTCTTAATTACCGATTTCTCATGACTCAGTAATAGCCTGTATGTACAACATAATCATAATAACTAGAGAAACACGGTGTCTTGCTTTGCATAGGAGGAATGAATAAAAATTGAGCATGTATTCTGGACAAGGATTAATCTAATTCTATTCCTCTTTTGTGACCTCTTTCCTCCTAATACTTTTGCCTTTCTTTCAGATCTATTCTAGTTGTCTAGGTCTTTCACAGCCTGTTGCTTTTGAAAATTTCATCAATGTGACAATGGATTCATTGGTGTGTCTTTGCTCTTTTGTTTCATCTGTTTTCTTTTGTATGTTCTTCTGCTGGGGAAGAGCCATGTCCCTAAACAGCAACTCCAACTGAAATTAAACAAGCCAACATTAAAGTATTCCAGAATTGGTCCTGAGCACTGAATGAGTCATACACTGCAGAGAGATGCTCAGGCCTTTTGGATTTTTTTCCTCAGTTGCTGTAAAGGGACTGTACTTTACTTGTCTCCGAGATTAAAATCTGTAAACAACATACTTTTTCAGAGAAGTGCCAGGTCTCTTACAGCACATCAGAGAGACAGACAGATCATTCAACAGACCTCTAATCCTCTATGAGGATATGATTTTTCCGCCTACCTTTTTAAATGAAAGAATTTTGGATACCTTATCATCCAAGAACTGCTCATAAACAGAGACATGTCAGAGATAAACAATATGAGTTCCTTATAGCAGCCTTCCAGCATCTGAAGGGAGCCTACAGGAGAGCTGGAGAGGGAAGTGTAGTGATAGAACAAGGCGTAAAGGTTTTAAATTGGAAGAGGGGAGATTTAGATTAGATATTAGGAAGAAATTATTGACTGTGAGGGTGGTGAGGCACTGGAACAGGTTGCCCAGAGATGATGTGGATGTCCCATCCTTGGAGATGTTTAAGGCCAGGCTGGATGGGGCTTTGAGCAATGTGGTCTAGTGGGAGGTGCATGGCAGGGGGGCTGGAACTGGATGATCTTGAAGGTCCCTTCCAACTCTAACCATTCTATGATTCTATGATTCTGACACATGCATATGGATGTTGGGTGGCAACAGGGAGTAAGCCATATCTTAAGTCCTTTTTACACCTTTTACAGAAAAATTTTAGACAGGGATTGGCAACCTAAATCACTGTTTAAAATCTTTCTAGAATATGAATGTTTCCAAGTGATAAAGTGTAACATTTTTACTGTTATAGATCAGAAAAGAGAAAACCCTTAAGCCCAGAGCTATATTTTATTAAACACAGCTCTGATGCAGACACAGGTGCCTTTAGAGTCAGATTTAGTAAAATAATAAGTAGTACCATAATCCTGCAAGCTGCCAGCAGTCTTTTCTGCAAAATCATTTCACTCTGAATTCATACATTGAAATATCTTTGCTCAGGTTTTAGTACAGAAGCTAAAAAAAACTTAAATTTTGTATGTAAGAGTGAGAAAGCACAATATATAGGCATGCAGAGTGTTAACTCCTTTTGGAAGACAATATCTACTCCTTAGTTTCTATTTGTTAAATGCCTGGTAAAGGGTGGATTGGCAGCTTTTGCACAAAACATTAAACACTTCAGGTTGTTCATGGTCAAGTCATAAATATTAAAACAACATACGATCTTCCTGGCAGTTCAATGAATGCCTGTGTAAATTTTAGTGTATGTTTTGGAAAAATAAATAAAATTAAAGTAATGTAAGGCTATCTGGCAAGAAGAAAGAGTATAATTTCATTAAATTGTGCAGCAAGGATTATTTTACAATGTTCTGTAGCTTCTTAAAGAAAATTTCTTCTATGAAGACACAAACAACAATAGTACCTTACATGCTAAAGAACCTTTCTTAACTACCTTTGAAATTTTCTGATTCACCCCAGCAGCAGTTTGGCCACATTTTTTGTTGTTTTTAATTTCTTCTCTTTGAATTTTTCTCTGTTATTTGGAATCCTCAGCACAGGAAGGACATGGACCTGTTGGAATGAGTCCAATGGAGGACCATGAAGATGGTCAGCAGACAGTAGCACCTCCCCTATGAGGAATGGCTGAGAGAGCTGGGGTTGTTCAGCCTAGAGAAGAGAAGGCTCTAGAGAGACCTTGTAGTGGCCTTCCAATACCTAAAGGGGGCCAACAAGAAAAATGGGGAGGGACTCTTTATTAGGGAGTTTGGTGATAGGACAAGGCGTAATGGCTTTAAACTGAAAGAGGGGAGATTTAGATCAGATACCAGTAAGAAATTCTTTATTGTGAGGGTGATGAGATACTGGAATAGGTTGCCAGAGAAGCTGTGGATGCCCCATCCCTGGAGGTGTTCAAGGCCAGGCTAGATGGGACCTTGAGCAACCTGGTCTAGTGGAGGTGTCCCTGTCCATGGTAGGGGGGTTGGAACTTGATGATCTTTAAGGTTCCTTCTAATCCAAACCATGTTATGATTTTAAAATTCTGATTCTGATTTTTTCCCCTAAAAACATTAGTGTAATAGCATTTAGCATATTAGCATTTTCTGAAGTGAATGACAGTGTTTTGTTTTGTGTGAATATGCTGTTTTATGCATTGGACTTCTTCTCCATTTCAAAAAGCATTTTGAAAGAGTAGCAAAAACCGTACAGCTAGAAACAGAACATGAATACGAAGTTGGTTTTATTTATTTTGTCATCTCTTAATATCCAGTTTAAATTGGCTATGTCCATCTTTGTTGTGTTTGACAGTTTCTATATGAATAGCAATTATTAAGGCTTAATTACTAAGGTGATGAAACACAATTGTATATATTTGATTCTGTCCACTATGAATGCTTTCTGTCTGAATTCTTTTTTTTGGCTAATGTTTTGGTCATATCCATCATGGTCAACAGGAATAAGGTTCATGCTGCTTTGAATGAAAATTTTGGAAGCTTTAAAGGTCTGGAAGTAGGGCATCTGTGTGCATGACTCATGTCTGTGTTATAATAAACTGCACCAGTCTGGCTGCTGGAAGCACCTCTCAACTAGTCGAGTGAGGTTTCTTCTTTTAATGTCATGTGATCATTCTAGGTGTTACATCCACAGAGAAATAGTGATCAGGGAATGTTCTTGAGTCTCTGATCAAATGTACATTGAGCAAGAAGTAATCTCTCCAAACTTAATCCTAGCAAGGTATAGCCTTTGTTTTTTTCTCTTGCATTCTGTAAGATCTCTGCCATCCTGCTTTCTGGCTCTGGATTTGTACATTACAGATGTTTGCACAAGCTTGACCAAAAGTGTTTAAAACAGGAAATCTCTTACTATGTAAAAGAAATTATAGACCTTAATTTAATGTTTTGCCACTGTTTCCGAGTTATAACCATAAACTTGTACCTTGGTTTTATAGATAGTCCCAGATATTTTATGTAACTTCTGAGAATTTTGCCTAAATGCATTAACTAGTTTGATTACCTACATATATTTTTCTCATGTGTCTATTCTGAACATTGCTGGAATGGATTGAAAAATTATTTTTTTACTTATGCAACTGTTTAATCCTGTGGCTATTTAAAATAGAAACAGTAATGTGAAGATCCTCTTTCATGGATACTGATTTTTGTTTAGAGATTACAAGTAAAAGATTTGTCACTGAAAATTATGTCACAAAAATTACTTTCAACAGAACCTAGATAGATATGGCTTTTATATTATATATGTTAGATATATTTTATGAGTAGTATATGAATAATTTGTAATAAGGTCATTTTCTAGGAAAGCCTATAACAATATTCCACAAATTAAGATCTCATGGGCTTTTTTCCATGTAGTGTCCACTACTCACCTCCTCTGTGCTCCCAAATCTACTGATATAATTCTTAGGTTTCTCAAATAAAGACTTTGTCATTTATGTGCAGAAACAACACACATTTTGCTTTTTTCTTTCAGTAGATTCCAGGGAATGCTGGAATAAGATCTTTGTCTTCCCATGCAGTCTCTTAGATGTAGATCTCCACTGGTAGCCAGGACTGGTGTTCGTGGCAGGGGAGAAAATTGAGCCATGGCTCCCCAGGGTGAGGATGCCTCCCACGCCTCACTCTCTGCCTCCATTGAGCATGGGCTGATGGTAATGCATCTGAGGCTTGGCGAGTTAAGCACCTCATACACCTCTGGAAACCTGGACAGACTGTTTATTTGCATGGAAGGATAACATTCCAAACCACCAGTCTCTGGGTTAATAAACGCCAGTCCACTCATTTTTCTCTTCCACCTGTCTCTTGTGGTCTCTGATGTTTCTGTCCACCAGTTCACCTTGCAAATCCAATGGACCTGTTTATGTGGCCCCCAACATGAATGTAACCCACAGAGGCTGACCCATATTGTCAGTTACAATGTGCAGGTGTACGTAAGCCGGACAACACTGCCCTCAAGACCTGCCAGACTAGGCCCAGCTATATACCTGTGGGCATAGATTTTAGACAGTGATATGAAATCAATGTCAAGAATTTGTTTCACATTTGTAAATAACTATTGAGTGGTTGGTGAAGTCAATCGATAGGGAGGAAGGAACCATAACTCTGCCACACTGGGGCAGAGGCTGATTCAGTTACCCTGAAGGGCATCCAGCAGGACCGTGAGAAAGTGTAGCCTCTGCAGTTTTAACTGCAAATTAGATCCTCTATTTCATCATCGTAAAACTACCAAGAGAAATATTTGTATGCATCATAAGTAAATATGGAAAAAATTAGGTGTTTCCTCAACAGTTGGCTTTGCTTTTCTGTTACTCAATGCTGCCTATAAGTAATCAAATATGAAAAAACAACAAACATTTATTATTTATCTGAAGGAAATAGCAGACTTCTAGAAAACAAATCAAAAAGTTCATCTGTGCTGGAGACTTATTCATGCATTGAGATGAGTGAGTTTCTTAGGAAGGAAAACTAAACTTTCAGATTTGTCACAGGTCATGATGTTCTCCTGTGGGGGCAGGAAACTACACCTGTATGTGTGCATAACTTTGTGAATATATTTGACATTTCAGTGTTCATTTTCTGCAGAGGTAGGCTCCAGAGATTCTCAAACACTTAGTCATTTTAAAACAGTACGTTATGCTAGTGAAACTATGCTAGTGTGGCTTGTGCCTAGCCTACGAAAATATTTCTTGTATCTGGACGAGTTGCACCAGTGATGTGCCTGCCTATGAGGGTAATAAGCCACACCTGTAATTTTGCTGGTATGATTGATTCTATATTATGAGATTTTACTGGAACAGCTCTGTTGGTCAGAAATTGCACTTTACCTCATCTTTGGCTGACAGAGCTAAGGAAAAAAATGTGTGCAGAGATGTACCCTGCCCAGATGAGAATATAAATCTTTCAACTGCCTGATCCTGGAGCATATGAATTTCCCTGTAACCCCACTCTTCCATGATTACTGCTATGCACTTACCTAGAGGCTGATGAATACTGCTTTTCAAAGCTGCCATGCCACGCCATCATCAGTCGCTAGGGCTTTTTGCTTAGTTATTATTATAATACAAAGAGCAATTTATCAAACTCTGACAACTATATGAAAGTACCCAAGTACTGGTGTAAGCATCCTTAGGCACTTGGATTTGAAAATTACTCTAGCTGGCCTTCTTCCCCTAAATTTAGCATGTGTCTGTTGGTCTGAATAGTATGGAGGTTAGCAGATCCCCTCAGGTTAAGAAACTGGCTAAAAAGACTGAATAAAGCTTATTTCATTATTACAAACAATACTGCTGATACCTAGTTAAATAACTGTGGCAAGTAACCTTCTGTAACCTTCTGTAATTGTTTGGGTTGGCAAGGATTTTTATTGACTGGAAAGCATACACTGTTCATGGTTATGCTTGTTGGATTGTTCAGGGTAACTGTGTCTGTTGTATGATTCAGTGGTACCTGAAACACCTGCTTTACTAGGTCTTAGAATGTTTGCAGATTTTATACACTGAAGCAGTGGCTTATGCACGGATGTTGTACAACTTACAAACACCTTGATGCTAACAGGATAAATTAATTTCCTTCCAGTATAACAGCTCATATTTGGATGGTCAAGGGATAAATCCTCTCCTTTGAAACTCGCAGAACACTTCTGATTTAGTCATAGAGTCATCATGAACAAGAATACCTGTTCTTTACATGGGAGGAGCAAAAGTGTGAGTAGAAGGTTTTCTTTTCCTTCTATTTTTGTTATCGGTATTCCTCCATGCTACTTATTTGCTGGGTTAGCCTTTCAAATAGCACATTCTGAGTAGGACATTAACTGTGACAAAAATTTTTGTTGTACCCTATTTGTGTAACTGTAGCCTAAATATATATGTATATGTGACTTGCATATGCAGAGATAAGGTGATTGATATGGTTTTGAGTGATTTATTTATTTTTAAATTGAAATACTAATTTTTCTGAATACATTTTATACAGTTCTTAAATTAATGTTTTATTGAGAATTCATTGAAATCTTAGTTTACATATAATCTATAATGTACTCAGTCATAAATGAATGCCTCTGCACTGATGTTAGTATCAGGGACTGCACTCAGTTTGATAATGCATTGTTGAAATGTTAACTGTGTAATGTTCCAGGAGACGAATGAGACAATATTCTAATAATATATACATGAATTTGGATGAGGCTTAATTGTCTTTGTGGTGGGTTTTTTTTGTCCTATGTATATAAGTTTCCCGGTATCCAAAAGTTCTACTGAAATAGGGAGATTTGGATGGTGCTGTAGCCTTTCCTGGCTTCCAGGCGTTCATAGAACAACATAAAAGTGTTATATTATCATATACCAATAAGCCTGCCTTACAGGCACGGAGAAGAACTGATTGTTCCTGATTGTTCCTTTCTAATATGCTACTGCTGTTTAAACTGTTGAATATGCCCCTTCTCCTGACAGACAAGGACACTTTATTTAAGTGCTTTGGTAAGTGGCAGTAGGAAAGTTCTAGTGTGCATATATAAGAACACTGCATCTACAAAGACAGAGGATACAGTTTATTTCCCTGTTTTCTGAGGGGGTCTCAGCTTTTATGTAAACAAAGTTTATTTGAGAAATATTCCAAACCAGTCTGGATCCAGACTTTTTGATTTCCCATGAATATCTCCCACCTTGCCCTGTAATTACTTTAGGACTGTTGTCTATACGTGTCTATCACTGATGGCTTGGTATGTCTGCTTCCTTTTTCCCTTTGTTGCCTCAGTTTTCTAGTCCATTTGGATTGGGTTTTGGACTAAGAGGATGAGATTATTTGACTTTATCCAGAATTGCTCAAGTACCTCCCTGTTCTCACAGCTATGGGAAGGCAGAACAGGCCTCATGTTGAGGCTGTCCTGAATCTGGCAGCCTGTATCTGCTTAAGCTCCTGGTTATTTGAGCAGTTGCTCTTAAGGGTTTGTTCTTAAAAATGTATTTTTAAAAAAATCACTTTGTGATCATTTTTCTATTTCCTGTAATTTTATTTTACATGCTATCAGCATATGTGTGCCTAGCCATAGGAGGAAATTAACAGAAGTAGCTAACTTCATCATGGTGCCATAGTTTGATATGTGGATCGAATAGACAGACCAATATGTCTCAATAAACAGGAAAAAACATTTTCTGAGTGCTTAATAAAGCTTCCCTGTTGCTGTTGTCTGAACTGTTGTGGAATTAGTTGAAGCATGAGGTTGCCCATAAAATTTTTAAAAGACCATAAAGCATAAAATTTTGCTCTTAGCTGATCTTATGAGATTTGTTTTAATTCGGGGAAAAGACTGCCTTTATTTTAATTTAAGGCAATGAAATTAATTTTTATCAAATATATTTATGTTTATTCAAAGCATCTTGATATTTTAATACAAAATTCCCGGTATATATTTTGTGAAATTAAGTTCTAAAAGTTCAATAAACATATTGAACATTTCAGGCACTGAAAAAAATTTCTTAACCTACAAAATAAACTTAATTAATTTTAGTGTTAAATTCTATCACATCTTGCTCTGTGAATTTAATCATAACCACCTGTGACTATTTTTCTTTAAATTGGCTATATAAAATATTTCCTACTGTTTGTTACTTGTTTTTAAATCGCAAAATATGTAATCCCTGAGAAATTATTTTAAGTCTTGTGGTAGCATGCTGTTTAAATAATCTTTAATGTTTAAATAATCCCTTGACTACTGTTCCTAGGGGGATAATAGCACTATTTGAACAAAAGTGACTTTGGAAAAGTGTCTCATTATACTTGGTGAGTACAGCCAAAGATTTCCTGTCAGATGATGGGGACACCAAATCTTGTGTCTTCCTACATGTCAATTTGAATTTGCATTGTTCAAGTTATTCATGGTCTGCCAGACCAGTCATTTCATCAAAAAACCACATAATGAATAAGTAGAAATATAATCAGTGAACTGAATAATCTTAAAAAAGAAAAATGGAATATGGCTTTTATTTTTATTTCGTGGCATGATGTCACACAGCTTTCAAAGTGTTCTTTAAGTTTCTAGGTAGTTAAAATCTTGGTTCAATGGTTTCTGATGTCACTGATCATAATATATATAATATGGAAGATGACCCTGCAGATTTGTGCAAACATTTCGTTTTTTTCACCAAATGTAAAACTGTGCATCATGAATGAGATGAAGTTTAGTTTAAGACTGTAGAATAATACAAACTACAGATAGAAAAGACATTATTTACATTACCATTTCTTTCTGACAGTACAATGTCTAATACCGTTTTTTAAATAAATAATTTGTAAGTGATCTTGTAATTCAATATATGCCGTTAATAGTAATTTTTAAACTCCCTCTAATAAATTTTTATTCCATTGCTTGTACTTAATGTCCTTAAACAACATGATAGTATAATCCTGCTAGTCTTCCACCCTCTACCTTGCTGGGTCACACAGTGTTGCTATTTATTCTTCTATTGGCAGCCTTTAGTGCTGTACCTAAGCATGATTTTAAATAAGGGTTAATATAGTAATTACCCCTATCTTTTATTCTTACTCACAGCATTCAGTGAGACGGTCTGCATCTATGTGTTTTCAATCTGTGTGCACTATTCATCTAGTCCCTTTTAGTCAGTTTTCTTAGGTAGCTTTTTTTTCTTTAAATAGTATTCTCATAAATAAGTTCATCCTTTCCTGATATGTCT
>VZRU01015892.1:25307-39412 GCA_013398155.1 Pedionomus torquatus | reverse complement strand
TTTTTTTTAACTGCTTGGAATATTCTAGGTGTTTTATTGCTTTAACTTCCATGATTTACCATCTGGTACTTCTTAAAATACAGCTAAATGTTGGTCTTTCCCTTCCTCCCTCCATCTAATTTGGTTCTCTCCCCGACTCTTTACAAAGTTACTTGTAGTATAGTATGAGGGTTTTATTTAGTACTGATCAGGTATGGAAAGAAATTCTTTGGAATATTTTTACAATAAACCAGAGAACGTTATTAGTTGTGCTTTAGAAGGACTTCATATTTTTTTTATAACTGGATGTACAAGACAATGTATTTCTGCAGACAACTTCACAAATTCGAACATCATCTGTTCTCTATGAAAACGCACCATGAAATATAGTATAATTTACTGTTTTTTAAATCAAACTGACGACTAATGAACCATCAATAGTAAATAACTTTTCAATAGAGTGTTTTAACAACTAGATTTCTACGGCAGTATACTGGAGGCATATCTGGTCAGCTAAAGGAAGTAAGATGCTACTTTGAGGTGATCAGAGTGCTAGTATGCATGTGTGGAGGAAAGAATGAAATCTGAATGTTACACTATGTGGGTGTTCATCTTGGAACATTGTGTCAGAAGTGAGTCAACTCTTGTGAAATCAGAAAGTAGCTATATTGTAAGAAAATGAACCAAGAGGATATGTTTAGCAACTGGGCCTGCTTAAACTCTGGAATTTCAACAGCTTCAAGAACAGCAACAACAACTGAAAAANAAAAAAAAAAAAAAAAAAAAAAGGAGCAGGGGGCAGATAACAAAATTAGAACATTTATGAGGTTGTAAAGAACAAAGCCTGCTGCATGCTTCAGCAGTATTTGGTCTGCCTTTTACCTTAAAAATATCTGTAAAAGCCTAGAAGTGTGAGTCTGCCTGAATTCATTAACATATTACATATAAAAGGTGTATTTTCAAGAACTGTAACTTCTGCATAAGCTACAGATCATGAATAGGAGACAAAATGGCTGTCTCATTCTACGTTCAAAATTTTAAAAGCAAAGTTGTGACTACTGATGGAATCAGAAGATGCTAGATGTCAAATGGGAATGCTCAGAGCAATTGCAGCAGAGCTTAGAGCATAGCTGTATGTAGGAATTGCAGGGGGAGGAGAGAAGGAGGTGGGATGGAATTCATGTGAATGCAAAGCAGGCACGGAGCACCCATAGAGATGAAGCGCTAAGGAAGGCGGAGAGCTATTTGCAAACAGCTGACTCACTGAGATGTTTTTATCCAAAGTACTTAAGGCTAGATTGTCATAACCTTTGCTTATGATGTGGGGGAGTGATGAGGAAGTTAAAGACTTCCTTTATTCCTATGTTCATTTCTGCTTAGATTATGACTCACAGACATAGCAAGAGCCAGGGGCTTCTAGTCCGCTGCTCCTCCTGTAAGAAAATGGTCAGGGAGAAGGAATGTTACCTTGTCTATCTGACCTAAATCCAGTACACTCTGCTCATGAGCTAGAATAGCTACATAGCAATAGGCTAAGATACTCTGTGCCACAGAGTAATGTAGTTCTCCACAGAGAGTGAAAGGAATAGAAAATAAGTTCAGTTCCAGGCCCTTTTCTATCACAGTGCAGTTCTGTCAGACAGCAATCCTTGCTCTAGGTCAATAGTTCTAAGTACCCAATTTGTCAACAGAAATGGGAGAAGCTTGCAGTGTTCCAGAAGCATTTTTTCATAATAAATTTACATTACTTCCAAATAAATTGATTTTTCTTTCATTGTCAATGGTTAGGTCCATTTGTTAGCTGATGGATACTTAGAGGGAGATTGCTTGGAGTAACCATTCTTTATTAATGGGAAGCAATTACGTTACATATTCTTTGCCTTCTTCCACCCCTCTGTCTATAATCAGCCTTTGCAAAGGAAACAAGGGGTAGAAAAAGCAAAGGTGGGACATTACTAAAGGGCAAATTGAAGCCCATTTAGCAGTGCTGCTTTTCCCTTAATGTCAGTTATTGTGGTTGCCTGACAGAATAGGCATTTTAAGCAGCAAATTCCCTTAAGCAAAGCAGCAGCTGATGCACAGGAAACGCCTGAAGAGACAGTAAGTAATGCCTGGAGCAACCTTAACCCTTTCTGGGTATTTTCTAACATTTTTTCTACAGAGGTTAGTAATTTATGACATTCTTGAGAAAGAATCACTGGATTTGACCTCTAATAAATTAATCCTTTTAATAGTCAGTTAATATAGATTAGAATTGATTTGGATTACTGTATTCACATATATATGTTTAACGATCACCTTTCAATTGAGGGATTGCCTTTTGGAGAGAGAGAAATGATACTGTAGCAGGAAGATACCAGTGTACTCCTGACAATGCAATTGCAAATGTCTTTCTTTACCCCCACGCATTCTGGATATCTTCTTTTCTGTCTTCCACTCTCTCCAGTCTCTCATAGATGTTCTGACTAATGTTTCCAACCATCTTATTCTGATCAGATCTCAAAATCTGTTCTCCACGCTTTTCTTCCTTATGCCTCTGATATTTCTGACATTAATGCATACGCTTTTGTCACCATTCTCCCTTTTTTCATGACTCATATCCTAGTTCAGCTCCTGCCTACCCTCTTAACTAAGTTCCAGCCTTTTTGGAGCACATCTTATCTTCATGTCTCAGGTTTTGGCAGTACTTTGAAATTTGTGACTTTCAACTGCACTTTATTGGAACACGAATATATCCCCCACCTATATGCTAATAGATATAACTACCATAACCTGTAACTCAAATGTCATCCACAATTTTGCAGATTTAAAAAATAATATCTGGGCCAATAGCTTTGTTTAAAAATTAAATTACATTAACAGAAAAATTCTCTTGATGGTTTGCTTTAACCTGACATAGAATTTTGCAGATCAGCTATGCTAGCCAAACCCTTGTATTGTAGCCGAGTCTTTACTTTTTGGAGTTCTTGAACATTTCAGTCACTGGCACCCTCTGTTCCAGTTCTTCCTGTCTCCAAGGATAATTGTCTACATGTGAAGCTGTGTCTTCCTAGAAATATAGATTACTTTCACACTGCTGAATATTTCCACTCAGTTTTGAAATTCAAGCCATCTGTGAGAGGCCCAGTGGATTGTTCAGACCCCATTTCAAAGGAGGATCTGGGAGGTCTCAGCCATTTGTAACAGAATTACACCTACTTCTGTGTTTTACTCTTTACTGATTACCAAAAACCAGTTCTTGTTTTCTGAAACCAGGTCCAGCCTCTTGTTTTTGCTGGTTGAGTGGAACTGCTTTCACCTTTGTAATCATTTACTGCAGTGCTGAAAATGAAATTATATGAACCTGAAGATCCCACTGTATGACTGTAAGAGAATATATACTACCTTAAAGGTGTGAACTTAAATGAAATATTGACGAAATTTTTAGGAAAGAAAAGAATAGATAGATAACTGAAGTGACTGAGAGCCTGGAGTATGCGAAATGGGGGGAAAGACTTATTTCTTTTTTTCCCCCAGATTGCATTTAACACTGAAGAAGGCTGGTGGTCAGGGAAGTAGAGGAAAAGCATGAAGGTGGTGGATAATGTAATTAAAGCATAGCAGTATTAGACATTTAAGCAACATGGTCTTCTCCCTATTTTTCTTTACCACTTATTTGTTACTGTACATTTCTAATTCATAATGCAGTTTCTCCACATGCTCTCTCTTCTTTAAATATGAAGGTGGTCTTTCAGGTTCTTTAGTGTGTGATCACTGGAACTTTTGATTACTTCTTTCAGACTAGACTTTGCTATGGTGCCTTGCAGAAGGCTGACCAATGCTTATAGGGTGAGGGGCACATAAGGGGAATGGACATGTGACTATGTACAGAGGAAAATGCAGTATTGTGCAATTCCTTTCATAAAGCACATTCCTTTCCTGTTTACCTTTCACTTGTCATTTTAAATTGCTGGTTGTTATGGTCAATAGCCCTGTGTCTGTCAGAATACCCGCAGTGGCTAGAACAACTGGCTCTCCAGCACAATAAGGTTCTTGGCACACTTGCAATATAAATATTAAATAGTTTTAATAGAAATATACAAAGGTTAAGGATGTGGAAGTAAGATACGTGTAAATGTTAGGAGTACTAAAGAGTGGTAAAAAGCAGTTATATGGAAGATGTTTTAGGGGAACAAATAGCATAGTCAGTTTGCTAGATACTTTTGTGGGAAATGGAAACTGTTTCATGCAAGTTGTTATGGAAAATAATAGATAATTCCATGGCAAGTATTACTGTTCTTTGGCCACTAGCAGCAACAAGAGACATGAAGAATTTGTAGCAGAAAGTGAGTAACAGTTGAGTACTATTAAAATTTGAGTAGGCTGATGAGAGCAGTAAATTTCAGAATTAAGACTGCACCTGAACTCTTACACTGTTCTGTTATTATTGGAGTTTTACAAATTATAATGTGTTCCTTTAGCTGCCTCTTCAGAAACAGATGTGGTTGTATGTGCAAAATGAAGCTTTTTTTCTTGTGTGGTATACTTTTTTTTCCTTGTGACGCATGCAATGTATCACATCTTCTATCTATGTATATATACATGTTGGCACACATAAATATACAGCTTAGAAATGCAGAAGGTGCATAATATGAATGTACATTAGGAAGCCCTTAATGAAAAGTAGTAATATCAGCTTTCCTTAAATGAGTATGCAGTTCCATTCAGAAAAAATTTCAAATATAAGCCTTGAAAACAGCAAGCACCAAAACTGCTTTTCTACAAAATATTAGGTTTCACCTGCTTAATGTACTGCATTCAGAGTAACTTGAATTTGGTTACATCACACAGCATCACATATGAAAAACTGCAAACTGTCCTTCTGCCAGCTTATGAACAGGGAAGCTGCATAATTTTATCCCCATGGCAGATGCTTCTGGGGGCCTGAGGCTGGGAGGCCTAGTAATGTCTGTGAAACCTCCAGTTCAGTCTTCAGGTTCCTGCCAATTTCCTTCAGCACTGCAGGATGTGAGAAAAAATTGGTTTATCCATTTCTTTCTCTCTCTCTCTCTCTCTCTCCTTTTAAACTTTGACATATTTTGGACTAAAACCCAACTACAGAAAAGGAAGAAAATGTCCAAGTTCTGGAGAAGTTCTGCTTTTGATTAAATTCCTTTAATGATTATATTTAGCAATTAGACTTCCAGAATATTTTTATCTTATATGTGTTGAATTAATGCTAATATACTCAGTAACAATTCTGTAGAGTTAAATCAGTCTATCTGTGGAGTTTAAAGCACTTGAAGATATTCATTCTCTTATTTTTGTTCTCAGGAAAGAGGTCTTCTTCAACTTTCAGTGAACATGTCTTTTGACAGAACTTCTCAAATTTGCTGTATAGTTAGCACTTACATATCACATCCTGAATTGTAGACAACTATTTGTTCTTCTGATCCATTTGCTTTTTTTTATTGCTTCTGTTCTCATTTCCCCCACTGCCACCTCCTCTCTTTTTTTTTTTTCCTTTTTAATTCAGGATAATCTGCCAACAGGCTTAATGACCAATTACTTCACCTTTTCTTTTTCATATGGAATAATGGAAGTCTTTAAATCTGAGGGCATTTTACTATTATATGTGGCCCTCTTGAATACCAGGCTTTCTTTGGTATAACTTTCAAGTTTTGCTGTTGCTCCAGGTTTCTAACTATTGGGTTGCACCTGTGCTTTTCAGACCTGCTTGTGGTTATTTCATTGCGCTACCAGTTGATTTAGAACATTATTTGGGTCTCTAATAGGAAGTTAGATCACTCATCTTCCTTTCCTATGTAAGATTCAGAAAGGTAATGAAAGCAATTATGCAATGTCCAAAATAATTAATCTGTTACAATGTAGGAACTGAGCCATTTTCTGTTAGCTGTCTTGCCAGATCATGTAACATCACCCTAACTGGTAAATTTTGCTGCAAAATACAATAATAATAAAAGCAAAATTTAAAAAAATTTTAGAGCTCACCTGAAAAAGCCAATGCATCAATATCAAAGAGACACTTAGGTAATTTGCATACTTTTAAATAAAGACAAGCTACAATGAATTTCATAATTATTTTTAAAAATGAACTAAAGCGGTCAATGTTTTTGGCTAAGAGATTGAGAAAAACATCAACTTTTTATGAGATGAGGGATATTTTTCTCAGTGTATATGCTTTGTTTCCTCTGATAAATGTTGAGTTACAAAATCTTGGGAAAACTGACCTCAAAACATAAAAAACTGTTGAAAGTACTTAGAGGCAATACTGTCCAATTCCCTCGTTAGGTAAATAAATTACTGAGTTTGCATTTGAGGTCTTTTTATGAAGGTTGAAACTTAGACAAAGGCTATCATAGCCTTTTCTCTATTTTTTTTCACTGCATGTGCTTTATAAATAATGTCACTTAATAGCCAACCTCCTTCTTTTTCTGGGGCAGAACAGTGCATATTATTGATTTCCCAGCAGATACATATATATATATATATTACATGCCACATGTTAAGACCTAGATATTGCTTAGTAACAATAGTCTCTGAATGGCAACATAAGAGCAAATGAACTAGAGTGGGAGAGGAAAGCTTTATAAATAGCTAGTGAGGAAAATTTTTGATCCAATTTTTTTTGTATCTACAAGTATCTACTTCTGGCGTTTTCTTTGGCTGCTTTGTTTCAGGAAATAAAATGCTAGAAGTTTTCTTGGTACTTTTAAAAACTTCCTTCTAGCAACAACTTTTAGTTATTAGTCTCTTCATGAGAAACCAGCTCAATGGCACAATCTAGACATTAAAAGCTCAAGTCTCAAGCATTATGCTATGCAGTTTCCAGAATAAAGCAATCATCTCAGTCCAAACACTCTTATTGAATGATCCTCTCCTGATAGAGAAATTAGGCTTTCCATGTTCATCTCTTGAAAAGGCAGACCCTCTGTCCCTGGAAAGGGACTTATATTTAAAAAGTACCTACACTTTGATGAGGGTTAGCAGGATTCTCACTGAGGAGAGGTACTACTGTTTGCCATAAAGTATTAGCAGTAAACATCATAAACTGCTGATGTAAATTATTATTAATCTTGGGGATTTTTTCCTCTTACATCATGGAATAAAACAGTGTCTTACCAACTTTTAAGGAAAATTAAATTAGTATAAGAAAGAGATAACACTGATACCGTGTTACTTATACATTTAATTACTCTTATAGCTCTTTTCCATCCTCTGCCTTTTGGGATCACTTCAGACTGAAAAATCTCAGGTCATAAAATTTTATAAAAATAACAGTCTTAAATTTACTTTTCATGTTTTCTTTTGATAGAATCAAAAGTTACTATGTTACTATCTAATTTGCAAGATTTTAGTAAAAAAATGTACTATCTAGATTGCTAGATAATAGGAACACACAATTAGAAAACTTTCACAATTTTTGAACATGATTACAGCGCTGTCATAAATACTTCTATTGAAAGTGCTTCTTCATATTTTGCAAACTGTCCTCTAGTTTCATTGCTTGTGCAGTAACTTCTGTAGTAATGCAGTCCCAGCTAACTATTTATATTTCCTTAATAGGGCAGTGGATCAGAAATCTGATAAGAACTGTCACTATTTTACATGCATCTGCTGTTTACATGATTGCTTCTTAATTTTCATGTGCACTTTGGTACAAAGATTTAATTAAAGTAGTTAAAATAGCAGACAACAGATGTGATCTACTTAACTATAAGTCAGCACTTTGAGATTCCTCTCCAGAAGAACAGAAATTAAACCAACTATTTTTCTTTAATTTATTTCAATTACTTTGTGCACCAAGTTTACTTAATCACTGTTGTCTTGCACTTTTTGAATAACAATATCATGGGAATTCCCAATAGTTATCTACAGTCGTTGTAAAAGTGTTTAGAAGATGCGAAAATCAAACTTTTTTCTAATTTCCTACTGACGATGTTCTCTATTGTTTTTCATTCCTGTTTTGTTACACAAAATAATCCATAATGTTGTACTCTTGGATGAGTTATCAGCAGCAGAGGTAGAGTCTGGAACCTGTAAAGCTTAAATATTGTCATGGCAGGCACATCAGTCTCAAGTGTTCTGCACAGTGAATGAAGTGTGACTTGAATAATTTGCTAGGAAAGCAAACTGCTATGTTTTGATTGTTCCAATTACAAGACTCAACATGCTAACTGTGGCAGAAGATGCCTTAAATATTCACCTGTTTTCTTCAACTGAAGGATTTTATATTTGTAGAAATGTACATGCATACGGAAAACAGAAAGAGAAACTGAGTATTTTTTTCCCCCTAGGAAATTGAATGAGAATTAAATATATGCTAATTAATTAGCTTGTACTGACCATAATGTCACTTGCTGAGTTGCTGCCTAATAGACTTTATCAGTCAGCTGAATAGTCAAGANCCCCTCAGCATAGAGAAGTGCTCTGATCTGATGAACAGATCATCTCTGTTCATTTCCCCTTTAGTTAACCATATGTTCTTCTGTTTCTCACTGGATAACAATTCCTTCTGCTGTTCCAGTTTCTGTTTAGGGCTCTGTTTTAACTTTAACCTCTCTTCTGGTCTTATTTCTCCATGAGCAATTCCTCTAAATAGTAAATGCAAAGTAATTAAAAAGAAAAAGAAAAAAAGTCCACTGTATTATTCTAAGGTTGAATGACTAAACAGAAATGTAATAGAGAAGCCGCAGTAAAAGTGGTGAGTCTGGGAGAGAGAACATTATTTTGATTCCAAGAGCATTGAGAACTAGCTGTGATGCACAAAGAGAAAGAATAAATATGCTACTATTCATCCATCACAATATCACTAAGGAAAACAAAAAAAATAAATAAATAGTGAAGTAAAGTAAATGTCATATGGTCTAGAATACCAAAAATATTATTTTCACAGAGCTGAATGATATTCTTTGCCATGAAACAAAACCCCTCCCTCAGTAAAAGTATCCGTTAAATTTAAAATGAACCTTGTATATCTGTCAAAAGAAAGCCCTCAGGCTTTAGTGGACTGCAAGTTAAGGTATTTTAAAAACTGATTTATTACTTTTGTCATAGGTCTGGTAATTTACAGAAGAGAAAGGGAACAATTTGGGACAGAAAAGGTACATTTTATGTGTATGCATAACACCTATGCAGCTTTGTGCAGGTGTCTTTGCTGGGAACATGAAGTTTTATAAACCCACAGTCTTCATTCTAAAAGGGCAAAAATACCACTTTCTAACCTGTTGCTGCCTGGTAAACAGAAGAGATGCAGTTGAATGCACAACCTACTTTTATAGGTGGGATATAAAATTGATGCCAAAAGGATGATGTCTCTTCCACACTTGTATGTTTTGTTGCTTAACTTTTTAATTGCTGTGTTTTACCTCAAATGAGTTCCTACATGCTGGCTTTCAATCAAGTGTAGTCTTAGCCAAAGTAGTCTAGATAACGGGCCAACATGCAGCTACTCAAGGAAAGATATAGAACAAGTGGCCATGTTTAAATCAGTGGTAATGCTGACCATGCAGGATTATCATTTCCCCTACCAGTCTTATGTCAATAAGAATGGGAGAATCTTGGTGCAAGTTACATTTTAAAATTGTTGTGTGCTGTCTTTTGGGCTTTTTGAGATCATGTGTATAGGCAAAACTGTCTCTTCAGTCAGGGACTGCAGACTCGTTAATGACACACTGTCAATATTTTGAAGACGGACCATGGACCAAACAGAAAACAGTTGCATCACAAGGAGAATGAGCATCATAGTTGTTAGTCGTATTCAGTCTGAAAAGCCTGACAGAGACATGAAAGCTACAGATGGGGTTAGTGGGGTCCTTTCAGTGTACTCAATATTCTCTCTTTACTTCCAAGAACAGGAGCATGGAAAGGGGAAGAATGCTAGTATAATGACTCTTGAAACATTGTAGAAGGAACAATTTGCTAACATACTCTTAATTCCAGCATATTGATGTTTACCTGAGGCTGTGTGTCAAGAGTACCCTCAATTACTGTAAACATTAGTACTCTTTTCTGCATTTTTCTGTCCGTGACCAACTGCTTCCCTGCTGCCCCAGTCCGTCTGGGGCTTTAAATAAACAGTCATGTTACAAAAGTGTTTGTGGTCAAGGGAAGGAATAGTGCAGTTCGCATGAGTTGGGCAGGAGGGGAAAAGTTTGGGTGTTACAACTCAGGTGAAGTTTTGATGCTACAACTCAGAGGAATAGCTGATAAAACCTGCTTACACAAATCTCAGCAAAACAATGGTTTTGTGTTCTTTCCTATACAGCAGTCTATAACAGATGTCTAGAAGTATTAAAAAGACTCCAAATCTACTTCTGATGTAAGAATTCCTTTCTGGGTGCTATAGAAACAAAAGCACAAGCATGATGTCACCAAGGCAACACAGAAGTAACATTGTAAGCATTCTTTCATTCAACGTGTGAGAAACTCCAAGATTACCGACTGGACAGTAGCAGTGGCAGATGTGTTTAAAGTTGTGTGTTTAGTTGGTGGTCAGAGGTTACAAGGCTGCCACACGGGATGATTGTGTAGGAAAGACTTTAATTCGTTTGCTGGGCTACTGAACAGGAGCAGGGAAGGACAAAGACTCACACAGAGGAACTGTATTTCTAGCCATTGCTCTCATTCATGAAGTACTAAAAAGTGAAAGTTTTCAAAGTACTAGAGCAGAATCTAGGAAGATGTGTTATCAGCAAAGTCAGTAAAGGTAAGACACATGGCTTAATATGGCATTTGATAAGGAGAAGGATGAGGGAAAGCACTTTTAAAGTTGGGACTTCTTGGAAAATAAATATAAAATAAACTTCTGAAAAAGTTTAATACATAGAAACAACAATTAAATAATAAAAATTTCCTTTATAAGATCAGGATATCTGAAGTTGAAGCTGTTTGTTGACATGCTGCTGGAGTAAAAAAAAACTGAATTTTTCCTTTTGCTGTGCAATGTTTTAGGGCATCTTGACTCAGCATTTTTAACTATGCATAAATGGATACATGAGATTTTCTAAGAGTTTAATTTCTGGAAGGGTGCATACTGTTGCTAAAGAAGTCTTAAATTTTGGAAAAGGACAGTATTTTACTTATAGGACTGAGTTTTTATAGTGCCAGTTTTCACAGTAAATGAAAATTCTGTCTGTTTGCATGGACAGAGATAAACAACTTATCTTGAGCTCTGCAATAAGGCACTACAAATTCGTGTCTAGATCTTGCACAGTTTTATCTCTTAAACCTATTCAAATGACTAACAATACACCTCTTCCTCCCTCCTCACTCCACGGTATATTGTGGATTTTTTTAAAATATGTTTTCAAGTAAAAAATCTCTATTAAAAAAAAAAAAAGTATGTTGTTATTGCATGAAATGCGTTCAATGAATGTAAATCAGATTATATTTGTAAGGACTTTCATTTATTGGTTGTGAGAAATGTCATGTTAGCAGTTAATTGCCTGATTCCCAGATGAACACAGCGTGATAGATGTTCCTGCCCATGTGTTGAGTTGTAGCTTCTTGTTACAGCACTCTGTGTAGTGCTAGAAATCTGCTCCCCTGTGCTCATTCAGTGCTCCCGGAAACTCAGAGCTCAAGCACTAAATTTTTGTTTTAATAGCTGCAGAAAATATTCTAAGCAGACACAAAGAGTATGGATTCTATTGAAGTTCAACAGTAGGCACCTCTGTATGTATGCCTACAGTCACAATCTTTTTTTCATGCTGTTGTAATTTCACATCAGTCATAGAAGCTTATTATTTATGAAATACATACTTCTGTGTTCAAAGATCTGTGTATGATCAGTGAGATTTGTGATCTAAGTATGAAAAACAATGAGGGGAATGGATTTGAAGTGATATCACAATCTAGGTGAAGAGGCTTGTTTTCTGGCATTGTAAAATCATTTTTATACAGATTATGTTCGGAGAAAAAAAATTAAATAAGACAATTTGATTTTTTCTGACAGAAAAGTCTATGAAAGTTTTTTTGAAGATGCTTAGAGTAAATTTTATTTGCTTCTCAGCAAATAAATTTCTGCTTCTCAAAAATAAAAGGATACTGAATTTAAAGGCAATTATGATTCTAGAATTTAAACCACATTTTATTTTCTTTTTCTAAATACCAGAAGAATATAGGATGATAGTGACAACAGTATGACCCCAATTCTGTCCACTTTGGAGTGAGCTTTCCATTGTTAATTTTTTTAATATTTGCAGAAAGGAATCTACTATGGAAAATATTTGGAAATTTATTTTGTTTTTTAAAAGACCTTCCTTGTGTCCTGCACATTTGCGAGTCTTAGGATAAATTGCTGATATGCTCTTGCCAAATTCAGCATATTCAGTAACTCTCCCTGTTTGACCAGCTTTTATTAAAGGTGGCAGGTAATGCAGTGTGAAAATAATCAAGGCCTTATGTTGACACAGGAGGGCACTTCAACTGTCATGCAAATGAAAGCTGCTTGATATTTAGCTGTGTTTTCTTTTTCTTTTATTTTTTTTCATTATTTAATTAATGTGAACTTGGATGTGGAGGAAAATGTTCCCATTTGCACTCTGACTTATGGTGAAAAAAAAAGTTTTCTTCCTTTTTCTTTTCATTAAGACTCAGATATTTAAAATAACTGGAAAATAATCTGGAAATGGTAAGTTACTTTTAGATAAGAAGACATAAAACTGAAAAGCACTAAGTATATGTGTTTGCAGAAGTCTTCAAAATTATAGAAAAGAATATTCATCTATTGGTACAATTGCAGTTATCTATGAGAAACCGCAGCAATGGTTAGATTTTTATAAACCCTACACGAGGTTGAATAGATGGGACTACCAGTCTCTCCCCTTTCACTGCTGGCCTGAAAAACATAAGAATGTTTTTCCTCATGTCAGAAATGAACAGTCTGTAACTCTTGAACCTGATGTGGTTTGCAAAAGCTTACTAAAGAGACAAGTTTAATTTGTAGTTTGATTCTGACAATTCATTCACTGATGCTAAATAATTCATCAGTGAGGATTTAAGCCTGCTGCATGCACTGCATGCACAGCAGTTGATTATATACTTTTGCTATAATACTTTTATTATACAAATACTATTAGGAGACAGCTTAATTTAATATAAATATGCTTTAGTTAAGTCTCGAGTCTTACTCTTTTGCTTCATAAATGTGAATCTGTGTAGGTCTAAAGAAGACTTCCCTAGGAAATCTGTTATTTCTACTCTGTTATTTCTATGGCTCACACTTTGGATTTAAAAGTCCACCGGTATACTTTTCTATCAAAAGACCAATTTGGAAGAGTAGTCATGCTCTAATAAAAATGGCTTATTATTGTTTAACTCAGTATAGGGCTTAGAATAGCCAGTGGTATTCAGTTAAACATTTCACTTAGAGCTGTCAGACAGCAGAAGCCTTTTTGTCCAACAGAAACATCTCTACTCAAAATTTGTAGAGTAATACTAGCTGTTCTCTTGAAGTGTCTTCTCCAAAGTATGATCAAGAGCTTATAAGGAATTAGAAACACCAGTGAGTGACAAAAATAGAAAATAGCAATGTGTAATATATATATATAGTGGGTAATTTTATACCATAACTTGAAAGCAAATTCATAACAGATCCTTCAAGATGCTTGAGCACATGGAGGACAGTGAGATGTTTCAGGACAGCCAGCATGGCTTTACTAGGGGCAGGTCCTGCCTGACTAACCTAGTGGCCTTCTATGATAGCTATGTCACTACATAAGGGGCGACCAGTGGATGAGATCTAGCCAGTTCTGTAAGGCCTTTGACACAGTCCCCCATAACATCCTGCTTGTCAAATTGGAGGGAAATTAATTTGATGGGTGGACTGTTCAGTGGATAAGGAACTGGCTGGATGGTCACATCCAGAGGGTGGTACTATCACAGGTGGAGTGATTGACTTCACTTACAAGAGAGAAGTAATAAAGTATTTATTAAATTGAAAGAGCGATTTAACAAAATTAGTACTAAATGCAACAGTGTTTTATGAGATTCAGTGCCAAGATACACTTCTGTATTTACTGCACAGAGGACAGGCTCAGACAAAGGGAAGTTCAGGCTAGATATTAGGAAATATTTCTTTACTGAAAGGGTTATCAAGTATTGGAATGGGCTGCCCAGGGAGG
>VZRU01015892.1:0-11056 GCA_013398155.1 Pedionomus torquatus | reverse complement strand
TATCTCAGATGTGATATGCACTCTGGTTTTTGTTTTATTCTTAGCTGGCTTTGGCTTTTTTTCCCCACATCCAAACCTGAGTCCTGGTTTTCTGTGTGTTGCACATTCTAATCATCCCTGAGAAGGATCTACAGTACTAATCACCAGTTTTCCATCTAAAGCATAAGGATAGAATGGCTATCGTGAACAATTCTTGATATGTTTGATAGTGAATGTTAATTAGTTTATTCTGCTTCTTTATCAAATCTTTTTGTAAACTCAGTGAAGTATATGAACTCATATGCAGCAAAAATCCTCCTGGGGGGCCTGTGTGTTGGATACTCCAGTTCATCAACTCTTACATCACTGATATATAGGGATGGATCTACCTTGAAAAATTACAGTCACTGTCCTAGTAGCTTTCTAGAAATGAAAACAATATCTAATGGGCTGTGACATCTATGGAAAATAAGATTTGTCCTTGTCTTGCAAGGACAAGATAGGGAATGGTGGTCAACATATGCCATTAGAAAGAATACAATACATTTGCAATCTTGTAAAACAAATTATGGAAGAAACTTCCTTTAAATAAAGTTGCATTTCAACAGTGCGTACTTCCCAAACTATTTCTAAACAGCATTTTGAAGAGATTTCAGGATTATTTTAAATTATTCAATGGTAACCCAAAACGGCAAGGCTTGCACTGGAATGCTGTTTTCATAGTTGGTGAAGCCTGAGGGACTTAAGCATTTCTGTCTAGTGCTGGAGGGTAGACCTTAATATGTGGCACAGACTGAGGAGGTAAGGGAATAAACTTTGTCTTTCTTCCTTAATACCACTAAAAAGGGTAATCACTAATGTTTTCACTGATCAACTCAGCAATTTCTTTCTTTTTCTAACACATTCTGTGTGAGCAGGGGTTGCTAAGGCAGGTCTAATAACACCTGATATTCTTGGAGCACTATCAGATAAAGAGGCTTTCAGCTACAATTCACTAGCCTGTATCTAGTCAAGATAGAGTTCCAATGTGAAAGTCATTGCCTTCTGACAGGCTGAACTGATTGTTGTGTATTAATGTCTAGTGCACAATTTCTGTGTAACAGGACCTGAAACTGGGCTGGAGAGATGGTATTGCTTCTACTTAACAAAGAAAGAAACTAGAAGATAGTCAATGCTTGGAGATTTGGTTGCCATCTTAGAACCAGAATCCAGGTTCCTATTTAGAATGTACTACACTATCCAGACCAATTTGTCTTCCTTGCACATAATGACCTTGAATCTGTATAAATGCTAGCAAGTTTTATTCAAGTTCCTCCAGCAATCAAGATATGCTACTTCTTTCTCTAGATCACAAGTGACAATGAGAAACTTATCTCAGGTGTTTTGATTTTTGTTTTGCTTTTTTTTTTTAATGTTTCCTTGTAAACAGAAAGTGTCTATATTTTGGAGAAGTAAAATGAGAAAAATAGAACTAGGAAATGCAGAATTACCAAATGCTGAATGGAATCACAGTGGTTTTGAACTGCAACACAGGTGTCCTTAAAAAGGCACAACATAAATGAAAGACAATATATACTATGCAATAATGGAATTTTGTTTCTAATGGTTAAAATAATTTTTNGGTCCGGGATTGCCACTGTGGGGTCTTTTTTTTTTTTTTTTTTTTTTTTTTTTTTTTTTTTTTTTTTACACAGTCCTCAAATGGTCACTTTTGAGGGGTTGAGGGGAGACTTTTGCAGGCAGACTTACAGTGACTGTGACTAATGTCCTGCTACGAACTTGTCACAGTCCAACACAGACCTTTCTGTAGAGGAAAATCAAATTAAATAAAAGTTGACACTGCAGTTTTAGCATCACAGTTTACCTAAGACAACTGTGTTCTTAACGGCAGGGGAAGAAAGATATGTGCATTTTGTCTGCAAAGATGACTTTGGCCTGGATCATCAGATGTCCTATAATAATGCTATTTAGTGGGATATGTACAATGGAAGATGAGTGGATGATTTAATAAGAAAATTTTTGAAAAACTAAGCTGAAAGAAGAAAAAGAAGACCAGAAGAAACAAGGGATTGGGAGCTGTAGAGGACCTGGATCAGCAGGAGATATTGTTGGCAGTTCCACTTTTATGGGAAAGCCTTTCAGCCAACAAAAGGAAAACTGTGAATAGAAACGTGTAGCTGAGAAACCCAGACAATGAAAAATGGTAGCCAAAACCTCAGTGGAACATTTGTAATGCAACAGAACATCATGCAAGCCAAGGTTGCATGGAGATTTCTCTAGTCCAGCAGAGAAAAATAAACTACCTAAACTGTCCAGAAATTTTGCTTATTTATTCCTCCTTTTGCTTGTTTATACAGAATCCATGGAGACCAAATACGTCACTGCTTGCTTCACTTCACAATATTTGATACTGAAAATCAAATAAGTTAGCACTTCAGTAGACTGCTAATCCTTCTGTTGCTCCATTTACATGAGAGTTCAAGAGGAAAAGACAGGAAAAAATTGAAAAATCCTAAGTTTTGAATTCTTTTCACTTTCCATTTTAATACTCTATTAAAAACACATACATTTTAAAACAATGCTATCAATAATTTTTAAACTATTTGTGTTATGCTATTCAATTAGACAACAATCAGAGCATAAAATAGTGTTTTGCAAATTTATTTTAAATATTTTCCCTGGTAATTTTTTGTTACTGGGTAGATATGAGTCCCATACAATCTTGTACAAGAATGAGTTTTTATGACTGACCTTTCAAAAGGTTCTTTAATAATTAATCTTTCTTACTCTCATTACTTTATGTGCCAGAAAACTTTTCTACAGAAGCTGGTTTCAATTTGTTTGTGTACACAGTATATCATTATTCTGAAAGGACAATTGATTAATACACTTCAGCTATCCACTTCAAGGAAATCCTACCAAATAAAAGTACTCCTGCTTACAGTACCACCAAAGAAAATACTGATTTCATACAATATACATTAAATAATCTGCATTCCAAATAATACTAAAATGTCATACCTGAATAAAACCAAATCCAAACATTTGATATGAGTCATGAACTCTGTAAAGAGTAGAGCTTGAAGCAGAAAACTGGTGATTGTAAATTCATACTTAATATAGGAAAAAAGACATCAAAGCACGCTAGAATTTTAAACAATTTTTAATTTTTTAAATTTAAAATATTTATAATTTTTAAATTGATGCTATTTAGCATTGCTGTAAAAGAGTTCTTTACTTACAAATAGAAGGTGTTATAATTTAGTTATTGACACAGATCTGAATGTGCAAGGTTCAACCAATGTCTTTGATGTTGTTGGCCAGAATAATATTCTAATTATCATACAGGGTTATCTAGTATCACATCACAGATACCTGATATTTGCCAACTAAAAAGGAATTTGATGTAATCTAATTGGTAGTTAGCTGCCTTGTGAACACTGACTGAAGCACTGAATATCTGTATTGAAGTTATTTTTTAAAAAATCTGATTATGAAAAAGGACATTATGAAGTGAATTGCAAATAATTATAGTAAGAAATGAAGACAGAGCCAGTAGCCAAACCATCTATTCACAAATAAAATTCAATTGACACTAGACGTTAGTATGGACAAAATTTCAATGTCCTGTTGTCATGTCTCTGATTTTCCAAAAATAAAGAACCTAAGACAATATCAGAAAAATAGTAAATGGTAAAGGAAAAATGACAATTTAGATAGTTACATGTCATGGAAGAGAAACAATATTTTAATGTGAAGCTTGAGGACCCAGTCCTGCATCTTATCTGTTATGCTGAAACCATCATGGATGGGTATCAAACAGGTTTCAGGGCAGCCCTTCTGAAAAACTGTTGGTTCAAAGACATATAGAGGTAGACATAGACCACTGTTAGCTGCTACACTGTGCTATTAACACTGTTTCTCAACAGTCTAGCCAAGAATCAGATAGAAAAGGCTGATAGCTGGGATAATGACTTTACAAGAAAACCAGCTAAAAGCCCAACTCTTCAAGTATTTGGTCATATGAAAGAGAAGGTAACTACCAATTAATTAATTAACATAAAAGTTATTTGCTAGACTAATAATGTGTAATTCCCTTCTAGTGCTAATGACTTATTAAATGAAAACTTTACTGAAACATTTTATTCTAAAGCAGCTTCAATCCACTCTTATGATTAGTGTTTAAATAATGAACCACATCCTTCAGATCCAGAAAGAAAACTTTACTGATAATTAAGGTAGTTGACTTCAGGTAGTTGACTTTTCAATACACAGTGAGAAAAAAACAAGTAGATTTAAGGCTCAGAAATTAGATTCCTTTGGATGTGGAACACTTTTAATGTTTCGTCTTCAGACTGGGCTTATCTTCCAAAGCATGACTTGGAGCACAAGCAGTTACAGTGCATTGATACATGACAATGAATGATTTGGAGTAAAATAAGAATGATATGGAAAGCTTGCCTATATTGACTAAAAATATCTTTTCATTTTACACAGCTGGAATTATAAATTAAAATATTAACATCTATGCAAGATCTTGATATCAGAGATGTTATGCATTTCTAGCCTGACTGGATTTCCCAGAGAGTTCTGAAGTTCAGAACTTTGGAGATCTCCCAAGCCCTCATACACAACCCTTTTGAGGGCCTGGACCATCAACACAGGAAGCATTTCTCCCCTTTGCCCAACAAGTTATCCCTTGCTGTCTCTTGTCCTTTCACTATGCACCTCTGAGAAGGATCTGCCTCTGTTTTCTCTAAAACCACCTTCCAGGGTGTGCAAGACTGAAGTTAGTTGCCTCTGTACCTGGGCCTTCTCTTCTCCAGGCCAAACTAGACCATCTACTTCAGCCTCACCTCTGAGTGTCATTTGCTTGAACTCATGACCATACTGGTGACCATTCTTCTGCTGGACTCTCTCCAGTTTGTCTTTATCTCTCTTGTACTCAGTTGGTTAAAGTTGAATCCAGCATCAGCTGGATTTCAGACTCAGATTCATGAGTGCTTAAAGAACAAAATACTCCCTGACTGCTGGCTGTGCTTTTGCCTCCTGTTCTGTGTTTGAAATTAATTCTAATATACCTGTTGAACTTCATAATGATTCTGTTGAAACAGTACTTGTGAAATCTGGATTTCCACTCTTGCTTCTGTGAGTGATTTGCCTTTAAAGGGCCTATGGACTTGATTTAATTTTTATTTAGGTTTAATGGGTCTTGCTACATTTTAAAAATATAGATTCCTTATGCAGTGGTTTTTTGCACTTGAGATACTTAGCAATGTTTTAGTCTCTATTCAAATGTTTTCACAAAAATGTCAAAAATAGAGTTTTTGAGTATCTATACCCCAGTTGTAGTTTGTTGATAGCAGTCAAGAATTTTTAAAAATTGTAAGGTAGAGAACTGGTGAGAGAAAGAATGTACAGAGTACCGGAGACACACACGTATATATATGTATGATACTTATTTTAAGCTTTTTTTCCTTTTTAAACATGATGATTTATTGGTAAAACTGTAGGTAGCCCCACTGTGAATGTAAACTGGAAATACTGGGATGCTGCAGAGGAAAAATAAAGGTGACAGTGTAGTGTATACTGGTATGTTTATGTTATGTTTCTATTTTCTACAAGCAAAATATATACTTATTTTTTTTATTTTTAATTTTGAATGTTCCTGTTTTCCATAAGATAATGTACATTAAATATTCTGTGAGTGGAGGAAATGTGGTATCTGTTTGCTCATGCTAACAAAAACATTGCCTTTTTTTAAAAATATGTGTTTATTTTAGGGCTGGTCAGGACTGTAGAGCTCTTAGGACAATTGTAGCAAATAATAAATCAGGAAACAAAAAATAAATCATAGGCTTGAGTATAAATAACCTGAAGAAAAAATAACCATATATTAAAAGATATTGATCACTTTTACAAGCACAAAAATTATTTCTCCTATATAATGTTCATTACCACAGTAACATGCAAATTTTTTCAGTGAAGGTAATCCAATAAAGCAATCTGGAACATTTTTCTATTTCTTCTGGGCTTTCTAGGAAAAATAAGAGAGGTAAATCAGAGTTAGATACTAGTTATTACATTTCTTTCTATCAATTAATAACCTCTGGAATTATGACTGTTATTGCAATTGTGAAAACCTATATTTAGCTTTTGAAATACACTCCTAGTTTTGGTTTGTCCAGTAATCAATTCTTAATATTATAACACCATTTTTATTGCAGGGTAGATATTCTACTTTTTCTTCAGTTTGAAAAGGAGAATAGTGAAATCACTAACTTGCTAATATAATTAAGATTCTATGTATATATTCAGAGTGCACCAAAAAGAGAAAGTTACAAAATTCTTACCTACTTGTTTTATAAGAGGGAACTGGGGCTTTTAATTTTCTATGCTAAACAAGGAGCATAACTTCTTAGTGACTAAATAAGTGCCAAGATTTTTTTGGTGATTTTAGTGAAATTTATTTCAGAAATGGAGATGAAAGATGTAACATTCATAAAACCCCAAACTTTTATTTTGAGAGTCTTTACAGTACTTACAAATGGTCAACAACTTTATTTAAGGTTATTGGTTTTTATAGTTTTACTTGTCCTGGCTAATGTGTACTGTACAATGTAATACTGATGCTGAGATATTTCCAGTGTGCAGCTGTTTATATGATTAGAAAAGAAACTCAGTTGCCTGAAGTTGATTAAAAAAGAAGTTTACATCCTGACTTACAATTAACATCATTGCCAGAAAATTAAAAGCCATCTGGTCTGCAAGGCCTGACTGGAATTTGTACATTCAAATTGCTCTGTCAAGCTGCACAAATTAATTTTTCATTTTTTTTTTCAATCCCTTCCTGGAGAAAATTAAAATAATAAGAAAAAGAAGGCTTTCCTCCATTTCAGAAACCTTGTTTTATTAGGCTCTGAAACAACGTACTCTGTAGTTTTAAAAAGTCTCCTTCTGTATTCCTTAAGAATGTAGTTACTTTTATACTCATGCAAAAATGAAAGGAGACAGATCTCCACATCTGTATTAGTAAAGAAACAATGCATCCTTAAGACATTTATTTACAGTAAAATGGAATTAACAATTTAAAATATATTAAAAATTTAGCGTTTCCCATAAGGAATTGTAATAAGCATTGTAGTCATCATACCCACAGCTGAGGTTATGAACATGAATGCTGACTATGAACCACTCCTCAGTTGAACAGTAGTTCAATGTTTCTTTAAAATATGACTCAATATGTAACTTTGTACACTGAGTAACTTGAAAAATCAACCTATTTTAAGGACATTTGTAAGGTGGAAAATAATGGAATTTCATTAAACTCTTTTTATTTCTTTTTTTTTTCCTTCTTTTTCTTCAAATTATTTGTGCTAGGCCAGCTGCCAACACAAATCCTACACTCAGTAGTAAGGTTTTACTGAACTCATTTGAGAATGGCAGTGTTTTTGTTGTATTGGGGTGCCCAAAACATGACACAGTGCTCCAGATGTGCTTTCAGTAGGGCTGAGTAGAAGGAAAGGATCACTCTCCTTGACACACTGATAGCACAATTCTTAATGCTGCTGAACATTAAGAGGTCCTCATGGCCTTTTGTGCTGCGAGGACACACTCATGTTGCATTGACTCATGTTGGGTTGCTTGGCCAGCAAGATGCTGAGGATTTTTTCTGGCCCACTGCTTTCCAGATGTTCGCCCCCAGTATGTAGTAGCTTGAAGATTCCCCTGTCCTCAGGTCTCCTGACACCATTAAGCAGCAGATCCATAGATCTCCCTAGACTTCCTTTTGCTGCCAATGTACCTGTAGAAACTTTCCCTGTTGCCCTACACATCCCTTACCAGATTCAACTGCACATGGGTTTTGCTTTCCTAACCCCATACCTGCATGCTCAGATGGTATCTCTGTATTTGACTTGGGACACTTGTCCCTGACTTCACCTCTTGTATGCTTCCAAATATTAAAATATTTGAGATTTATTTGGCTTGCTTTCTTCATCCTTGCAGGCATCCTGCAGCTTATACTTGAATTGCCCTTTGGTGGCATGCGCTCTTCTTGAGTTTGAGTTTGAGTTTGGAGACATGATTCTTGGAAATCAACTAGCTCTCCTGGACCCTTCTTCTCACCAGGGCACATTCCCAGCAGATCCTTTAATAGGCCAAAGCCTGCTCTCTGGTAGTCCAGAGGCATGATCCTGCTATTTGTTTTCATCCTTCTCTCATGACCCTGAACTCCACTCATCTCATAGTCTTTGCAAACAAGGCTGCAACATTCTACAAGGTCTACAGGTCTTCCTTCTTTGTTAAGCATCAGGTCCAGCTGAAAGCCTCCTCTCTTTTTTGGCACCTTGATCAACTGTCTCAGGAAGTTGTCACCAAAGCACTCCAGAAACCTGTTAGGTTGCATGTACCTTGCTGTGGTGTCCTTCCAGCAGGTGTCAGGGTGGTTAAAGATCTCCGTGAGGACTGGGACCTGTGGATGGGAGGTTTCTTCCAGCTTCTCTATTTGTCTTCTGCTTCTTCCCTATCAGGACATCTGTACCAGTCCCCTGCCACACCATTGCTGATGTTGGTCTGCTCACCAACCCGCCCATAAGCTCTCAGCTGTCTCATCACACCTCTCTATGCAGAGCTTCTTGTTTTCCAGCTGCTCTCTTAAATGAAAGGCAACTGCTCTCCTCACCTTTCTGGCCTGCTCTTCTTAAACAGCTGGTATTGATCCATCACAGAACTGCAGTCATAAAACACCAGGCTTCTACTGACCTGCTATCCACACAGATGGACTTCATGCAAGTATTGACTGTGCTATGGTAGGTCTTTCTGAATTTCTCCTGTTGAAACAGATCATTACTTAGAAATAATTACTTGCAAGGTGGGTGGGAAGAGACTCACTCTTCAGCTAAGTAGACAAGTTACTGGATAGTACTTGTTCAAATTAAATATAAAACAGAACAGCACAATGCATGTGGAGAGGAGAGAAGAGCAAGGAATTGAAGTCTTTTAACAAGAAATCCAATTCTGTATCCAGGGTAATCCTCAATGAATGACTCACCAGATCTCTCCTACATTTGTATGAAAAGTTTCAGTCTCCACAAATTGTTTTCTTTCCTAATTATAGAGGTATATTAAAAATTTATATTCTTTATTATTTATTATTATATTCTCACCACATACATGGTACAGGACTGTGAATACTCAAGCTAACATAGTCAGTGTCCAAAATACTGAAAATGAAGGACATATTCTGCTCCAGAGTAAGATAACCAGATTTGAACTTGTAGGCAAATGACCCAGGAATGGAGAGGGAGTCTATGTTTGTCTAGAAATTGTTGTATTCTGCAACAGCAACTACAGCAAGACTCACTGAAGAAGATGATTCAGAACTGCTCTGTGCATTAGTAATTTCTAGCAGAAAAGATTTATTTTTTGAAGTAGAATCCCATAAGGAAGAAAGATCTATACTGCTCATTAGAATAAATTTTCAAAGCGAGGCAAGCAACTCTGATCTTTTTCTTAATTTGTCATACGGTAGTCCAAACAGCATATTACTTTGTAGTTCAGACATCCTGAATTTAGCATTAAAAAATACAAAGGTTTGTTCATATTAGAATTAAGCCATTGTTCAGCAAGAAAACTATGATATAGTTGGCTTCACAGAAACTTGGTGGGGTGACTTCACAGCTGGAGTGCTGCAATGGATGACTATAGATTCTTCAGAGGAGATAGGCAAGGAAGGAGAGGCCTTAGGGTAGACCTTCAGAAGAGATAGGCAAGGAAGGAGAGGACTTAGGGTAGATCAGTATGTTGGGGAATGTTTTGACTGTCTAGAGCTTGACAATAGTGACAATAGGGTTGAGTATTTATGTGTAAGAATCACATGAAATTATGAGATTTTGATTCCTGGAGCATTAAGGAATGTGACTAGCAGAACTGTTACTCTGGACTTCTAGAGGGCAGACTTGGCGTATTTAGTGGTTGGGTTAACAGAGTCATAGTCTTGGAGGGCAATAAAGTCCAGAAAGCACAGACTGTCTTAAGAAGGAAATCTTAAAGGCACAGGAGCAGGCAATTCCTTCAGGATGAAAGACAAACTGGTGGAGAAGAAGACCGCTCTGGGTGAACAGAGGGCTTTAGCAGGAACTCAGGAAAAAAAACAGACCTTTGGAAGAAGAGCTAATGAGAATCTCCATCTTTTAGTGGACGTGGGGGGAATCATAGTGAAAAAGGATGATGAAAAGGCTGAGGTACTGAATGCCCTTATTTGTCTTAGACTTTAGTAGTAAGACCACCTGTTCTCAGGGTACTAGCCCCCTGAGCTGGAAGACAGGGACAGGAATAAATGAAGCCCCTATAATCCAAAGGAACATGGTGAGGGACCTGCTCCAACACCTGCACAGACACAAGTCTATGGGGCCGGATGGGTTCTAAGGGAGCTGTTGGAAGTGCTCACCAAACCTCTTTCCATCATTTCTCAGCAGCCCTGTCCAAGCAGGAGGTCCCCATTGATTCGAGCTTTAGCAAACATGATTCTCATCTACAGAAGGGCCAGAAGGAGGATCTGGGGAACTACAGGTCTGTCAGTCTAACCTTGGTGCCAGGGAAGGTTCTGGAACAGATCATCCTGAGTGCCATCACATGGCACACACACGACAACCAGGTGATCAGGCCCAGCCAGCATGGGTTTTGGAAAGGCAGGTCCTNCCAGGTTGAGCAGAAGTGTGAATCTTATTGAGGGTAGGAAGGCTCTACAAAGGGATCCAGACATGCTGGATGGATGGGCCAAGGCCAATGGTATGAGATTCCACAAGGCCAAGTGCTGGGCCCTGCACCTGGACCATCACAACCCCATGCAGTACTACAGGTGTGGGGAAGAGTCTCTGGAAATTTGCCTGAAAGAAAAGGAGGAGGGAGCGTTGGTCAACAGGTGGCTGAATATGAGCTGGCAGTGTGCTCAGGTGAGGCATCCTGGCCTGTATCAGAAATAGTATGGTCAGCAGGACTAGGAGAGTGACTGTCCCTCACTGTACTCAGCACTCATGAGATTGGACCTTGAATACTGTGTTCAGTTTTGGGCCCT
>VZRU01015891.1:66922-79121 GCA_013398155.1 Pedionomus torquatus | reverse complement strand
AAAGAAAAGAAAAAGAAAAGAGCTGGGAACACAAACAGGACCAGGGCAGCGTCAGAGACTTTAAGGACATCATAAGGAGAGCAATGGCATCAGGCCCCTTCCCAGGTGGGGAAACTGAGGCACAGCCAGGAGCTGCCCGCCCTGAAGCAAGCTCCAAAGGGAGCACTGCACAGCACCTGCCCCGCTGCTCCAGCAGTCATGCTGCGTTGCCATAAATAATAAAAACCAGCGACTTTGCAGCTCAAAGGGGCTGTGGCACCTCTGGCCAGTCCAGATCCTTCCTCACCACAATGTGCTTTCTCAGCGCCCAGCAGCCATCACCTAAATGTGTTTTGCAGGAATTTCCTTGTAAGTCTTGTACTGAGCAGGAAAAGGAAACTCACTGTCCTAGGGGAGGTGAAGGATCCCCAGGGGAGGGGCTGCACGATGGCCTGGCCAGGACAGGGAAGACAGAACTCAGCTAAGCCATGCTTTAACCTCCCAGACTTTCCTCCAGTCCTTGGGTTCACTTGCCCACCCTCATCCCTCTCTTTCTCAGCTTTTCTATCTCTGGCCTCACACTTAAAACCGCCAGCAACCCAATCCCTTCTCCTTGGCCCCAAAACCCTGCCCCAGGCCCACCCCACCTCTGAATGCTGCAACCCTGACTGCATCCTTCCATCCATGGGGAGGGATGGATGGATGGATGGATGGATGGATGGATGGATGGATGGATGGATGGATGGATGGGAATGGTCATGGATGCTTGGGAATGGGCATGCAAAATTCAGCCTCAATCTCCCATCTCTCCAGCTGGAAACCAAAGGGTGAAACCCCAAAAGTGGGGATTCCCAGGCAGGTTCTCTCCCGGGGCACTGAGCCACCACATCCCTTGCATTTTTGGGAGCTGTGAGGTCGGGGCGAACTCTTTGGTGTTTCAGCACTTCTCGCAAACCCATGAGATTTAAGGAGGTCAGTGTGCCTGTTCTGCAGCATCTCCCCAAAGACATGGGGAACAGGAGAAGGGTGAACTCCAACAGCCATTACCGATGCCTCTGATTAAAATCCACCCTCCTGAATGTGAGCAAAACCCATGTGAGCAAATCCCAGCCAGCAAGGGATGGATTAGATGTGCCCGAATTGGTGTGGGTTTGTGGTGTTGGGTTTGTTGGTTGTTTTGTTTTTTGGGTTTTTTTTTTTTCCAATCTCTAATTACATGGTTTCCTTGCTCAGGCTCGGAACGTGCTTGCCTCTGCCCTGCTGATGGGGTCGGCCCCTCCGTCTTTAAGCTCAGCTCCTTCTGCATGGAGCTTGCGTCTCAGCAGAGCGGTGCCCTTAAGCATCACACGCTTTCAGAGGGAATTAGAAATAATTGCGGTGGTTCTTTATGGTGTTTACAAGGCAAACAGCAGAAAGCTAAGGAAATGTCAGGGTCCAAAAGCACCGTTACGTAGATAGGCTCTCCTGGGGCTGGCTGCAGCAGAAATGGTNACAAGAAGAAACAGCCTCAAGTTGCACCGGGGGAGGTGTAGGATGGAAATTAGTAAAAAAAATATGAATGGAAAGGGTTGTCGAGCGTTAGAACAGGCTGCCCAGGGCAGCGGTGCCGTCACCATCCCTGGGGGGAATTTAAAAAATGTGTAGATGTGGTGCTGAGGGCCATGGGTTAGTGGTGGACGGGGCAGTGCTGGGGTTAAGGGCTGGATTCAATGATCTTAAAGACCCCTTCAAAGCATAATGGTTCTGAGCATCCCTGGAAAGCCCCCAAATTCCTGCTGCAAAGAGAGAGATTTCACTTAGGGAATACGGGGTGGGGGATGAGGGATGCAAATAACCACAAGGGGTTGAGTCCCCTCACTTTTAAGGTGTATGGCAGCGAGGTCCGTGCCCTAGAGAGAGCCTCGTGCCCCCTGGCACCGATGCAGAACCCTGTCCATCACCACCAGTGTCACACGCTGCGTGTCGCCGCTTCCTGCCTTCCTAATTCACTTAGTTTTAATGTTAAACAGTGTCTTTTGAGCAACTTAATTTTTTTTTTTACATATCTGGGACTTTTAAGCCAATTAACTAATTGAAAAGTCATTTTAAAGTGCTGCTTTTCTACTTTTTTTTTTTTTTTTTTTTTTTTTTTTTTTTAAAATTTTTTTTTTATTNACACATCCCGACTGCTCCGTCGTCCTCTATTTCCAAGAGCAAGAAGCTGAATGTCTGGAGATTATCAGGAGTGAAAGGCAAACGTCAGCCCCCCCAGGATCCCCTGGGCAGCCAGGTCAGCGTGAGCTCCCCACCCTGCACAGGGCTCACCCCACCTCGGGGGGATGTCAGGAGGAGGGGGGAGGGTTTATTAAGGGGGTCNTTTTATTGTATCTATTCTTTCCTTTTTCTTTCTTTTTTTTTTTTTTTTTTTTTTTTTTTTAATAAATTACATTTCAATTTCCATCCAGAAGCAGCTTGGCTCAAATCCTGGGCAGAAATTATCACCTACTGAATAAGGGATGCGTCAGTCTGTGGATTTCATCTAATACAAATGTAAAAATGAAGCATCTCAATAAATGCACGTTAAGGTGCACAATTGCTTGAGTAACTGTGCAGAGATACCACGTATCATCCAGCTTCGCAGAGAAAAGCCAAGTTGATTGGAAAGAGTCCATTTTGCAGCCCAGATCATGCCAGCCAGGGGGATGGAATCTCACTGTAGGAAAATGAGCAAGAAGCATGAATGCATAATTAAAATCACTATTTAATCCCAGCTTTCCTGCTTTCCTGACGCCTCCGCTGCCCACCTGAACTGAATTTATCCCTTCCCTCTCCCTTCCTTGTGCCAGGGTGAGGAGGGGCCCGTGGAGAGCTGTGGAGGGGATGGCTCAGGTGCCCTGGACACGGTGGCAAAATAGCGTGAATGAGCAGGAGAGGACCTCAGGTGCTGAGGACCTGGGGCCTCAGCATCGTCTTGGGGAACCAGCTGGGGAACTGGTCGTGGGGCCCTGAAACTGGTCAGAGATCCCACCTGCTTCAAATTCTGCTCTGCTGCTCACAGCGTTTACTGCTCTGAAATAGTCTGGAAGAAATAACCCTCTGGGTTCAAATGATCATTTTTGGAGGTCTCCAGTTCCCAGTAAAAGCAGTAAGAAATAAGGAGGTGGCCCTGGCAGGTCTGTGTATAATTGACCGGTAGAAATGCTGAGCGGGAATTTCCCATCAAATTGTATTTTGAATGGGAAAAAACGCTCTGTTCTGCTGTGTGAAGGAGAACATCACAAGGATGTTGTTGATCTCGGGGATCAACAAGCTCTCCACTGGGAAAATTGGAATAAACCAGGGTGCTTTGGGTCAGTCCAACACCAAACACCTCAGGCTGCTGGGCTGGGAGCCTGGGGACAGGGGACAGTGAGAGGATGTGGTGGCCCCTGAGGACCAACAACGTGGGGACACTGAGGACACAGCTCCTGCCCGAGAGGTGGGCATGGAGACACGGTGCCAGGTCCTTTGCTCAGGGCTTTTTTTTCCCTTTCCCCATAGATGTTGCCTCCATCACTTCTTCCCCATGGGAGAATTGTCCCTATTTTGCACACTGCTAAGAAAGGGTGGTTTGGGGTTTTTTAGATGCCCCGGAGAGGGGAACAGGGCGGGAAGGGAGTTTTAAACCTTTTCTTCCCATCCCAATGGAGGGGTGACTTTATTCCCTGGAATGGCACTACAGAGCTGCGTGAATCCCAGCTCAGCCCCTGTGCCATGAGTCCTCTGGCTCCCAACCAGGTGGTCCCACAGCAACTCACTTGTGTTGGAAGAGCTCGTTGATGCAGCGAGCGATGCATTTATATACAGAGGGATGGCTCTGCCTTTACAGACACCTCCAGAGATTTTGCTCAAACCCCAAGAAGTGAAGCAACCCGCTCTCAGCACTGGCTCCAGTAGCTGTGCTCGGTTCCCCTGTCCTCCAGAGCAGAAATCAAGACGTACCTTGACATTGTGATGACAGCCTTGCAAATCCCTCCAAGCCTGGCCAGATACCTACAGACAGCTTTGCTGAAAATCAGAGAAAACTAATTAGTCTTGTCTGAGCCCACATTCCCAGGCAGGGAATAGACATGGCTGCAGGTTAATAATGTATAGCTACAAGGTTAATATTGTACATGTGCGAGGAGGAGAGCTGTCCTGGAAGTGTGATGGTGTCTGTGTCTCATCCCGTGGTGCTGCAGCACTATTTCTTCAGGGCCCTGCACCTACTCGGCTGTGCTCGTTTCCAAGGCAATTGGAGAGTCATTTACAGATGAACTTCGTGCTAGTCAGAGAAGGAAAACATGTTTAATTGCTCTCCAGCAAGTCCAGTGGTGCTTTCTCCTGTCCTCCTCCTCCAGGCTGGAGAGACGTCCCAAGCTGGGCCACCACCTCTGCTGGGTGCAGAAATCCAGCATAAACCTGCATTATTTTAGATGCCACCAGTCTTCATCCCCTTGGGGTCTCCTCACGGGAGCTCTGGCTCTGATGTATCCTCAGGAAATACCAGATCTCATCTGGCAATGGGGCTAAAAGAAGATCTCAGAGCAGGGGGGGTGTCGTTCCCAGAACTGGAGCCGGGATGCTCCTAATTCCTGAGGGGTACGGTATGGTCCCGTAGATCGGGTGACAGCTGGATGCTTTCTGCTCTCCCATTACACCCCTGCACTGGGGGGGCTGTGTCTGTGTGTGTGTATGTCCTCAACATGTACCTTCCCCATGACACCAACTGTTCCCTCCCTCCCCAGGCTGCCTGACCGAGTGGGATGGGGTGAGCTGCTGGTCAGCCCTGCCCGTTGGACAGTCCCGAGTCGTCACCTGCCCCGACATCCTCCACATCTTCAAGAAGTCCAACGGTGAGGTGCTCTGAATCCAGCCCAGATGGCTCATCCCCCAGGACCGAGGGCTGAGCTGCACCCAGCCCTGCCTGCCAGGGGTCCTTCTGCCACCCCAGACCTTCCCCTCTGGTCCCACAGCTCCTGCACCCTCTAAAAGCTTGGCATATATTGCAGCTCAAGCAGGGGATGGGCAAAATCAGGGTTCTGCCATGCCAGGGGAGTCGCAAACCCTTTCATCACCCTGTACCTAACATCCCCCGTGGGTAGAGCACTTGGGGACCTCATCTTCCAACTGGGTGACACCAGGAAAGTCCCCAAGCTGCTTGGTGCCCTCCTGTCCCCATCTCCACACCCCAACCTAATGCTCCTGACGTGCTGGGTACCACTCCAAGCCGTGCAGATGAAAAAAAACAGTGTAAGACCATGATTATTTCAAGGCCGGGATCTCTCCTGGGGCGGGTGATGCTGCCAGGGGAGCTGCTGCCTCCATCCATCTCAGGGGCAGCTGAGCGTGAAGGACAGACCCCAACCAGCTCCCACGATATCCGAGCCCTTCCTCAGCTGGGCAAAGGCGGTGGAAGGTTGGTAAATGCTTGCTTTAGGGCAGAGACAGCTCAGGAGAGGCTTGGTGAAGCCCTGGCAGGATGAAGAAACCCCTTTTTCAGCCCTAAGTGCCTCCCACTGTGAGGATTCATGCTTTGCTTTCAAATCTTGCCCTAAAATGCCCTGGCACCTCCAGGCCCAGCACCGGAGGGCAGAGATGTGATCCGAATGGGAGGGATGGGACAGCCAGGCCACTCGGGTACCAGGTTGCTGTCACAATCGAGATGCTGGCACTGCAATTCAGGCTCCCTCCCCAAGAACAGGGTGCCATCCCCGGGCATTTTGGGGGTGTGGATGCTGAGGTGATGCCCGTGGCTCTTGTGAGGTCCCTTCTTGTTGCTGCAGTGCTGATCCAGAGGAACTGCACCGAGTTGGGATGGAGCTTCCCCAGCCCCCCCTACTACAATGCCTGCGAGTTGGAGGCCATTGGCATCAACAACGACACAGAGGCCAAGGCAAGTGGGTCCCCCAGGGCCATGGGGACCCCTCCCTTGCATCACCCTACCCCACGCTGGGCAACGAAACACAAAGATGAAGTTGTTGCTGGGCTGCCTGGAGGGATCTGAGCTTGGCTGGGCGCAAGGGCTGGACCATCACCCTGCCCATTGCAGACCACCACCTCCCAGCCCCTGCTGCCTCACTCCTCTGGTGCTTTCCTTTCCAGAAAGGCTATTTTGTCACCATGAAGGTTCTTTACACCTGTGGCTACTCCACTTCCCTGGCAGCCCTGTTCCTGGCCATTGGCATCTTCTCCTGCTTCAGGTAGGGCTCAGCTCCCGCTGCCCCACGGGCTGGAGGAAAGAAGGGTAAATCGTGAGCATCATTGGATGTTGTCAGTCCCTCCCCTCTCAGGGCAGCCAAAGTCCATCCCTGCCAATACAGATAACCAGGGAGGCATGAGACAAACTGCAGCATTGTCCTTTTCTGCTGACACAAAGAATTTAAACCCTCAGGTTGCCCTTTGGAGCTTTGCTTTTGCAGACCTCGCTGTTCTGCAGAAGGATGCTCTCTGGAGGTGGCTGGAGGATGTGACCCAGCACACCTTGTACCCGGGCAGCAGCTCCAAGCACAACCTTTTCCTTCATGATTTCAGAGCAGGAAAGCCTTCTCGAGGGCTTTGTGCTTGACCACCACCAAGACATGGTCCCCTGGGCTGGGGTCCAGCCAGGGAAATTGTTCCTGAGGGTGAAGCTTCTTTGCCCATCTGTTCTCTCTGCTCCTCCCTGGGTACAGCACATCTCTTCCTCCCATAGGAAGCTTCATTGTACCAGGAACTCCATCCACATCCACTTCTTCACCTCCTTCATACTTCGTGGGGCTGCCGTGTTCATCAAGGATGCCGTTCTCTTCTCAGACGAGTCTGTTGACCACTGCACGATGTCAACGGTAAGACACCGAATCCCAGCCCAGACATGGTGCAGGAGAGAGCACCATGAGCTGATCTGGAGGGGTTAGGGTGGATCTATGCTAGATGTAGAGCTGAAAAGAGCAGAGGTAAAGAGGCTGGGAACCTGGGGAGGAAGGCCTGGCTTGTGTAGACTTCAGGAGGTTTACATCTCTGCATGGGGCCTGTCTGCAGCAAACAAGTTCTGCCCTCAAAGCTCTCCCTGGTCTCAGAGGGTCTCCCAGCAGGTCTAAAGCTCTGCACAGATCCATGTACATGCAAACAGACCTGACACCTCTGGCTGCACAGATCTGGGGTGCCAACAAAAGCAGAAACCTCACCAGGCAGCTTCCTAGACACAGCACTGTGGACACCACAGACGCAGCTTTCTAAAGGTCCTACCATAACAGCCCGTGGTCATCTGCCCATGCTGTGCAGGCAGAGCAGAAAATCCCTGGGGCTGCACCAAAAGACCATCACAGGTCTCCTCAACCAGATGGATGGAGAGGGTGCCCATCCCCTGTACTCCCAGGACACAGTCTGGTGCCACCTTGCTCTCCTGAGCCCTTCTCCTTCCTCGTCCTCTCAGGTGAACTGCAAAGCAGCCATCGCCTTCTTCCAGTACTCCATCCTGGCCAACTTCTACTGGCTGCTGGTGGAGGGCATGTACCTGCAGACCCTGCTGCTGCTCACCTTCACCTCCGACAAGAGGTACATCTGGTGGTACATCCTCATCGGCTGGGGTGAGTGCAGGGCCCCCCCAACACCACCACCCACCCCCCTCCAGTGAGGTCCCATTGGCACAGGCTGGGGTAGGCACCACTTAGGGGATTCCTTGCTCTGAGGCCCACCCAGCCAGGGGTCCACAGGCATGATAGCCCCCATGGCTGCTTATGGCATGGCCCCCCACCCCAACATCTCTCTGCATGGCCTCATGCTTGGTCAGTCAGTGTGGTCCTTGCCCTTGTGGCATGCCAACCACAGAGCCTTTGCAGCAGCATCTGCTGCTGACCTGTCCTGCACATGGTCAGGATGGGACAGAGGCAGGTCCTTCCTTCTTCCCACATGCATCTGGGGCTGGAAATGCCCATCCCAGGTGCCCAGATTAGATGTAAGAGCACAGAGAGGGACAGGAGGGTGGCCAGGAGGGTGACGCATTACTATCAATAGGCATTTTCTGCTTTTAAAACCCAGAGAAAGAGGAAATTCTGTCATCTTCCTACCACCTCCAGGTCTCCAGACATATGCTTTTGGGGACAAGGGATGGAGGGGAGGTACAGGGACTCCCCAGAGGCCCAGGGTGACTCCACATCCCTGCCTGGGTCCTGTCCTTTCAGGCGTCCCCATGCTGACAGTCTGTGTCTGGGTGGTCACCAGGCTGCAGTACGACAACCATGGGTAAGAGCAGCCACCCCTCTTCTTTCTCCAGCTCAGCTTGGCCACGTGTCCCCCACGCAAGTCATGGGAGATGAACCTCTTGCATGAGAGGCTCAGGAGGGGAGAATTGGGGCAGCACTTCATTTCAAAGCTATTTTTATTTTCTGGTGGGGCCCTGTTGCAAAAGGTGCTGTACAAACAGGGCAAGGGGCTGAGGGGGGGAAAAGTGGGGCAAGATCTGAGCTAAAAGGGTGCAAGTGGGTGGCAGAGGCATTTCTCCTCTCCCACAGGTGCTGGGATGACTACACCAGCCTGTACTGGTGGGTGATCAAGGCTCCCATCCTCCTGGCCATATTTGTGAGTATGTCCCCCAACCCCAGAGCTGGAGGCACCACAGGGACAGGGGGACCCAACCAGGAGTCTGTGCAGAGCCTGAGACGTGGCTTCCTGTGGCAGGGGAACTTCCTCATCTTCCTCAATGTCACCAGGATGTTAGCACAGAAGATCCGGTCCCCGGACATCAGCAAAAACTACAAACAGCAGTACATGTAAGGGCCAGCTCAGGTGAGGGGGACCTCCCCTTACCTCAGTTTCTGGGGGGACCCAGGGCAGCTGGGATCCTTCCCTGGAGGAGCACAGAGGAGGACCATCTTTGGAGCCTCCAAGACCTGCTTTTTATGGAAAACCTATTTTGGGTTCCTATTTTGGGTTAAAACCAAGCTCTTGGGAAGGTCTTGTCTCGCAGGGCAGCAGGACTATCCCTTGCAACCAGGCCCCCTGCTCATGCCACCACTCTCCACAGGAGGCTGACAAAGTCCACGCTGCTCCTCATCCCTCTCTTTGGGGTGCACTATGTGGTGTTCGCGCTCTTCCCTGAGCACATCGGTGTGGACGCCCGGCTCTACTTCGAGCTGGTCCTCGGTTCCTACCAGGTACAGACTCGGGGAGATGAGGAGACCAAACCCCCATGTACCCATCCTGTCCCATCCCAAGGTCACGCCAGGGGACCCCAGGATGTGCTGCTGGGGCTTTGCACTCTTTTGGGAGGGAACAATGTCCCAGATGCTCCTCAGACACCAGGGACAAAGCACGAGGGTTGTGGATGGTGAACTTGCACTGACCCCATATACCTTCCACCTGTGGGATGGGGTAAGAGGTGTGGGAGGATGCTACCTGCAAGCAGCAGAGGAGTCCCTCCTCTTTTCTTGGGTGAAATTTGCTATTTCTGTCTTTTCCAGGGGTTCCTGGTGGCTCTGCTGTACTGCTTCCTGAATGGAGAGGTGCGTGTCCACCCCAACACCCACCCCCTGGGCACCACCAGCCATGCACGTGGGCACACAGACACCCCCAAAGGTGCACTCCAATGAGCATGGTGTACACACAACCATGGGGGTCCCCATGCCCTGGCACCCCAAAGCCCTTGTCAAGCCCCAGATGCCCCTCCATCAGGTGCTGGTGGGTGCCCCTGGGTGACAGCACCCATCCGTGGTGTCGCTTCAGGTCCAGGCTGAGATCAAGAGGAACTGGGGCAAGTGGCAGTCGTCCATGGAGAGCAACGTCTTCAACCTGGCAACCCAGGACTTCACAGCGTGATGAGGATGGTGTTTGGGGGGTGGTGGTGGGGAAATACCTCCCTGAGGATGGTGGTGGTGGTGCAGCTCCACGGCTAAGGCCCCAAAAACCCCAAAAGAAGGATTTTGTAGGTTCTGGCATCCTCAGAGGGTGGGTTTGAATAGCTGTTGGGAAAGGCTCTGCCTACTCAGGTGCTGGTGGAACTCATGGATCCCTGTGACAGTGTCTCACCCTCCCAAAAGCTCTCTGGTCAGTGTTTTAGGCAAAGGGAAGAGAGCTTCTCCACCTCTTCTGCCCCGGGACTGGGTAGGAAACACAAATATCATTTCAAAAAGGACATCTGGCATTTTTCATTTGGCACTGGAATAAAAACCGAAGCAGCCCCAATGCTGAAGGGATTTATTGCTGGTTACTTTCCCCTCCTTCCCTGTTTTACAAAATTGTTTCCTATATGGGGAGATGACCAGACACAACCGCCAGGAGCTGTTCAACGTTGCTTTCCAGAGGTTTCCAGAGGTTTGCTTTGCTCCACAAACCCGGGTTCCAAACCCTTAGTACCAGGCTTGCTAGAGGATGGAACGCTACCAATGTCTGTAATGCCTGGAAATATCCCCGGGGGGAGAAATATCTGCTTTTTCCTTGCCTGGTGAAGCATCCAAGCTCTGGCCATGGCCATGGAGTAGAGATGGAGGAGAAAGGCGAGGAACAGAAGATGGGTATATCATGGGCTGTCCCAGAGGTGCTGGGGTACCACATCCCCTCTGGGGCAGAGCCGCCACCACCACACCACAACCTGCCCCGTTTGCCCCCCACAAGCATCCTTCACCCTTCCTGGGCTGAGCTCCCACCTTGGCAAACGCTGCCCCCAGGAATGAAAAAGGCCTCAAATGCCCTTTCCCCAAACCTCCTGGCCTCTGCCATGTCCCCAAGACCCCGGCCACCCGATCTCGGCACAGCTTCTCACAATTCCCGGGTTGTAAATTTCTCCGTGTAGCCACATGTCCTTCCTTAAATAAAACCCACTTGGCTGGCCCCTCTCCAGGCTTGCAGGATCTCCAGAGATCCCGCCTGGTCTCACGAAGAGGCATTGAGAGGGGAAGAGAACCCCAGACTTGATTTGAGGCGAGATGGGAAGATGCTTCATTAAAGAAACCCCCGGGCCACACAACATCCTGTGTTGCTGGCCAGGAAAGCTCCAGAGGAGCACAGCAGCTGTCAAATAAATGCCTGCCTGCAGCCGTGAAGAGTCCACAGGTGATTAAATGTCTCTCTCCATCATTAGTGAGGAAGATGCTGTTTTGGCAGGGATGGGAGACAGACAGCAGCAGATTGCGCCAGGGCTGGGGATGCTCAGTGGGAACATCACAGTTGCCACGAAGCTTTGAAAAACCCTGGGTTTTGCCTGTATTTTCAGCTGCAAACGGGTCCTTCTGGGTGCTAAACCCACCCCCTCAAACGACCCGCTGGGCTTCAACCCCATGGTCTCCACGGTGCGTGGCAGAGCCTGGGAAGGATGGAGGCCACCACGGGTGCAGGGAGGGGGGGGGATGTGCCACCCCCACGGGGACTGTGTGTCCCCTTCAGCCTGTGGGAAAGGTTTTCAAAAAAGTTTGCTGCATCTCTAGCATGGACCATGCCCTACAGCCCCATGTTTGGGGTGGCTGAGCCAGAGCTGGGACGGGTGTTCCCCATCTCCCCTCCAGCGTGGTGTCCTGGTTTGAGAGACACAGGACTAATTTATCTTCTAAAACTTCACTTTTAGAAGACTCCAGTGCCTGAATTAGTGAAAATTTTTACTTCATAGCAGCTCTTGAGCAGCTTGAGGTGCAGCTCTCAAGATCTCAGTGGTTTTTTAGCTCCCCAGGAGCAGGGCCAAGAAGGGACAAGACCCAGGCACTTGACCCAAGTTGCCAACAGGGTTATTTCGTGCCATAAACATCACATTCAACACAAATTAGAAAGCTTGATGAGAAGTTTTCTCTCACTCTGTCTCTCGACTGAGAACTTGCCCCAGTGCCGGAGCCCTGACCCCTTCCATCCACCCCAAAACCTCAGCGCTCATGGGGTCCCACATCGATTGTCCCTGCTGGGAGCACGTGGCCTCCTGTGACAGTGACGGGTATAATCCTTGTACGTTTATATTGGTATCAGGATCAATACTGGCTCTTTAATATTATTCTTAATTATTTAGTCTTATCCTATTAAATCTATTTATATTTCAATCCTCCTGTTTGCTTGCTTTCCCTGATTCCCCTCTCCAAGTGGGGAGGGGTCACTGGGTGATCGAATAATTGTCTAAACAACGATAAATTCTGAGTTCCCTAAGTCATAACAGGGACTGGGGTGATGGAATAATTGTCTAAACGATGATAAATTGAGAATTTCTCAAACCATAACAGGGTCCAGGGTATCGCAGAGGCTGGCTGTCCCCATTCCCCCACCCCCCCCC
>VZRU01015891.1:41919-53449 GCA_013398155.1 Pedionomus torquatus | reverse complement strand
GGGGGCTCTGCCCGAGAGATGTTGCAGGTGGGGGCTGGTCCCTACTTCGTCCCCGGGGCTGGATGCGATGTGGGGTGAGCAGTAATACCCCCACAACGCTGTGCTGACCTGGGGCCACCTGCCCTCGGCAAAAGACAATCCATTTTGCACACCGAGACTCGATTGAGCCACGGTCACGAAGGAGCGTGGTGGTTTCTAAAATGCAGTTACCCTGCGTCGCTGGAAATCAATACCCTCCCTCGCCGTTGCTTTTATCACTCGGTTTTATAATCACCATAGGAACGTGTCGATACTGTTACGCACCCGGAGCCGCTCTTCCCATCAGGGCTATAAATGTCCGGTTCTCCTTAATTACGAAGGGGTGAAGGTTTCCAGCTCTCAGCACAGCAGGGCTGGGGTTGTCAGGAGTATTGATCCTAAAGCTTTTTTCAGGGACAGGTACTCAGCAGCTTCACATAAAGTTCTGGTGCACGGGGAGTCACTGTTTGCCAGCGGGATGCTGGTTTTGTGGAGGGGGAGGCACAGGGGTGCATCTGTCCCGGTATCCCTGCCAAGCTGGTGTGGTGCAGAACCACAGAATGATATAGGGTTGGAAGGGACCTCTGGAAATCATCTAGTCTGACCCCCTGCCAAACTAGGTCCACCCACAGCAGGTCCCACAGGAACGTGTCCAGGTGGGTCTGAATGTCTCCAGAGAAGGAGACTCCCCCACCTCTCTGGGCAGCCTCTGCCAGGGCTCTGCCACCCTCACAGCAAAGAAGTTCCTTCTCATGTTGAGATGGAACTTCTTATGTACAAATTTGTGCCCACAACCTCTTGTCCTATCACTGAGAAAAGGCTGCCCCCATCCTCTGGCACAATGAATATTGGGCTCATCTCTGACACCAGCTGATGGTTATGGGTTGAACAGATCTCCAGGTGGAGCTGAGGCAAGGTGACTCAAAGAAAGGACCTTTCTGGTGTCTAGGAAGCCTTTGCCAGGCATTTCAGCCTGTCTCAGGGCTGTTCCATCCTGTTCCTCGGGATACAACCACCCTTCTTCTCCCCACTTCACTCTCTCCAGCCTTTTCTGTTGCTCTGCTGCTCAGTGGAGCCACTCTTACTTCTACCAAATGGCCCATCCTATTCCTGTCTGAGGAGTCATCCTGATCTCTGTAACATTATAAAGTGTCATTATTGCCTTTCTTTTTGGCTGAAGATAAGTCTTTAACCCCTTCCTCTCAGGAGCAGAGCCACCCGGGACTGCAGGTTACTTGTGTCTCCTACAGATGGGTGCTGTGAAACGGCCACGGACCTCAGGGGACTGAGCTCCTCTGGCTGAGGGACCTCAGCTTGGAGCTCCCCGTGTTGCAGGAGGAAATCTATCCATGCCCAGCAGCATATTGCAAAGTGGAGGCAGCGGGAGTGGTGCCGCCGGTGCCCAGGATGGTTTGTTTTGTTGAACAACCTTGTCCAGGTTGTGAAATTGCGTGTCTAACTATGGTCAGCTGGTGCCAGGGAACTCCAACTGCTCAGCTCATGGGGTGTTGCTCAACCTGATGGTGCGTTTGGATGGGAGGCTGAATAGGGTCTGGGAGGAGAAGGAGCACGTGGGGTGCTCCGTTTGCAAGCGATCTGTGCATTATAACCCTTCTTGCGAGTTCTTCTGCAATAGATCCGTTTGCAAAAACGCACCGAGATCCTTCGGTGCTGTCACCGAAGCCCCACAAGGTGCTTGAAGGGTTGAGCAAAAATGTCCCAAAAACGGCACTGTCTGGCATCGCCCTCTCAGCCCCTCTCCTCCCGGCAGGCTGGGTGAAGGCGTCCCGGCAGCAGAATGAGAGGATGGCCGGCCTGCCGCACATCCCGGGCCCCGAGAACCTCCGCCCCTTCACCCCTGCCTCGCTGGCTGCCATCGAAAAGCGCATCGCCGAGGCAGAGGCGCTCAAGATAAAGAGGCAGCAGATCGAGCTGCCCGAGGAAGAGGAGATCAAGCCCAGCAGTGACCTGGAAGCTGGCAAGAACCTGCCCCTCATCTATGGTGACCCACCGCTGGAGCTCATTGGGACCCCTCTGGAGGACCTGGACCCTTTCTACAAGGATAAGAAGGTGAGGGGCACAGCTTAGCCCATGGGTAGACTTGGCATTAGATGTACATCCCAAGAAAAAAGCATGGACCCTCTTTTTCTTTCCACCATGCCCCAGGGTCTCATCTGAGCCCATCTTGGTAACCCACAGCCCCAGACTGCTGTGGTTGCTTCTCCTACAAAGCAGAGGATGTGTTTCTTGGCAAAATCTCAAGCCTTTGGAGATCCAAAGCAGACATAGAGGTCCCACCTCTAGTGGCAGCACTTGATCTGTGGTGTTCTGAGGGTGTGCAGAGGGGCTAACCCATCTCCCTCCTTTCTTTTCTCCACAGACGTTCATAGTCCTCAACAAAGGGAAGTCCATCTTCCGCTTCTCAGCAACTCCCGCCCTCTACATGCTGGGGCCCTTCCACCCCATCCGCAGAGGAGCCATCAAAGTGCTTATCCATTCATATCCTTGCCCTCTGTGCTGCTGCCTCATTGCCAGGTCGAACCCTGATGCTCAGAACAGCCCTGGGAGAGGGTTGAGAGGAGTGTTTCATGGTGGTGTGGTGAGAAAATCTCCTCAGCTGGCCCCCACCGTGGCCAGGACCCACTGCTCACCATCCTAGTGCTTTGGTCCCTTCCCAAGGAGCAGGTGCTTGAAGGTTTTGGGCACCTTGGTAGCACTGAGAGCTCAGTCTTGGTTGAAGAAGGAAGGAATCAGTTTGGTTGGAGAAGGGAAGAAATCTAAGTGGTGGAGCTTCCTAGGACCTAGTTCAAGGTCTCTGAGGTCTGGAGACACTTGGAAAAGAAGGAAAATATTTACAGGCCAGGGGATCCTGTCCCATCTGGGGAGGGGGTGAATTGGGGAGCTCAAAGGATGCTTTGGGAGAGGGAAGACAGAGGAACCATGACATTGGGTTCCAGGGGAGAAGGCAGCTTGGGGCTTTTGGTGTGAAACAGAGATGGAAAGACAGGAAGGGACCCCAGAGCAGGAGGGGTGCTAGGAGGTGATCCCAGCAGAGCTCTGGGGACAGCAGGTGTTGGTGGCCAGGAGGCAGGAGGAGAAGGAGGGGACGTTTGTGGCAGAGGGGTCAGACAAGTGGGGAAGGCTGTAACTGGGGTGATGGAGAAGAAGGAGCACAGGGGACAAGAGAGGAGGCAGAGCCACAGAGACGGGAGAGCAACAGAAAGGGAGGGCAGGGGCCAGGACTAAGGGGAAAGGGGGTCTAAGGAGAAAGAGTGACCACAAGATTGAGCCAGGAGAGCTGCAGGAGGAGCAGGCCAGGGCATGGGACCAAAGTAGGAGCCAGGACAGGAGGAGTTGGGGGTGTTTGGCTGCATAAATGTGGGAATGGGGGGAATCTGGCAACAGCCCCAGCATTTCTCCTTGACCAGGTTTTAAATTATTCAGCATGTTCATCATGATCACGATTTTAACCAACTGCGTGTTTATGACGCTGAGCAACCCCCCAGCGTGGTCCAAGAACGTGGAGTAAGTTCCTGCCTCCCATCACCTCCCCCAGCCGTGGGGGCCATTCCAGCTTGGCCATCCTCAGGAGGGACAGGATCAAGATTGAGAGGGGGTGGGCGGTGTTGGGATCCAGGCATCCTTCAGAGGAGGAGAGGTGTCACTGGGAGATGCTGGTGACCCTCTTGGTCTCAGAAGGGATGCCCATGCTCTGAATTAGGCAGTGCAAAGAGTGGGAGTTTCAGTGGGAGCCGCCCAAAATCTGGTGGTGCCTCAGTAACAGGAGATGACTGCAGAGCATTTCAGGTCATCAGGGATACTCTGGAGAGGCTGAGCAGATTCTACAGTCCAAGGAGCATGGTCAACCAGCCCCAGGTGACAGGAGAAAATACAGTGTTTTCTGCTGTGGTTGTGCACAATCAGGTCTCAGCAGCATTTTACAGAGAGCGTGGTGGTGTGGGACAACAGCAGGGATCAGAGGTGTCACAGAATAGTCTCCATAGGGACTGGTACCTCAAAATGTCCTATCTTTTCTTATGAGGTGAGGTGAAAACCTTCCCCGGTGCTGAAGCACCCCAAGAACCCAGCAGCCTGTGTCCCTCCAAACTCAGCTCCCCGAGATGGGTCCACCCACTGGCAGGGGTGGACAAAACCCCATCCTGAGCTGGTCCTTGGACCCAGGTGAGCATCCCGAGTGACCATTCCCATTTCAGATACACCTTCACTGGGATATATACCTTTGAGTCCCTTATCAAGATACTGTCGAGAGGCTTCTGCATCGACGACTTCACATTCCTGCGCGACCCGTGGAATTGGCTGGACTTCATGGTCATCTCCATGGCGTGAGTGTGGTGGGATGGGAGGAGGACAAGAGGTCTGACCACTGCACCCAGGAGGGAACCCTAGGGAGGAGAAAAAGGGTGGGGGGGTTCCATGCAGAGCCCTTGAAACCCTTTTCTCTCCTGTCCTGCAGCTACATTACCGAATTCGTGGACCTGGGGAACATCTCTGCCCTCAGGACCTTCCGTGTCCTCCGTGCCTTGAAAACCATCACCGTGATACCAGGTGAGACTCAAAGACGGCATCTCCTCTCCATATCTTCCCCTTCCCTGAGCTCAGGTCTTCCCGCAGTTCTCAGGAATTCCTTGTTCTTTTGGCAGCTCTAAGAGAAAACAGAGAAAATAAGGTATTCAATATTTATGAATAATTTTCCACATAATTCAGCTTTTGGGTCAGGTCCTGCTGGTTTTATATCTTGAAATGAGCTGTGCTAACTCATTTTTTTGGCCAGGGAGTGCCCCTGATGAGCCAGATGTGGTGGTTTTTAGGGTTCCTCGGAGATGCTTAAGTGGGCTCACACTCACATTATGTTCTTGGGCTTTGTGTGGTCCTCGGAGCCATAAACTCAGTTTTGTCCCCACTGCTGACCACTCTGCTGCCAGGGCTGAGATATTTAATGGGTGTTAGTGCAAGAGCCACGTGGTTAGTGTTTAACCTCACCCCAAACATCCAGCCTGTGATATTAGTGGCTGTTTCCCAAATCTGATCCCACTTCAATACCCTGCGTTGGTACCACCTAGTGCAAGCTCACAGAAATGGTAGGGCAAACCCCTGGAAGAAGCGTAAGGTTGAACTGAAAATGATCATTTCTTGGTGGTGAATAAGTTCTCATGTCCTGGCAGTTTTCAGATCTTTAGGGTTGATATTTGAAGGGGTGTTTGCCTCCATCAAACAGGCTAAAAATTGCATTTAGGAAAATGTAAGCTGCCACTTCTTTCTGGCATGACATTCCCCCAAGAGGCTTTGCCGAAATAGCAGTTGCAAAAATAAGCAGTTTTAGAATGTCTCTCCTCAGCAGTTTCCCACCACAGACAAACCCTTGGAGAACAGGGCTTACCTAAACTGTTCTGAGAAGGGGAGACATGGGGACAGGGACAAAAATCATGTGTCTTCAGAGAACAGCCTCCACGTGAGAAAGCTCTGTGCTCAGAGCCACTTTTAAGATCAATGTCAGGATGTCCCAGCATCACCCATCATCCGTATAGATCTCGGGTGACAGGAACAGCATCCTCCACATCACAGCTCTTTGAGGATCTGTGGGTGAACCTCCTTTGTGGAGGAAATGGCAATGCTGGGGGAAAAATGAGTTAATCCTGATGCTTAGTGCAGATGTCACTTTGTCACCTTCACTCAGACATGTTGGGGTTTCTCCAACTTGAAGGGCTCAGGCTGGAGGGTCCATCTGAGCTCCTGGCCACCAATGGGACAGCAGCACGTGGGGGTTTTGGACCACTGAGGCTTTTCTGGAGCTGAGAGCCATGCTCAGCATCTTCCAGCTGGACTGGCAAATAGCTTTTCCATGTTCCATAGCAAAGTTGTCTACTTGAGTGGTCTGAGCTGAAAAAGGCCAGATTTTGGCATCTGGGCAAGACTTAAAGCCAAACAAATTGATGGCTGAAAGGACAGGGTGGGCTTTAGCTTGTGATATCTGGGTTCAGGTTGGCATGGACAGGCTTGGCTGGTACAGGTCCAAGGCTGACAGCTTTGGGAGAAGGGTTTAGGCTGCCCAGCAATGTGTGGGGACAGAGCGGCAGCTGGGATGCAACACAGGGCACAGAGCTGGGCGTCTGAGCACGTGGAGTGGCCTTGGTGACAGCACATGTCCCCACCAGATCCCACACCTTTCAGGGATCCCATAGCACCTTCTCCACAATTAGCAAACAAGCCATTAGCTCAGTAGTAACACCTCCCCCCTAGGGTTGAAGACAATCGTTGGGGCTCTGATCCAGTCGGTGAAGAAGCTCTCAGACGTCATGATCCTCACCGTCTTCTGCCTCAGTGTGTTTGCCCTCATCGGTCTCCAGCTCTTCATGGGGAACCTCCGGCAGAAGTGTGTGCGGTGGCCTCCCCTCAACGAAACGCTGCTGGGGGACTTAGGAATGGACAACGACACGTTGGCCGAAGCAACGCTCTACAGCAACTTCACCGATGGCATCATCAGCAATTTCACCAGCAACTTCACCAGCAACAGCACCTTTGATTTTGAGGCCTACATCAACGATGAAGGTAAACGCTCATGCATGCCCTTCTCCTTTGGCCCATCACCCTGATTTGCTCCTCGGTCTTTCTCCAGGACAGACCAAGATGGTTTGCTTGTATGGATCTTCCTGCTGAGGTGCTTTGCAGGGAGAGATGTGGCCAGTGGGTGAAACAGGGGCGGTGCATGTTCACAGAACAGACAGATGGAATTACATCCTCCTTGCCAGGGAAAATGTAGTCTACCTGGGCAGGATAAGCTCCTCCAGGAAGGTTTCTCCATGAGAAGGCCTGGACAAATTGGGGTGTCCATCTCCTGTCACTTGCTAGTTTCCCCATTGGGATGGGCACTGGTGAAGAGCTGCTCCATCTGGCCTGTCACAGCAGGGAGACCCAACCCTCCAGGAGCAGATGGGATTTGGGGTGGAAAAACAGAAGGAAAGATGCAGGAATGACATTTCTCACCCACTTCCACTGCTGCATCACAGCTGGTTCCTTCCCCAAGTACCACGGTGTCCAGTGAGGACTGTACACAACACAACAGCAAAGAGGAGGGGAAGGAGGTAGAGGTGGTATCGAGCACAGGTCCTTGGAGAGGTTTGCAAGTTTGCTGCTTTCCTACCACTTCTTTGAAACACATTTGGCCCAGAAAAGTGTGGTGGTTTTGGGTTTTTTTTGTTTGTTTGTTTTTCGGTTTGGGGTTTTTTGAACTCCATGAAAATGTAAAAATCTCAGAAAACCTGCCTGGCAGTGGCAGGATGCTCCATGGGGACGTTTCACATCTCATTCAGGACACTCAGCAGAGCTCAGCAGAAGGTCGAGTTATGTCTCGGCTGAGCTGCTTTGCCCAACTGTACAAGTAGCTTGGGCATTAATTACAGGAAGGCTTCTTGGTAGGGGTGCAAATTCAATATATAGGATCTAATGAGCGTGGTGCAAATAGCAACAGCACCCTGCGGCCGTGCATTCGGGTTAACAGCCACTGGGGCCGGGCCAAAAACACATCGCCTGGAGTTTCACCAGCAGGATATCTCTTCCATGAGCCCACGCGGGTTAAATAAAAGCCTGGTGGCAAGAAGCCAGAGCAGGGGGTGCTTTGAGGGAGCTTCAGAGGTCCCTGTGTGGCTCCTGGAACGGTTGTGATGCCCAGGATGGGGCTCAGCTGCTCTCTGCCATGTCCTGGGGCAGGTGGCTCCAGGTGCTCATCGGTGTGTGCCTGGGGGCAGGTGACCTGTGATGGCACTTCTGGGCAGCTCTATAGCTCTGAGTCTGTCCTTGAGCTGTAAAGAGGAGCTTTAAGGACCTCTGGCCTGTGAGCGGGATGGGTTTCCCCACCAGGCAGGGGCTGGTTGGGATAGGAGCAGCAGGAAGAAGGTGATGGCCATGGGACAGTAGCAGAGCATCTCCTCAGGCTTTTTGCAGATCCCTGTTGTCCTCCGTGGGGAGGTCTCCTGGTGCTCCCTGGGGATTTTGTATGTTTTGTATGTTTTCCCAGAAAAACAGAGCAGCCCTGGCCCTTTGAGCAGATGTTAACTCACCTTCCCAGGAAGCCTGACCCCACTTTCAACAACCCCCGGTTGTTTCCAGAGCTCTTTATGACCTTGGGAGCCTTCTAGTTGGGTCGGTGACACAAAGCCATGAGCTCTGAGCTACTGCCAAGTAGTTCAATGCAAAACAGCGAAGTCAGGAGAGAGAGGATGACCCAGTGACCAGCGCTGGGATTCAGGGAATTTCCCTGACAGGGAGGAGCTGCCAAGAATTTGGAAATCAATGTTTGTATTATTTATTTATTTATTTCACATCTCTTGTTCTTTCCTCAAATGCAAAGCCAATTTCTACTTTTTGGAGGGAGCTCTCGATGCCCTGCTCTGCGGGAACAGCAGTGATGCTGGGTGAGTGCAGCTCACGTGGGGAGTGGGGTCCCCTCTGTCTCCTTGGGAGGCAGCCAGTGCAGCCTGTGGGACCCCCGACACTTGGGATGGGACAGGACCAGGGCGGGCAACGTGGCTTTGCAGGTGGATGGTCTGGGAATTCCAGCCGTATCAGCCTGGAGGGGGTATTGGTGTGGGCATCTGACTGTATCAGCCTCAGGTGGGGGCTCCTGCTGAAGCACCTCAGCACCTCCAGGGATGGAGATTTTGTGGTGGGCTCAGGAGGAGCAGCACCCGGGGCTCACATCCTACCTGCTCCTTCGGTAGGAAGTGCCCCGAAGGGTACCAGTGCATGAAGGCAGGCAGGAACCCAAACTACGGCTACACCAGCTACGACACCTTCAGCTGGGCTTTCTTGGCCCTCTTCCGCCTCATGACACAGGACTTCTGGGAGAACCTCTTCCAGCTGGTAGGTGCCTCTGGGCCCCCCGTGGCTGGGCATGGGGTTTTGGTGTGAATTTTTATCCTTATACAAATACTCCTCTTGTTTTGATGCTGCCCCTGGCCAAGGACCTGGAAGAAGTCAGTTGAGTAGAAAGTCATGGGACCTTGTCCCGTGATGTATGGATCTGACCAAGGTCAGCAGAGGTGGGGCATGGTCTCACCTAGCTCCTTAGCCTCAGCAGTGAAGTGTATTTTCCAGGGCAAAGCCCAGGTTTGCTTTGGCTGTATCATGGAAATTGAGGATTTCCAGGAGTGTCTAGTACCTCTTTAGCATGAGCTAAGGGAGAGGGTAAGGGGGAAGAGCCAGGTTGCTTGTCCCCTGGATTGAGTATCCTCTAGGGAGAAGCTGCAGACACCATGAAATCCCAACTGTTCCTGGGTCCTGAGATTGTTTAGATAAAAACACCCTATGCCTGAAGGCTACACATGTCCTCTGGAGATGATAATGCCCAGATCCTGAGTTAGAAAAGGATCACTCTCAGGTGAGATCGGAGAAGTTGGTGGTTGGGAGACATCAGCTCTGCCACAGCAAAGGGACTCTCTGATGAAATATTGGTCCCATCTCCATACAGGCTACCAGAGAGCATGTATGGGTTTGCTGAGACTTCTTGCTGTTTCACACAAGTTCTAACCCAATGCCATGGGCTGCAGGAAGGTCAAGTGGGCAATAACCAGCCCTTGGGGAAGATGGGAGCAAAACCTTGTATTCCTGCCACAAAGGGGAGGGTGCCCTGGTGCAAGAGCTTTCATCGGAAGTGTCACCAAACCAACACCCTGCCCAGGTGGTGTGACAGCCTCGTGCCTCCTCTTTCCACAGACGCTGCGTGCAGCAGGGAAAACATACATGATCTTCTTCGTGGTGGTTATATTTCTTGGTTCCTTCTACCTCATCAACCTCATCCTCGCGGTGGTGGCCATGGCTTACGCAGAGCAAAATGACGCCACGTTGCTGGAGGAGCAGCAGAAGGAAGAGGAATTTCAGCAGCTCATGGAGCAGCTGAAGAAGCACCAAGAGGAGCAAGAGAGGATGGTTGGTGGAAAGTGTGGAGGCCAAAATGAGGGACCTTAGGAATAGGGGGAGGAAAGGGGAGGCAGTGACAAGCATGGTGGTGCCTCTATGTAAAATCCAAGAATAAACCTAATTTCGTCCATAGTAAGCAAAGATAATAATCAGAATCATAGAATTGTCTGGGTTGGAAGAGACCTTTAAGATTAATGAGTCCAACCATCAACCTAACACTGCCCAAACCTCCACTAACCCATGTCCCCCAGCACCACGTCTGCCCAGCTTTTAAATATCTTCAGGGATGGTGATTTTGCCACTGCCCTGGGTACCTTGTTCCAAGGCTTGATAATCCTTTCAGTGAAGAGATTTTTCCTAATATCCATCCTAAACCTCCCCTGGGGCAACCTGGAGCTGTTTCCTCTTGTCTTGTTCCTTGAGAGAAGAGACCAACTCCCACCTGGCAACACCCTCCTTTCAAGAATTCGCAGAAAATAACTATTTTGAGGGCCTCAGCTGAATCAAAAAGTTGAGATACCACCCTGGGTGGGGGAAAAAAACGAACAACAACAAACCAAAATACTGAAAAGATTTGATTTCCACATCAAAGCCCAGCACAGGGAGCGCTGGGAGGCAGCAGAGAGGTGCAGCGTTGCTTGAACAGGAGGAGGTGAGACACGGGGGCGTAAAAGGCCCCAGAGCTAACAATATGCCTTCCTGCAACACGTCAAGAGCAGGAAACCTGGCAGAGAGCCTGGGTGGGCAGATTGTGATCAGGGTACAAAAGAAGTGCTCGAGGAATCCAGGGGAGCCGCAGCGGAGCTAAAGGTGTTGGGGAACCATTCGCTTTTGGCCAGGACTGGAAAGAGAAGAGAGGGCTGGAGAGACTGTGTTACCTCAGCCCCTTTCCAGTCCTCAGGAGTCCCTTTTCGGCACAATTTGCCTATAGAAAAGCAAACAAAAGCTTCTCTGACGTCCGATACTGCGGGCCAGCCCTTTCCCATCCCTACTCATCATTTTGGCTGGTGTCAGCAAGGTCCGCAGGAGACATCCCTGCAAATCTGTTAGTCTTGGCTAAAGATCAGCTTCCTGGCACATAGAGAGAGAGACACAAAAACAGTGTTTTTGCACTCTCTAGAGCCTCTGTCTCTCAGTGCTTATCTGTACCGAACCACAACATCCTCCGAGGAAGTGGCTTCACTCTAATCTGGCTGCTGCTGTTGGCAGGAGGGGTCTCAGCAGGTCCTGCCCAAGGGATGGTGACACCAGGGCTGGGCATAATGCTGATGCCATGGCCCCTTCCCTGAACAAACTAACCACTGAGGTGCCCAGAGGCTTTATTATCCTTTTATTGTCACCTAGAGAAATGGAGAAGACAGAGGGAACAAAGCTGAGTGTGAGGGCAAGGCACCTACAAGAAATGGGTGTTTGGCTCCATTTAATATCCAGCACCCAAACCCATGCTTAATCTCAGTGATGTGCAGTGGGAACAGAGAGGTCCCCTCTCTGCAGTGGCATCCTTACTGCTACCAGAGGGTGTAGTCAACTTAAGATGTTAATAACACTGTTGGAAAGATAAATATATATATATATATAT
>VZRU01015891.1:0-16168 GCA_013398155.1 Pedionomus torquatus | reverse complement strand
GTCCCGTCCCATCCCATCCCGTCCCATCGTGCCGTCGTCTCTGTGTTGTGTAGGGCGATGCTCCCTGGGACAGGAGCCTGAAGCCGCTTTCGAGGGCCTTGGTGTGGGGGAGCATCCCCAGCCCGGCGGTTCCCAGCCCAGGTGGTGGTTCATAATCGATGCTGCTTGTACGTACGTGTCGTCGGTGGTGGGAAAAAAAATGCCAAAGAGCAGGATCCGTGTGCGCTAAAGGCATTTTTCTTTGTACATTTCTTAAAATAAACAACCATAAACCGTCTATTATTACGATACCGGCTGCGTTGGTGTGTGTCAGAGGGAGAAACGCTTACCCTGCCCCCGGGTGGGAAAAACGGCCCCTGCCTTTTCTCCAGCATAGATACGAGGAGCCTTTCTACGTGGATTTGCGTGGTCTCACCATCCTCAGCAGGACCTGGTTGTCCCATCCTGCACAAGAGACTCCCCGGACTGCCTCCAACCCAGCCCAGCTCCTCTGCTCATGAGCCAAGAGAAGCTGTGGCTGCCCCATCCCTGGAGGGATTCAGGATGAGGTTGGACGGGGCTTTGAGTGAACTGGTCTGGTGGAAGGTGCCCCTGCAGGGGGTTGGAACTAGACTTTAAGGTCCCTTCCAACCCAAACCATTGTATGTTTCTATGAACAAGTCCCACTGGATCCCTTAGTGCCTCACAACAATAAGCCCCATCTCTAGGCCACAGGAGATGCTGCTGCAGGTTCAACCAAGGAGAGAAGAGGGCTTGGAGGACATGTAGACCCTCATGCCAGGCTCTGTGGGGCCAAACCTGCCCACCAGCCTGCCCCACCAGGAGCAGTTCAGCATCACAGGGAGAAGGCAACAGTGGGTGAAGGAGGTTTCTACATCAGTATGTGGTTAGAGGAGGAGCCACCTCCAGGACCCACTGACGTCCCCAAGGGTGACAGCGTGGCCTTACCGTTGTGTTTTTGCTCTGGCTGGAACAGCTTGTCTCAAGGCTGGCATAATTCAGGTTGAGCATCATGGTACCCACGCAAGCAGGGGGCTGGAGCGGGAGGTGGTGTGACCCTGTCCTCCCACAGCAGAGGAAAGGACAGCAGTGAAACCCAAGCCCTGATGAATAGGAATGGGTTGGGGAAGGGCACAGCTGCCTGGCAGCAGCTCTGGGGAGCCAGGGTGGCCCAGAGGAAGAGACAGGGGGACACAAGATCCTCCCTGTGAGACCTTCAGGTCTCCCTACATCCCGTGTCATAGGACACGGCAAGCACAGGGGACTTCAAGGGTTGACCAAACCCCTCTGGACCAGGTCTGAGCCTGTTTGAGGGTGCTAAGGAGCCTGCAGACCAGTCAGCGAGGTAATTTGGCCACTCTCAGTGCAAACCCTCTTTGATTTGTGCCCTCCTTCTGGTTTTCCTCCACGGGGCTTTCCCAGGCACCCCCTGCCTCACTCCTCACAGCTCCCATCTCCTCCCCAGGGCTTGATGGAAATCCCTCCAGTGCCCACCAAGTGCATGGACAACCCTCATGGCTTTTCCCTTGCTGGGATGTCATGAACAGGCTGTGCTTTTCCAGCAAGACCAGAGGTGCCGGCAGCAGGGACCAACGTACAGCACCATGCACAGCATCACCTGCCTGCTCGACCAGGAGAAGGTACCTCTCCCATCATCCCTCTTCCTTTTCTGGGACCAACTTTTCTTTGGAAACCTTTTTTTCTCCTTTTCCTCGCTTCCCGTCCCCTCGCACACAAGGTGAGGCTCGGTCTGGTTCCCAGCAGCCACCGGATGCTCAGAACTGGTAAAAAACCCACCAAACCTGCAGAAAGTGAAGGTCTGGAGAGGCCCCAGGCAGAGCCACCGAGGCTCTGGGGACCAAGACAACTGGCAAAAGTACCCAAAGGTGCTTTTCAGATGGATTTAGTTCAGTGCTCACTCACAGCTGGTAAAGCGCTGCAGCCAGAGGGCACAGCTTGGAGGGAAACCATATTTCTGCATCAGAACAGAGGGAGACAGAGCTCACCTTGGGGTGCCACCTTGGGATGCCACCTTGGGGTGTCACCTGGCAGTTCCCCAGGGAGTGGTTGTCTCCAAAAGACTCATGGAGAACGGTTTCATGGCAATCAGGGTGTGGAGAAGTGGGCATGGCTGGCATCCAGGGAGGTGACACCTCGCTTTGGTCATCTCTCTCCTCTTCTAGATTTCACCCTTCCCTGAAAGGGCGGCTGCGGGGGCTCTCTGGGGTGGTGGGGGTGGGAACCGGGAGGAACTGACCCCACTGCACCCCTCAGTGAGCAGAGATAAGAAGCCCCACAAACATCTCCTCATCCCACTCTTGCTCCAACTATCACCTCCTTCACCCATCACCTGCGGGACTAGACTGGGGGGGGACCTGCCCACGCTCCTGTGGAGCTGGGGTACAACCCTGGGCGTAACCCCCATCCTTTACCCTCCCTGAGGGACGTGACAGCACCGGTGGTCACCTCCTGCTCCCTGGGCACATCCCCTGGGCTCAGCCTGGGTTTTGCAGCCCCGGGTGCTTTGCAGGTGGGCTCACCTCCACCACCAGTGGTGGCCACCTCCATCAAAGGCGGCCACCACCACGAGCAGAGCCTGGGGACATGAGGCTTGGAGGGTGCCCAGGGCGCAGGCACCGGCCGCCCCAGCGTCTGCGCCGCATTCAAAACCGGCCCCAAGGGGAAAGTCCCCATCGAGGAGGATTTACATGAGCAGGAAAGGGGCCGTCTCACGTAGCGGCAGCTTTGCCATTTTTAGGTTGGGAGACCAAGCAGCCGCTGCGTCCTGCAGAGGTGAGGACCGGCCAACTGGATGTTTCCCCGCCGTTTGAGGTGAAAGATGGCTGATCTCTGCAGCAGGACCTGGGTGCTCCAGGCCAACCTCTGGCTGATGGCCCTGGTCATGGGTAGGTGTCAAAGAAGAGGGGCTTTGGACATGCACACCCGGGGGGATGCTCTCCGGGCTCAGTGAGACCAGGGGCATCGCCCAGGGATGGCTTTCGACGCGTTGGATTTAAACGTTGCAACCGTCGTCCTCCGTCGCTTGGAGCCAGGATGGACCCACCGAGGGTCAGGGCTCAACATCTGCCTTGGGTTTGGGGTTTTGCTTCCCCTTGGGGTGAGGGGATGGGACGAGTCCGTCTCAGCACCCAGCACAGATCTTTCCTGGTGGGCGGGTGGTCCTCCCTGCCTGCCCAGCTGTGGTTGCAGGTGTCAGGAAAGAAAGGGTTGGGTGGGTTTTTCTACCATTTATTGCTCTCAGAGGCCTAAGGACGGGGCCAGCACTTCTCTGAAGCCACGTTCCTGCACTCTGTGGGGTTCAGTGTGAAGGGAGTGGAGGAGGAATGGGGGGAAAAAGGCTTTTGGGGGTGATCTGGGGCCCCTGTATGAACACCCCTGTGCTGTTCCCCTTTGCATGCCCACGGAGAAGCAGCAGCTAAACCCAGGACCCAGCTGCTGCCCGTTATCCACCTCCTCTTGCTTGGTGCAGGGACACCCTTGAAACCTACAGCAGATCCCACCCTTGGCTGAAAACTTGTGCCCTCAGGAGAAAAGGCCTTTAAAGGTTTTTTGTGTGGCCACCCAAGTCCACATGGGATTCGAGATTGCAAGGTTTCACCCTGGTGCTCCAGGGTGGCTTCAAGGGAGGGCAGGGGAAGATCAGCCCACCCAAGGCTGCAATGGAAATCTTGGTTTTGAGGAACGGGAGGGTTTTGAGGGTGAGGAACCAGCCTGGTCTTTGTTGAGAAACACCAACAAAGCCCGGTGTCACAGCTGGCCTTGTAGCAGGGACACATGCCCAAAACACAGCGTGGTCAAGGTGCACCTCCCCATCTCAGAAAACAAATGAAATGAGGTTGGAGGGGGCAATTTTCCTGCAGAGATGCAGATGCTGGAGGGCAGCACAGACCTGGAAGAGGCTTTGGGGCAGGGAGGGGACCCCATGGCTGAGCCAGGAGGTCCCTGATGGGTGAAGGTCTGTGGGTGGGTGGCAGGGCAAAAACTCAGGCTGGGGAATTGAACCTTCCTCCTTCTCCTTCTTTGTCCTTCTTCTTCTTCTTCTTTTCTTTCTTCTTAGAATGATAGAATCACAGATTGGTTTGACTTGGAAGGGACATTAAGGATCATCTAGTTCCAGCCCCCCCTGCCATGGCCAGGGACACCTCCCACTAGACCAGGTTCTTCTTCTTCTTTCTTCTTCTACTTCTTCTTCTTCTTCTTCTTGGGGGTGAGTTTTGCAGCTGGGAGGTGGTGCAGCCTCCACCTCCGTGCCAGCTTCCCCGCAGTGGCATTCGGTGAATATTGATCGAGCGGACGGAGCCGGGCACTGAAGCGACACGATAAACAGGGCTGGTGCTTCCTGCCCAGCTGCAGCAAGAGGAACCGAGGCACAGGGGCACCAGAGCTGTGGGCAAGGCACCCATGGGTGCTGGGGGGCGGTCCCCACTTCATCCCATTTCCTGCACTGCATCCTAAGGTGCACAGCTCCATCCAGCCCTCGTCCCAGGAGGGCTGCATGGTCCCAGGGTCTGAGAACCCACCCAGACCATCAAGGGGCTCCGAAATCAGGGAAGCCCCAGCAGGGAAAGTGGGTTTGGTTGATTCAAAAAATGGGGAGTGAAAATAACAAGGTGTGAGTCTGTCTGAGAGGGTGCCAGCCTAGGGGAATATTAACAGGTTTCACTGGGACATCAACCAGAAAGCAGCTTCGAGAAAATTCAGGAGATGGAATGGAACTAGAAGGGTTTGCACCCAAATCAACTCTGTTCTGGATCTTCTGAGTGGAGCTTTGGTTGATGTTCCCAAGCACTCTATTCCCCATGGAGTGCACCTGAAGAACCCATGGGACGTGCCATCCCATGTGGGACACCCAAATGGGTTTGTCCTGCATGGGCTTGTCCTGCCTGAGCTCTTGGCCACTCTCTCAGGGTCCTTCTGTCTTGCAGGTGGGATCTCAGCAGACAAGAACATCAGCAGCACAGGTAACCTCCCAGACCCACTGGGCTCTTCCCTACCTGTGTCCCCCAGGGTCCCTCACATCCCCACTGGCTATGCCATGAAGTTGCTGGTCCCCTGCAGGGTTGGAGATGTCTTGTCACCCACCACCCTTCCCCATCACAGAGGCAATTCCCAGGCTGTGACCTCCTCCGTGGCACATCCCCAGCCCCAAACCTTGCTCTCCCTCTGCAAGGACTCAATCCCTTTTGTTTTTCTGAAGAACACACGCATTTTTCCTCTGCGTTTGCCCAGCACATTGCAGGAACAGGCCGTGCCCTGGGACCCGTCTTGTGCCAGGCAAGAGCTCTGCACCCCAGATGAGCCCTCAAACCCACCAACTCTGGGGCCAAATCATGGGAAAAAATACAAAATATGGCAAAACACACACAAAAAAAAAAAAAAAAAAAAAAAAAGTGGCAGCATGAGCACGGCTGGGTCTGTCCTGGCAAAGGCTCCATGGCGGGGGTTGGCACAGGATGCAATTTTGGAGCGGGGACGAACAAGATGCAGGAAGGGAGGTGGGATGGGAGCAACAAAAAGGTAGCCAAATGAAGGCACCCCCATGGCTTTTCCATTAAAAGCACGTTTAGACCAAAAACCTCCGATTTCTAACTCCAAGCGATGACGATTCACCAAAACAAAGCCGAATGCGCAAAAGGAGTATGATCCATGAAAATGGAAAGCTCTTGATTTGGGAGATGCTGGAGGTGGTGGTGGGGGGTGAGGTCTTGTGGGAGAAGCTTTTTTTCTCGTGCTCCCCAGCTGTGGGGTCCCTGCTGGCCGTGACCACCCTTGTCCCCTGGCAGGCAGCGGGTGCCCCTTGGTGCAGCAGCACCCGCGCTACGTGGCGGCCAAGAAGAACAGCCCCGTCCACTTCATCTGCTACACCAAGGAGCCTCAGAACATGCAGTGGTACAGAGCAGAGAAGGACCGCAATGACCTGTACAAGCTGGAGAACACCTCCCGCTACAACATCGAGAGGAGAAACGGGTTCATCAACTTCACCATCTTCAGGATCGCCTACAAGGACAACGGTATCTACGTGTGCGACAGCAAGAACCTCATGACCAAGAATCAGCTGCACTTGTGTGGGACAGAGCTGAGAGTCATGGGTGAGTGGGAGCCTCCCGTCCTCCTCCTCCATAGGAAATACTCCTTCCCCTTCTCCCACCCTTTCCCCCTCCATGTGAACCCCATATCATGCTCCTGTGCACCCATCTCTCCCCAAGCTGGTGGGACCCCTTCAGATGTAGATGTTCCATGGCACCGCAGAGGTTTCTTTGCTCATTACCATCCACCAAGCAGCAGGATGCCCTCCCCTTGGTTTTCCCTGGCACATCCATCCCACACAAACACCTCCCAGGGACTTCATTCCCATAATTTTTTCCTGGTCCTGCCTACTGGCAGTGGTCCTGCCCAAGGTGTCTCATCCCAGGGCTGGTCCCTGATGCCAACCCTGGGGGATGCAATGCTCTGGTCTCTCCCAAGGGGGAGGGCCTGTCACCCTGGTCACCCCATCCCCTCTGCTGACACACAAGTCTGTGGCCATGCCAAGCTCATCCCTGTTCCTCAGGAGCCTGGCACAGAGCTGGGACTTAGGGGTCTCCCTGTGTTGCTGCTCCCAGGTCACAGCAACATCCAGCAGGTCCAGAGCAGGAACACCCTGAAAGATGCCATCATCGTGATCCAGTCCATCCTGCTTGTTGTCTTCATCAGCGTCCCCATGCTCCTCTTCCTAGATAAAGTAAGTGACAGCACCTCCAGCCCATCATCGGAGGCATCTCTGAGCATCAGCCTTGGATGTCCCCAGGGGCAGGACACCGCTAGGGATGGGGCTGGGGCTGTTGCACAGGAATGTGGTCATCTGCAGAGGGGAGTAAGCATCTCAAACGGGGTGGGGGGGCACTGTCTGGATTTGCACGTGGAAGCCATTTGACCTGGCCTGGGGGGACAAAGCTGGGGACAAGGGACAGAAGATCCCAGAGGGTACCGGTGGCAACAACCTGTGACTCTTCTCTCCGTAGGGTGAAGGCAAGGAAAGCCCAGAGGAGGACCACACCTATGAGGTAATGCAACATTAAATATAGAAAAGCCTCTGCAATATCAGCCTTGTCCTTGAAAGAACCATCTCTGCCCTTGCTGGGTGTTCTCCTGGGCTCCACCAGCCCTTGAAGGGCATCTCCCTCCCAAGTGCTTGTTGCACATCAGCCGTAAAGAGCTGCTTGTAAGACCAAGCCAAGCTCTGAGCACATCCAGCCACCTTCTCCCCTCTCAGAAGCTGCCCTGATCTCCAGGAGAACATCCTAGAGATGGGTCCCAGCTTGAGGGTGTCAAGGGGGGACATGCTGTAGCCAAAGCCACAGTCCTGATCCCGTGTCTCAACCTCCTTCTTCTTGGCACAGGGCCTGGAGGTGGAGCAGATGGCCACCTACGAAGACATCACTCCTTTCCGGGACATGAAGGCCAAGTGGACAGTTGGGGAACACCCGGGTGAAGAGTGAGGGGTCCTGCACCTACCACCAGGCCGGCACCAGTGGCATGACTTCCTGCCACCACCCTGATGGCACCCACGGGGGTGAGCCCCCAGCTCCTGGCCTGGACCACAGCTCTGATGGGTGCCTGCAAACCACCTCCAGCAACCTTCCGTGGAGCTTGGGTCCTGCTGCCCTTGGGTGCTGGCTTTGTCGTGTCTGGGCTGCACCCACCAAGGCTGCCCTGTCGCTCTCACCACCCTGCTGATGAACCCCTAAAGCCTACATAGAAATTAGGAGTTATCTGCTGTCCCCCAGTAGCAAACTGTCCCCAAACCCCGGGCAGCCCCACACCACGGTGCTGAGCTCCTGCACGGTTGATGCAATGGAAATACCAGGGTCTCCTCCAGCCCCACCAACCCTGGGAAGGAGAGGACCAGGCATGACCACTCCCCAGGCTGCAAGGATCCTCCCGGGCTGCAAGACTCCACTTCAGCTCAGGCAGAAGGTGCCTGCCAAGATGAGCAACACCATGTGGGTCTTACAAGAAGTGGATTTTGGGCCACTCTTTAGCTCTCAAGCCACGGACGTGTCCAGCAGTCCAAGCTGGCAGTTGTCTGAGATGGAGAATCCTCCACAGGCATCTCTTTCTCCCCAAAGACTCCAGGAAAAGCTGGGGAGAGAGCTCTCACCGAGAAGGTCTCGCTCAAGTCTTGCTCCTCTCCAGGCAAGAGCTAGCCCATGTCATGAGGGACACATCTGATCTCAGAACCTGTGGGACGGATGTAAATTGTGGGGCACAAATATCCATCTGCTTTTTCAAGCCCTAATAAAGGTAACGGGTAAATTCATGTCCTGCTCTGTTCTGCTATGCCCAGTCCAGGAATGTCCCATCACCTTGGTGCCAGGGTTGGTAGGACGGATGCCCTGGGCATAAGAAGCAGCTCTTCATTGGTCCAGCTTAGGTAGAAACCAAACTGCACCTCATCAGGACCCTGAGCAAAAAGCCAAGAGCAGCTGTGGGGCTCTCCTGGAAGTTCTCACCACACACACGGGAGATCTCCACACTCCCAAGACATCAACTTGGGATGAGGGACAAAGACCATCACCCAGAACCGAAGCAGGAGAAGAGGGCCCAGGGCCAGGAGCTCCACTCTCAGCTACATCTGCTCTTGCAAGAGAAGCTAAAAAACATCTGGAGAAAGAACAGAGTGGCGTTGGTTGGTTTTATTAATAAAAAAAAAAACATCTTGGCAGGGAAACAGCTGTGTGGGTGACAGGGAGGGGGGTGGTTGAGGGGTCTGGAGAGACATGGTGGGGTTGGCTGGACGAGGCAGGACAAGTGGGTGATGAGAACAGTGGGGCTGAAAGTCCATCCCCCTCAGAGAGCCCACGGCCCCTGCGGCTTGTGACATTTTGGGTCCTGAGGAGAAGATGGGACTGTGCTGCTTCCCCAACCCCCAGCAGAAAAGGGAGGGTAAAATCATGAGCAAAGAGGGCTTTTCAGCAGGGAACAGGATGGTTCTTGTTTAGTAGCAAACCACCTTCACAGAAAACTGGAATTCGATCTAAACAGCACAAAACCGGCATTTTCAGGTTGATTTTTACTAGTTAAATAAAAACTACCCCAAATTAGTTGCATGCACATGTACATAAATGTTACTTCAACATGTTTTACTTATAAAATGGGTTAATTAAAGAAAGGAACATTCACAGAGAAGCTCGGGGACCGGGAAGAGGGAACTGGCTGTTCCCAGTTCCTGCCTTTGCCAGGGTTTCAGGACCAGCAGAGCTCATCCCTCCACCTCTTGTTTTCGGTTACCAAATGGAAGAGGGAAGCACATTTTCTGGCCTTCCCGCTACCCAACCGCTACCTCGGCTCTGAGTAAACAACTCGCTCAACTGCCTTAACCGAAGGCTATGAAAATCGAGGAGAATCTGCTCTTCGCACCTGGAGAGGAAGCCACCCATGTCAAAAAAAACCCAAAAGCAGTTTCAGCAACTCTGGTTCTGCTCCGCCGCTCGGCTACGACTCTCAGCCCAGGGCTCTGGCTTCCTTTAAAATGCCAGAAACAAATAAATACTTCTGTAGCGTTAGCGGTTTCTTTTCAATGCTTAGACTACTTCCCAGGCAGCCTAGTGACGGGGTTTGTCATAATTTTATACTGAGATGGGTTTGTATTTAAAACATATTTCATGTAAATAAATATATTTTTGAGTTGTATAAAGTATTTTCTCCCCATCAGCAGGATGGCATCAGACAGGTTGCAGTCCCGCACCTCGCCAGCCTCCCCTTTAGAAACAGAGTCAGTGAAACCGAGCAGTTCCAGTAAATAAAGCCCATTGATCTAGTTGGGGGTGTCCCTGTGACTGTGGGGAGGTCGGACTAGATGACCTTTGGAGGTCCCTTCCAGCCTGGAGGATTCTATGATTCTATGATTTAATCTGAAAAGGAATATTTACCGTCTGGGTTGTGAGCTAGCCAGAGGCAGTCGAGCATCACAGAAAAGCTCTGTCAACCAAGCTGTCACCCACCACAATGCAGCGCCAGGGCTGCGGGCCAGCGGCTGGCTCCTGGGTCAGGGCTCACTGGTCACAACTCACCCATCAGTTGGAGAAGGTCTTCTCCACACAACCAGGGGCCAGGAGGGGCCGGGGAAGTGGCTTCGCTTGTTGAGATGCTGCAGGTGACGCTCAGGGCAAGGCGGGTGAGCGTGGGACCACCCTGAAGAGAACGGAGGGGCGTTTTTTCCCTTTCAGAAAAGGAATTTGAAAATTGCACAGTGTCACGCTGCTTTATGAGATGCTACTTCAGGTCACCAAGGCAGGCACTTGGAAGCTAGAAAAAGGCCCGTGTCTGAGAGCTGCTTACACAACTGTAATTCTGCTGCGGGGGGGTGCGTGCCGGCCCCGCACTTCGCAGCCACGTGCTGCCTCCGCCGCGACGCTTCTGCCTCAGAGACGATCGGGGACAAACCAAGCCTCAGGGGCACCACGCAGCCTGGATCATTCCGGCATCCCCGTGCTTGGCTAAAACACAAAGAAAACGTTGGGTTAGCACCAATGCTTTCACTTAGAGAGCTCGAGAAGCAGGAGGGCAGCGAGCGACAGGCAGGACTCGGGTGCAAGGTGCTGTACCAGTGGTGGAGCATCACCATTCCCAGGTAGCAGAGCCTGGGCTGGGCTGGGGTGCCTGTGGCTCTGCTCATCTCTGACAAATATTGTTATATTTAAACATGATCGGGAGTAGAAAAACACACCCAGATGTTGCTGGCTCTTGGGTGACGGGATACCTGATAGCTGCAGGACCCACTGTTCCCTCTTCTCCAGGGACTGACATTTACTCTGTGACACCACCACCACATTTCCAGTGAGCAAACACCCGGGGGCTTCTCGGAACAGACCGCGCTCTCCCCGGCATGTTTATTAACCAGCTCTTGCACCCTCTGCTCCAACCACCCCAGTGATGATGCTGCCTCTCAGAAACCAGAGCCATGGCAAACCCAGGGTCTGAGACAGCCAAATCACCACTCCCAGCCCGGGAGCAGTCCCTGAACCCCCAACAAAGGGCTAAAACAGGGTAGTTTGGGGCAACTGATGCCTTACAGGGAGTAAAAGTCCTTTAAGCCCCTCCTGAAGTTGCCTATCCCAAGTTTTGTCTTATTTTGCTCAAAAGTAGGGATAGGTGTGCTGCGACCTCTGCTCTTCCTCATCTCCTTTTCCCCATCTTCTCTTCTCCATGTCCTCTCCCCAACTTCTCTTCTCCATCTCCTCTCCCCCATCTCCTCTCCCCCCTCTCCTCTCCCCCATATTCCTCTTCTCCAATACCTTTCCACTCTGTCCCTCTGCCTAAATCCAGAGATATTTCCCATTTGTAGCTCAGGCAAGAAGAAGAAGATGCTCATAACCAGATCTTCTCATAGCCTTGTCCAGCTGAGTCTGTGAGAAACCTCCTGGAGAACTGGCATCTGGGATGTGGGGTTGGCTATGACAGCTCCTGGTCACACCGACGCCAAACCAGCTCACCAAAACAAGTGGTTGAACTTCAGAAATTCTGGTAGCATGAAAGAAATTACTCATCATCTGACAACGTCCATCCAGCTCTGTCACTGCCAACAAAAAAGGGGAAAAACAACCTATTTGCTCTAACTCGGAGGTCTCACAATCTGGTCAGCCTGCCCTGTAAAGCCAGGCAGGAAAATCAGGGGGATTTTCGATCCTCTGTGGCAAATTCCACCATGTAAAAGCACCAATCTGATTGGGGACGGGCCTTCCAACCGCGACAAAAACCTCTATTTTCAATAAACAACTGAATATGGTGAAATCCTTCCGCAGCGATTTCGTCCCTAGGCAAACAACCTCCCCAACCTTTACATCTATGTATAAAGGACTACGATTAGGTCGCACCATTGCGAACACTTGTGCATTTATGCACGGGGAAGATATAGAGATGTTGTTGTGATCGTGAACACATACATGCATTTTAAACAGACCCCCTGCTATATAAGGGGTGGCTCAACAGTTACCTTTACCAGCCTCGAGGAAAGGAGGAAACCTTCACTCTCAAGCAACACCTGAGCAACGCACCGGGCAGAAATGGCTCCAGGTACTTTTCTTAATTTCACTTTTAAAGGATTGCCAGTGCTCAAGGTGATGGGAGATGACGACGGGGTGGGATTGCAGTGGGTTACACAGAGTGCCAGCCCAAAATTAAAATGTGGCAACTTATTAATCAATGAAAATGAATACCTTTCTGTACACTGGGACTTATGTAGAGTTTAGCCTAAACTGGGCAAGGAGAGGGTGAACGTGAAGAACAAGGTCAAGCCACAGTGATAACAGTTATTCTTAACATAAATGTCGGCAGGGATATTAAAACTCACATTCAAAGCTTAAGATGGGGATCAGGATGATGTCTAACAGACATATCCTAGTCCTACAGGCTCCAGGGTACTCCTCCACTGGAAGGTATTCATTTGCCTGAGATTAACTTTGTGGTCTCTGGACACAGATGAACATTTGTGTGAGCTCGATGTCACAGGCAGAAAAACTTTAGGCTTGACAAAGATCACCAAATTCTACAGGTACATCCCAGAGAGAAAAAATAGCTGGTCACAGCACTTGACATGTCACTAGCTCTCATTCCAGGAGGCAAACAGAAGGTTTGATATCAGCAGCGTGGAGTAAACCAAGGCTAAGGTGAGCTGCTCCCAGCCCCTCACCTGGGACTCATGATCCCCCGCTGGCTCACACAACACGCTCTCCTCGTGAGGGCAAGGCCCACTGAAAAAAACATGAGCATTTAAGGGAAAAACACAGGGACACACTAGTTTCCATGACTCTTCAGAGAGGAAGACACCACTGCCGACACCGGGAGCCTCAAGGGCATGTCTAGTGACAGGGGACGAGGTTCTATTTGATTTTGCAGAGGGTTAAACTCACCCCTGGAGGGAAACAAGGTGGTCAGGAAGGTGGTCCCGCAGCCAGCACAGACAGGAGAGGCTGGGAATTCATTCCCAGGTGCCACCCCGCTCCTCAGCAGGGTCCCCAAGGGACTGCTAATGCTTTTCCTCTCTGCTTTGCTGCAGGGTCATGGTTTTCTCCTCTCCTCATTGCTGTGATCACTCTGGGGCTGCAGTGGCCGCAGGAAGCTGCCACATTCCCGGCCATGCCCCTTTCCAACCTGTTTGCCAACGCCGTGCTGAGGGCTCAGCACCTTCACCTCCTGGCTGCAGAGACATACAAAGAGTTTGTAAGTGTTGCATCCTCTGGGCATCTCCTCCGCGTTAGCTTGATGGCTCAGGACAGTGCCACAGCTTCCCACCCAGTGTAACTTCCTAGAAAAAGAGACTTTTCATCCGTTAGTGTTGTCTTTTGAGAGTTCTTGATGAGGCAAAAGGGTCTTAATAAGACAGGACAGGTTATGTCAGCCTGGGCCTATCTCCTCCTCCCAGCTCTCTGCACCCCCTCTGATCTTCCACAGTCTATATCCTGCCCATATCCAAACCCACCACACAGGGTCTGCTGTCTCAACGAGAAACCTGGCTCTGAAAGCAGTGGGAGACGACACAGGTATCTTACAAGACAGTCACCTACAGCCCTGGCTGATTCTCAGTGCTTAAAACTACCCAGTCTCTGCTGTTGCCAGGAGGTGACATGAGCTGTCCCTTTGTCAAGAGCTGTCCTTGAGGGCCACCTACTCCCTGTCCAAGCGGTTTTGGGGTTCCTCTCAGCACTCTGGCTTAGTGAGAGGAAGATCTTTAGGTCCAGAAGCTACTGTGCCAACACACAAGCTCCTGTTCCTACCTGCCAGCCCTGTGCGGAGACACCTTGTGTTTCACCGCTATCTCTCACAAAAAGAAACAGTTGGGGACAGCGTGGTGAAAGCGTCTGTGGTCTCCTCGCAGCACAGGGGCAACAGATCTGAGCGCATTTGGGATGTCTCCACAGGAACGCACCTATATTCCAGAGGACCAGAGGCACGCCAACAAAAATTCGCAGGCAGCATTTTGTTACTCCGAAACCATCCCCGCTCCCACAGGGAAGGACGATGCCCAGCAGAAATCAGTAAGTTCTCTCCCCTGGGCAAGCACAGACCTGTGTGATGAGCCCAGTCATGCTGCACTTCAGGAACAGAGGGTTTCCCGAGGCATCATTCCTCCTCTCCTTTTTTATACTATTTAAACCATATTCTCAGACCAAGGAGGAGAAAAACTACTGTCTCCACGGGACATATGGCTGGGGGGTGCTCCTCAGCTTGCAGACTTCTCTTATCTGCTGAAGCTGCAGGAGCTTCACACCTCTGGGCTGTTTCAGAGGGAGCAAGACTCATGTAACTCTACCAAACATCTCACTGGCACAGCTTTCATCCTTTCCTCTTTTTTTTTTTTTAATTTCAGGATATGGAACTTCTCCGTTTTTCACTGGTTCTCATCCAGTCCTGGCTGACCCCGGTGCAATACCTAAGCAAGGTGTTCACAAACAATCTGGTTTTTGGCACCTCAGACAGAGTGTATGAAAAACTAAAGGACCTGGAAGAAGGGATCCAAGCTCTGATGAGGGTAAGTTGGAGCATGTCGCGTGATTACAGAGTAACAGAGACCTCCCAGGCACGGGGCTCTCAGCTCTCAGGGTCTTCCATGGGATCCAAAAACCACAGGAAATCTCCCCACCTTCCACCCTGAAGACCAGTGGCATCCCTTGGCCTTTGCTTGCCTTAAGATAATGAGATCATCACACCCCATGGTACGTTTCATTACTGAGGAGTATAAAAAACCCACAAAATTACTGTTAATAGCACTGCCAAAACCACCACGGCAGCACAGACCAGAGAAATCACACCAGTCTAGAACCAAAACCAGTTCCAAACTGCTCAATCAGTCAAACCTGCTGTCCGAACAGCAGTGCAAAGATGTTTGCGATATCTCCATGCAAAATACTCTAAAGTGGAGTAAATTTTACGAAGTCTGCAACCTGGCCTCAAGGACTTGCGACATTTTATAAACACAAGCCTGAGTACAGGAGGAAGCCTGCGCTCGGATGTTTCTCTCTTACGTTAATACAGCACCCAGACAGCTGAGAGCAGGAGAGGGATCTTCTGCAAGGGTTGCTCTTCATTTTTGCTTTTAAATGAAATTGCATACTATTTGCCTGGACACCTTTTCAGTTATGCCTACTCTATAGCTAAGTTTATCTGCCAACATAACCGTACAGCTAGAGCTCCAAGACCCGTATCTGTGATAAATCAGTCTGAAAAATTATTTCTATCAGGCCCTGAGAGCAGAGATCTTCTATCGTGGCACTTCAGCTGAAGTAGATCTATGTATCAGTACCGTTTCCCGATTTTGCTCTCTGTATGATATGTGCTTGGGCATCAGGAAGCTGTACACAAACTAGACAAATAATCACATTTCACCCATTTACAACACTGTTTACTTAACCAAAACCATCTTGTTTACTGTGCCAGCTGGTGAGCAAGGCACGGCAGGAGGAATGGCAGACTGCAGGTCTCTCAGCTCCAGATGCACACGCCTCAGGCCTGGGTTATTAGAGCTTTGTTCACTGGAAAAGTGGGAGAAAAGAGAAATAATTACCCATCTCCTTCCCCATCTCCTTGCCTGGAGTAGCTACGGAGAGACCCTGCAACTTCCCTCTTACTTTAAGACCCCAAAGGACACAGTTCTCCCTCCCTGCAGCCTCGTGCCTTCCTGCCGGCAGCATTTTGTGCAGCATTATCTCTGAATAGTTACTCTTCCTGTAAATACACACTCAAAAATACATTTGAAATATGATTAAGGGGGGCATGGGGGGGAACAGGACCCCAACGTCCTCTAAAACCAGAAGGGAGTGCTGGCAATGGGCTCCTTGGAGGATGCCCATCCCCAGGAGCTCTCCATCCTCTCCCAGGAGCTGGAGGACCGGAGCCCGCGGGGTCCCCAGATCCTCAAACCCACCTACGACAAATTCGACATCCACCTGCGCAACGAGGACGCCCTGCTGAAGAACTACGGCTTGCTCTCCTGCTTCAAGAAGGACCTGCACAAGGTGGAGACCTACCTGAAGGTGATGAAATGCCGGCGCTACGGCGAGGGAAACTGCACCGTTTGACACTGGGGGGCAACTCCCCAACCGCCCTGACCCCTCGCCGGCCACGGCTGCCCCGCTCCTTGTAAAGAAAATCAGAGAATAAACCCGCAACC
>VZRU01015890.1:3122-20342 GCA_013398155.1 Pedionomus torquatus | reverse complement strand
GGGCACAGCCTCCTGCCACGGCCACGCAGGGTGGGCACAGCCTCCTGCCACGGCCATGCAGGGTGGGCACAGCCTCCTGCCACGGCCACGCAGGGTGGGCACAGCCTCCTGCCATGCTCACCAGCCCTGTGAAGCTCCCTTCTGCAGCCGGGCTCCCACCGCACGGCACGTTCCCTGCGCCTCGTCTCATCATTGATTCCATTCCCTGTTAATAGCCCCCTGTCATAAACCACATCGACAATAATGAGCCATTTTATGTTGATTGTTGATCTATGGGAATTTCCAGAAACCACATTCTTTATTTATTCAGCAGTGTAATGGTAATTCAATATTGTAGCTATGCAAATTAAGGGTCCTTTTTTTTTTTTTTTTTTTTTTTTTCCTTCTTCTGGGCTGGAAGCTGGGCAAGATGTGATTTTTCCGAAGCAGAATTGCTCCTGAGCAGAGAAACGAGAGGGGTCGTGTCCATCCAAAGGGCTGTCAGGCCAGTGGTTTCCCTCTCTGTTTGCGTCCCTCTCCTGCTGGCAGCTCAGGCCTTGCCCTCCTCCTCCTCCCGGGCAGAGGAAGGCTGCCCATCCTCCTCCACGGGACACAGCCGGAGCAGTTTCCCCTCTCCTGTCTCTGGCACTGCCCCTCACCAACCTGTTATTCTTCCTTTGGGGTTTGTTTTGGCAGTGGCACAAAGCATTTGGGGGCGACACTGGCAGCATCTTTGATATTTCCCTCGGTTGCAAGGAAAGGCTCCTCCTGGCAGGGTGGTCCTGGCCGCAGCCCCTGCCCAGGGGGCTCGTGCCAAGCGAGGAGCTCGTGCCAGGCGAGGAGCTCAGCCTGCAGTCCCCGACGCAGTTACCTGCTCCTGACAGGCTTTAATTTATAGACAACGGACCTTTTTTTTTTACAGTTATTATTTGAATACATCAGTTTCCACTTGACCTGCCTGAACAACTTCTTGATGGGTGTTCGACCTCTTTCATAAACGGAGCTCACCCTGCAGCTCCAGGGGAGAATGAAACATTAACGAGAAATACAGAATGCGATTCGGCCTCTTCACGAGCAGAATAATTCCCGGCCGGGGCTGGAGGCGGGGGTGTCGCTGCAGGAGCCGCGCTGCCCTGCCTGAGGCTCCCTGGGGACACACGTCCCCCTCCATCACCCAACCCGTCCCCTCCAGCGAGAGCAGCGCCGCGTCCACGCAGCTGGAACCGGCCCAGCCTTCCTTGCGTATTTCTTCCTTTTGGGTCATTTTTAAAACTCTGGGAAGGATAGAGACGTGGAAGCCGGTGCGGAAAGCCTCCCGGAGCGAGCTACATTATTAAAAATGCTCAATTTAATCCAGATTGATAACTGCATTCAAGTGGCGGGTTTCCCCCTTCCGTAATTGAGTTACACCTGCAGCATTGAATCAGAATGATTTTAATCAGGGGCGGTGTTAGGTGATGCGCGCTCCACTCCGGGTGTCACCGCCGCTGCTCACAGACATCAATTAGAGACGCCGCTTTCTGCTGCCTCCTCTCCGTGTTCTCAAGCGCCGGGGGAGAGCCCTGGCTCGCCACCCGCTCGCCCTGTCCTCGGCCACCTCCTGCCCTCGGCTGTGTTGCTGCCACGCGTGTCTGGTGCCCATGTCCGGTGCCCGTGTCCAGGCACAAACGCATCATCCCCTGGCACAGGGATGGGGGGGGGAGAGAAAACCCCCACCAGCCGGGCTCTCTTTCATTTCTGACATCAGATAACCTTGATAAATTCTCTTATTAAATGTAATATCTTTGACCAATCACAGTAAAAGTTGAGGAGATGAATTATTAAAATGAGGAATTGCTTTGTAGGGTTCGTGGTTATTGTGCTACCTAAATTAAAAATGGAGGTGCTGTTATTTAAAAGAAAAAATATTCCCCCTGTCCCTGAAGCCACCTATATCATTTTCACTCCGGCCAGAGATCTCCGATAAGCAGCAATCCCATCCTTGCACACACTAATTAAGCACCTGCCCCTGTTTCCCTCACCCCACGGGTGACGGGCACGAGGGGTTGTGCAGGTCCCCGCTGGGTGGCAATGGTGGAGCCGGGGCACCTTGTCCTTGCCGGTGGGATTTCTGTGCCCAGGGCATCACTGCCCCGGGACATGGCTGGTTTCAGCCCACAGGCTCACGCCAGGCGAGTGGTGGCAACAGACATGGCTGGAGGTTGGCACGGTGTGGGACGGCGGTGCCAGGGAGCAGCGGGCAGCTCTTGAGCTGCTCTCTCCTTCTCCAGAGACGTCCCGTGAGTGTGGAGCTTCACGGGGTCTCAGCAAGAGGAGAAATAGCTGGGGCCAAATCCAGCCCCAAGTTTTCACAGCAGGGAAAGGGCACGGAGAGAGGTGGCCCAAGGAAAGGGGCATCCACCACCCCGAGGTGCCCAGGCTGCGTCCTTCCCGGTCACCTCACCTCTGGTCCTCGCTGCTGCCCCGGAGACGGGTCCAGTGACCCCCCTGCTCCCCGGGGGTCCCCCGTGTCCAGCTGTCCAACAGGGTCAGACTGGGGATCAGGAAAAATGCTTACACGGAAAGGGCTCTGAAGCCTTGGGATGGGCAGGGCAGGGGCTGAGGCACTGTCCCTGGAGGGATTTCAAAGCCGGGTTGACCGAGTGCTGAGGCACACGGGGTAGCGATGGGCTGTTGGTTTTTTATCAGTTCGGTTGATGGTTGGACTCAATGGTCTCAAAGGTCCCTTCCAACCTAGACCGTTCCATGGTTCCATGGTTCTGCATCTCCTCCTGCCTGGCATTTTTACAAATCACCACTTCCTCAGTTCTCTGACAACCCTCCTGTTTTTTTTTTCCTCTTCCTTGAGTTGTTTTCCTCCAAACGCTTGAAGACACCATCAGTAAAAAGGCACACCAGGGAATTGTTATTAGACGCTGGGATTTTTTCAGTGCTAGGAGCCTTGGGCTTTTTTCAGGACACAATTAAGGCGCAATTCTCCCATGCTGAAAAGCAAACCATTTCTAAACCCCTGCCTGTTTCTGATTCAACACAGATTTCCTGCGCCGCAGATGCTAAACAGCAAAAGGCTGGGGAGAATTTCCATTTTTCACCCTCTTCAGAGGTGTTTTACACGGCAGCAGCGGTGCGGGGAGCGCAGAGCGGGGCGTTGGGGCTGGGGGCAGCTGAGGAGGCACCTCCATGGGGACATCAGGGGGTCCCAGGAGGGTCCCCACAGCCCTGGGTGCTGCCAGAGCCCTGGGGCTGGCACCCATCTGGGGAGACATGGAGCTTCCAGGCGCTGGTTTTGGCTTTGCCGGCGAGGTGACAGCAGTCGGTGAGGTGGCATCAGCCAGTGAGGTGGCAGCACCCCCGGGGCTCCCTGACACCGCCGGGGCTGTCAGGATCACGACTTACAAGCTTAACATCTGAGCGGCTGCAGAAAAACTTTAGGGCAGAGCGAGCAGCTCCTCCACCCAGGAGACCTCAAAACGAGGTTTAATCTTTTTCCAGGCTTATTTCAGTCTTTGGAAATCCAGGACAAAATGCTTGGGGGGTTGGGATTTTTTGTTTCCTTTTTTTTTTTTATTCTTTGTGAAAAAACACAGAGCAACTGAGACGTTAGGGTCAGCGAGCAGAGAGATGCCCAGGGTCGGGTGCGGGCTGCGTGGCACCGGGCTCCGGGTGGGGGAGTCGCCAGCCCCAGGGCCGGTGCTTTACCTGTGGCTGCCTGGAGCAGGTACCATCAGCCACCGCCGGTGACCTCCCCGGCCACAACCAGCCGGGCTCCGAGCCCACAAGGGGCGATGGGGATGCCACAGGCAGCGAGTGTCCTCCCTGGCTGCGCTGACCCCCGTGCAGTTGCCCCCCGAGAAATACCACCTGAATCCAGGTGCTGATGGAGAAGCAGCTTCTTCTACAAGCTGGCAGCCTTACATAGCTCTTTTTTTCCCCTAAATTGCAGGGAAAAACAATTAGGAAGGATAAAAATCACATGTTTTTTGAAAAGAATACATTATTAGGCGCAGGCAGTGCTGCCTTGTTGGGATGAGCTGCAAGGGACCAGCGGGACTCGGGGTGGATTGTGTGTTTAGAGGGATAAAGAGCAAATCCGAAGCTCTGCAAGAGGGAAAACCTGCCAGGGTTTAAGTACGTGAGGGAAGAAGCCGAGGTGCAGGCGGGAAATCATAATTACCTGCCGCTGCCTTCCCCCAAACTCTGTCTGCGGCATCAGCTACGGGTTATTCTGGGAGAGAAGACGCTGGATGTGACGGGCAGGCTTCTGCCTGGGCTGCCCTGCGGAGAGGCTCGGCAGGCACATCTCGGGGTGGGAGATCTGTTCCCGGCGTCTTTTTCAGCTGAGGAAACATGGGCAATGTCATAAGAAATAACGATCAGCCCGGCTGCCAGAGCCAAGGAGCGCGGGGAGCCTCCGTATTCCAGGCTACTTAATCAAAGAGAACTTCTACATTTCTCACCCATCATGAATTTTCTCCCTATCCTTAAAAAACAGCTTTAAACTGCCAGGGCTGCAGATATTTTCCTCCCACTGCTTCCTCTGTGTTGGTTCTCTCCATCACCGCCTGTCAGCCCTCCCGCTCGCAGCTCTTCAGCCGTGATGTACGAGCCCGGCTCCCTGGGACCTGCGGCTGGAGACGGGGCCGCCGTGATGGATGGGCTCGGAGCAGGTTTTTCTGGAGCTCCCACCTGGCTGGGGCTCCGCAGGAGCTGCCTGGGGGGGGCCACGCTTCCCAGAGGCAGGTTTTGGTGAGGGCGAGCAGGGCATCCAGCTGGGCACCGCGGCTACGGAGGGCAGGGAGACAGCAGTCTCCAGCAGCAACTCCTCCCTGGAGCGGTGGCAGCTCCTTTCCTCCTCCTGTGGGACCTCACAGCCTTCATTTTGGGGCTGAAACGGGAAGGTTGCCGTGGCTGTGGCCAACATTCCCCTCCTGTGCACCCGGCTGATGTCTGGGGATGCAAGAGGAGGCAGGGATGGGGTGGGAGAGCCCAGGTTCTTGCTGAGGTTTGCCAGGTCTTCCTTGGGCAGATAAACCAAACCTCCCAAAGCCGGGGGTCACCTCCCAAAGCCGGGGGTCACCTCCCAAAGCCGGGGGTCACCTCCCAAAGCCAGGGGTCACCTCCCAAAGCCGGGGGTCACCTCCCACCTGGTGGGGTGGGAAGAGCAGCCCTGCAGCCAGCCCTCAGGAAATATTACTGTTCTATCGACTCCTCCGTTCCCTTTGGCACCTGGAATTAATTTTGCATTTGTTTGGACCGTGATGGGCTCTAACCCACAGTAACAGCAAGCTTTTGCCAACCCCAGGCAGTTTAATAGCTAAAGTGTTTGATTAAAAAATTTAATAGCCCTAGAATGATGGAACAGCTTCTGTCCACAATATATTAAGCTCCTGGCATCCAGATTTATACGCAGCGTAAACTTCCTTTATATGAAAACATTTGTTTCCTTTTCTGCATCCACAGCGGAGCAGACTCTCCTCTTCCTTCATTTCCAGCCACTGATTTAATTGCACATTTTTTCTGGAGGAGCCGAGCGGGGGAGGCAGGTTCCAGCTGCGGTCACTTGGAGGAGCAGAAGGAGCCACTCGTGCCGGCAGCCACGGGCAGCCCGGTGAGCATCCCTGCAGCCGGCGGGCTCCGGACACGGGCTGGGTGGTGCAGGAGGGCTCTCCCAGGAGCCCCAAAGGCAGCGGTTTTCCAGTTGGAAAAGCTTCCGAGGAGCCTGCCCATCATTCATTTTTTACCAAGGCCAGTTCTGCTCCAGCTGAGGGATGCAACCAGTCACCTCTCTGCCATCCCATCGAGTTAGACGTCCGTTCCCCTCTCTCAGGAACACTTTGTAGGAGCCAAAATAAACCCTTGCCACCAGCAGACCCCATAAATCTTCATTATCATTTGCCTCAACCGATCTGCCCAGCGTTTCTCCCCAAGAGTTCCCGAAGTGGCCATAACTCTTCCACAGGTCAAGGAGTTAATCATATTTTATAGCAGATGGATTCCTTCGCTTTATACTTTATTTCTCGGCCTCAAGTTTTTTAGGCAAACGTTGTCGCTCCGTCCCAGAGGAGGGGCTGGGGCTGGCAACCAGAGCCCAGAGCTGGGGCCGTCTCAAAACCTGCCCAGGGTCAGCCAAGGGATGGACAGAAGAGCAGGAGGGACAGGGACAGTTCAGGGCATCAGCTCAGGCTCCGCATCCGAGGAAGGACGTTTTCTCAGCCAGGACTTCTCCTCCGCTCATCTTCTGGAGGAACCAGCATTTCATTCCACATGGCTCCTAATCCTCTTACTCCTGGGGACTTCCAAAGGGTGGATTTGGAGCTGTTTCTCGCTGTCTCGTCACGTCAAGCAGAAACACAGGCTTTAGGCTCTGCTGTAGGACTTAATTGAGGTTTTTGTGGCCCTGGAAGTACTCGGGAGGAAGGAGAGGGGTGTCCTCCCCCAAAGCACCGTGGGCTGGGAGGGCTGGCTGCAGGCTGGGGGAGCGGGGGGGCCCCGGTGGGATGAGGCTGAGGACGGGAAATAGCGAGTCCATGAAGACACTCGACAGTAAAACCAAATTGCCGATTATCTTCGGCGACATTTCACCAGCGGAGAACAGTTTGTTCTTATACTCTTCTGCCTGCCTGCCTTTTTTTTTAGATGAGAAACTATGTGAAATATGCCGTAAAATACCTAATGTGCCTTTTTGGGATAATAACTCATGGCCTGTGTTCATAAATTCACATTTTGCTAAAAAAGGGGGAGAAAAGAGAAGCAGGAGCTGGTGGGTAATTTATAACATGGGCTCTGCCTTATCGCTCCCCAGCGTCCTGCTGCTGCTGCTGCTCGGGGATTCGGATCCCACGCCGAGATAGCGGGCAGCTCCCAGCCCTTCATCCCGCTGGGTCAGGCTGCATTAGGCTTTTCAAAGCTGAAGAAGGATTTGGCAAATGCATCAACCCCTTCCTGAGAGCCGGAGGCAAGTGTCACACCCCGGGAACAGGACCCCATCTACACCCGCTTTGACACACGGGGCCAATTAAGGATTACCCACAGAAGGGGGCAGTTTGCATCGCAGTGTTGCTCCCGTCGTGACACATGGGAGTTCCCCCAGACATTCTACCTGGAGGACAAGCTGGTGCCGTTCATATTTAGCCTTTGTCACCGTGCACAGGGCGTAAAGCATCCCTCAGAGGTAGAAGAGGCCTCTGCTGCCTCCTGGGAGGGTCTCACTGCAGCTCGGTCGCAGAGTCTGTAACTCAGGACCCACCAAAGGGGCTGCTCATGGGTGGCTTTTCTCAATTAACAGCTATTTCACCTGGGACTGCAAAAAAAAAAAAACCAAACCTGAAGAATAATCCTACCCAGAAAGGCTTTAGAAGAGAAGGGCTGGTGGCCAGGGCAGTGCTGGAAGAGAGCTGCATGCCCCCAAAACAGCCTCCAGGTCCCAGCTATCAGCCGGGATTAGACAGAGCAGCGATTTAAGGTCTCGTTTCTGGGTTAAGGAGATACACTCCTGGGGCAAAGCCGGCCTCAGCCCCGGGCTCTGCCTTTCCCGAGGCAAACAGCAGGACGGCTGCCTCTGTTTGCAAAATTGAATTATTATCCCCGCAATGATATTCTTAAGGTTAAGAACAAACACACAGAAGAACGTTGTGGGAAATTCCTCTGCTTGGGAGTCGGCAGAGCAGCTCAATATTTAAAGTTGTCTTAACAGTTTCCCCTGTCTCAACAGAAACATTTTCCATTTCATTAGCACCAAGTGCACTCCTCAAGCTGTCATCTTAAGGCAAGTTTGTCTAAAATCTGAGGAATCTCCACTTAAGGCCCGTGCAACACGACAGCATCCCTCAGTGCTCTCCTGAAGGGCCCAGGGATGCTCCTGTTCCCGGGTACCCCCCAGCAGGCAAAACAGGCAGCAACAAAACCCTGTCCCCCCAGCTGGCAGGGCCCCCTCCTAATAAAGCTGTAATGAACCTGAATGGGGATTTATCGCCCTGGGCAGACATTCCTTCAATACCTCAAGCCAATGACCTCAGCGTTGGTTTTGAGCTATTGTTCAATTTGCGCTCATTGCAATCTGAGCCTCAGCACCGTGATTAATCACCAGCCCAGAACGTCGCACAAACGGGGATATGGAGATTAATTAGCGAAGGGTATTTGAGTGCGTGGTTCAGCATCTCAAGTAATCAGGGCTGCTGCATCCCCAACGCTGCCAGCGCATCCCTCACCTGCCCAAGAAGTTCTCCATCTCTTCCTTGAGGTGTTCTCCACGTGTGCAGGAGGTTCCTGAGGTGCAAGGACCTTCGTGCCTCATAACAGCTTCAAGAGATCACTGTCCCCTGTGAGAGAAATCAGGGAGCCCCCATTCGAGGGGACTTTTTATCTCCTCCTTCATTAACTGCGCTCCCCACCCTGCCCGGGAGCGTTCCAGCTGGGGCTCACAGCTGTCCTTCGTTCTGCCTATTACACCTGTCTAACGAGGAGATGAGGAGCCCTGGCATTAATTGCGGCTCTCCTCGTGTGCCGGCTGCCAGAGCTGCTGCTCTTTGTCAGAAAGAAGAAACACGAGAACTGAGGAATTCCTTGCCCATCTCCCGATGAACCAGCCTGGCCCTGGCCCTGTCGGAGCTTTCAGAGGCAGCAGTTTCCTCCCAGCAATTAACGGAGAAGATGAACGGGGAGACGGGGATTCTTTAAAAACAAAAGTTATTGTAATACTTTTGTCATTTACATCTGCACCTGAAAGCCTGGAAGTTGCTCCAGATTTCTTCTGCTGGGGATGGAAGCGTTTCCCGCTGTTATGGACTCTGAGGATGCTGCTCCCCAGCCCGAGAGCACCCTTGAGAGGGAGACGGGTGCTCTCCCCCCTCCCCACACACAGCCCAGGCTTCTGGGGGGACGGGGAGGAGGAGTGAAAGGCAAACTCTTCAGCGACTCGGGTAGATATGGAAAGCAGGGGTTTGGGGCTAGAATGAGCCTTTGCTGGTGCTGCTTTTTGCTATAAATAAATAAAAGGTGGCTTTTCATTCCTTGACGAGCACACAGGCAGCATCAAATGCAGCCCCTGTGGGGCTGGGGAACATCCCTGACCCCCAAGGCTTCTCACCAGCCCCCAGGGAGAGGCAGAGCTGGTCGGGGGGGCCACCCTGGAGATGCTGGGGATGAGGATGTGGAGGGACATCACCGATGGGGCTCTGCGTAATGAACGTCAGCTCCCACTTAGCTTTTATTAACCAGCTACATCATGTGCCGGCGCGGCCAAGCGGGCGTAGAAGAATCAATAGGTGATGGCTGGAGTTACGGGCACAACCCGGCAGCTGGAGATCCTTCCTGCCACCTTCCTTAGCCACGGCTCAGGAGCTTTTAGAGAACCACAGGATGGTTTGGGTGGGAAGGGACCTTAAACCCCCACCCAGTGCCACCCCCTGCCCTGGGCAGGGACACCTCCCACCACCCCAGGTTGCTCCAAGCCCCCTCCAGCCTGGCCTTGAACCCCTCCAGGGATGGGGCAGCCACAGCTTCTCGGTGCAACCCGGGCCAGGGTCTCACCACCCTCACAGGAAAGAAGTTCTCCCCCAGATCTCAGCTCCATCTCCCCTCTCCCAGTGTTACACCCCTCCCCCTTGTCCCATCACTCCCCTCCCTCATCACGAGTCGTCCCACCCAACTTTCCTGGAGCCCCTTTAGGGACCTTGTGCAGACAGAGTGTGGAGCTGCCCAGGAGAAGCCCCATTTGATGAAAATACCGATTTCCAGGTATTTGTGGACATTTTTGGATGGAGCATGAAGCCTTTTCTCTGCTCGCAGCCCCACGCTGGAGCATCCCGGGAGCATCCCGCTCTGTTGGCAGCATCCCTGGGCAGACACAGCTGCATCCCCACCCCAACCCCCAGTGCCAGCTTCACTCGTGCTGCTGCACCTCGGACCTGGCACTGCCAACAACCACACAAGAGCCTTATTTTTTTCCTCCCAGTCCATACAGATCTCAAATTTTTTTTTTTTTTTTAATAAAGCTATAAATTATAATCAAAGGCAATGCACAGGCAAGATCAAAGCCCAGAGGTGGTGTCAGTCTTAACGGCTTTATTAAAGTTTTAATATTCTCTTCACCTCTAGCTAATCTTGCAGTCATCATGATTAGGAAGAGGAGAAAATCAGGCTGTGGGGATGACGAGTGCCGTGCCTGGAGCAGGAGCTCACGTCCCGCCCTGGCTTGGCTGGTCCCGTGCCCCCCGCTCCCTCGGGTCACCTTCCCTGAGCCCTGTCTCTTGCTGCCGACGTTAATGATGCTGCTAAAAAAAAGATAGCACAAGCAGAAGGTATTGATGTGCTGAAAGTGTCCGCGCCTCCAGCAGCTCCTGCAAGGACGTGGTGTAAAAGGGAAATGAAACCCTGAGAAAAACCTAATTTGCTTAAAATAACTGTGGAGGTTGAATTGTTTCGTGCCGGAAGAACAAATAAACAAATGGAAGAAAAGGAGTTTGAGTAACGAGTGCGAGCTCCGTGTGACACTTTTTAATATAGAATTAGGGGTGGATCATGGCAGGAGTGCATCTATTTGTACTGTAAAGCATGTCAGCTCGTTCAAACAATTGCATCCCAGCCCTGAGCCCCGGCAGCCTGCGCGGGGTTACTGATGAGTGCTTCGGCGGGGCTTTCTTTTTTTTGCAGAATTTCTAATAACTCCTTAATAAATACGTAAATAGACCTCCAGCCCTTTTGGCAGCGGGTGCCAGCGGAGCCCAATGTCTTTGGGGGCTCTGCCCAGAGAGAGAGGGCACGGCCAGGGATGCTGGCACGGCCGGACCTGGGGCTTCCCTCCCTCCCCTCTGAGATGCTCTTTGAAGGGAAAACGCGGTTCCAGGCGGTGGCAGAGCCCGAGCTGCCCAGACGATGCCCTCAGGGAGCTCCGGCCTCTCCGGGGCTCGGCCGGGGCCAGTCGATGGGTGACACAATTACAGTTCCACCGAATTGCTTTTTCACGGCCGCAGCTCCCGGCGGTAAGAGGCTGACAATAAAAATAATTTGTCAGAGGGCTGTTGATAAAACCCTGCTTATTGCGAGCTGTAAATTCGACACTGACACTTCCACCTTTATTTCTCACCCGGGGAACAATAACCCCTCACACCAAACTGGGAGGAGAGGGCAAGATATACTGCAATCATTCTGCTCCACCAGTCTTACCCAGGAGCTCGTAAAAATTAAGGGATGTTTTTTATTCAGCGAGATAAGGGCTCGGTGGTTGCCAAAAACGAAGCACGAAATTGCTCCAGCCTGAGGAGACGATTGTAGCGTAGCGAGGTTTCCTTTTCCGTGTCCAATATACCAAATTCCTGTAAACTACAATTAAAGAAGCAGCAGCAGTTCTGGATGTCTCGTTAAGTGTTGCCTTAACCCTTAATTTTGTCCAAGGAGGGATAATTTGACGTGAGCAACACCCCAGCAGCACGTGGGCTCCAGCGGTGGTTCCCATACCTCCCTCCCAGCCGCTGGCGGGGCAGAAATGGGGGAAAAACAGCCAGTTCAGGTGGTTTTTGGTCTTGTTCATTCTCCCTGCAATTCCAGGGCTTTGCTGAGTGAGTTAAAATTTAACAAGAGTTAAAATTGTGATTTTGGGGGTGACTCAAGCTGGAAGGTGCTTTTCCGCAGACACATGGATGCTTGAGCGCCGGGGGAAAGGCAGCGGTGAGGGATCGTGCTCTGGCTTTGCTTTGGCTTTTCAGAGGGGACCTGGCACACGTGGTGCTGAGCTCTTGGAGACCCTCCCTTGCCCTGGCATCCCTCCCCCAAGCCCAGTGCACTGGCAGGAGCTGCTGCTCCCAGTGAGCCTGCAGCAGTTTGGGATGCAGGGGGTTGGGATACAGGGGGCTGCAGGAGCATCTCTGGTGTCCGTGCAGGTGCCAGCAGGATGTCAGAGATGCTCCTCTTCCCCAGCTCAGTCAGTTTGGCCAGCAGGGAGGTCACACTCAGGCAGAGACTTCATTAGTCCCATTACTGTTGGGGGGGGAACATCTCCTGGCAGGGGGGCTGCAGCAAGCAGAGACAGGGAGGGCAGAGACCTTCCCCATCAGAAGCATCCTCAGGTGCTCCTGCTTTGCCCTGAGTGGGAGCTGACCCAAAGCCTGTCCTGCTGAGATGGCCAAGATCCCTTCCCTGCCAAGGTCTGAGCTGCCAGGATGGAGGCTGGTGCCCGTGGGGTTGGTGAGCTGGCCCAGGCTCTCCCATCCAGCCAGCCCCTGCCTTGGGCCCGAGGTCGGGCTGAGCCTTCTGCCCTGTGCTTTGCAGTGCTTCCAAATGACTAATCAATTATTCTTTATTAGGTTTATTTCTTTCATTAGTCATTTCTTCAATGCTTTCAATGTTTCATTAGTCTCCTCTCAAGTTACAGTGGATTTCCAGCACTGTCTGGAAGAGGATAATTCATTTTATTAGGTCATTTATTTTCTGGGTTCATTTTTAAAGGTCAATTAATCCATCTAAATGGAGGAGGAAGTATAGAACACCATATAGTGCTTCCTTCCACTGCTGCCAGAGAGAGCCCAATATTAGTTCACTCGCCCAGGTCGGTAGGGGTGGATAAATACAGGCGAGTGCCACCATCGGCGTGACATTTGAACTGGGAGTTACGCTTTCCCAAGCTGCTCTCAGGGGTATATTAACTGACCCCTTCCTAGGCATGAAGAGCTCCTCAGCCCAGGGGAGGGCATTGCTGTTTTTCCAGCCCGACAGCAGGTCAGCACGTCCAACCCCGACCCCCTCCCGTCAGAGCATCCCCTGCCACCGGGCACCACGGGGATCTGTGCGGATGCACACGGGGGCAGGTTGGGGATGTCCCCACGGCGGCGTTGGGGGGGTTTCATTCCCCCTGAGACCCCACTGGCTTCGTCCATCAGGAAAACGCTGCCATTCTCGATGAGAATAAATACCGTTGTGCAGGGACTCAAAACCCTCATTTTCCAAATATTTCCACCAAAGGCAGCGATTTATTCTGTTCAAGGGCCACGATCATTATGGGAATTTGGAAGCAGCGAGCTCCTCGTCTCGCTCATGTGAATCAGCTCATTAATTTCCAGGCGAGCGGAGCTGGCAGGACAGCAGCAGGCAGGGGATGAGAGGTGATGGGGGGGCACAGAGGGACCTGAGCCCAAATGCAGCCGTGCCAGGCTCCGTCACCCCCTCACAGCCCCCCGGGAATAGCCAGGGGAACCCACAGCTCAGAGGAAGAGCCGTGGGGAGCTTTGGTCCCGATGCTGAGCAGAGAAGCCGGCCAGCCCCGCTCAGACACTCAGTTATTATTCCTTCGGGGGACCCGGAGCCCTGCCAGTTCAGCCCAGGGAGCAAAAGCCAGAAAATCCATTGCTGCCGCTGCCTTTCCTGTTTGTATTTACATTTTTATTGATGCCTACAGTGTAAAACACCCATTATTTTAACTGGAAAATCCATCGAGCTGTCTAATAAAGCTTCCCTTAAAAAAGGCAGCGTGTGAGAGAGAGCAGGAGCAGCTTGACGCCTCCACTGAAACGTAAAAGGTGTGCTTTACTCCAACTGGCAAATACTTGCAAATCTTTCAAAAATCAAAGCCTCTGCCTCACAGGAGCTGGACAGGAGCCCGTGTCCTGTCGGGTGAAGGGAAGCCATGGGCTCCCAAACCTTTCTGGGGGTCAACAGTGACGCTGACCCCAGCGGGAAGGTGACGATTTGCCAGAAAAGCCCTAATTCTGGTTCTCCCTGGTTCTCCATCTCTCCCAGGACCAGGAGGAGGATGGAGAAGCCCAAAGAAAGGCCTCTCTTTGCCCAGGGCAGGGCTGCTCACATTAACTGGTCACCTAAAATGACAGCAGACTCATTTTCCTCGCTGTCCTGAAGCCATCGAGGGTGTGTAAATGAGCCAAGGGCACCAGGGCGCCAGGGCCCCCCCACAGGTTCCTTTCTGCTCCTTCCATCCTCACTCAATCCTATTAAATGTGTTGAAAAGCTTTGGTGAGAGCTCCTGGAAGAAACCAAAGCCAACCAACCACCCAGTGTTTGAAGCTGAGGGGGATGTTTCTGTAACTGAAAAAAAAAAANCTTCCACTGCAGGAACGATTTAAAAAACTCTTGTGATGCAAGGCAGGCTTCAAACCACTTATTAAATAATGCAGAGCAAGAGTTAAAAATTGATGCTAAACTTTATTTTCTTTGGCCTCCTGAGAGGCCGCCCGGCGTGCTGCAGCCCGTTTATCAGGAGCAGGAGGACTTGCCGCATGTTAATGCTTATCAAAGCTCCCGGTAAATCTTCTTCCTTTCATCTCCTTTCCCATCCCGGGGTTTTTCAGGGCCATCCAAGGCCCTTTCCCGAGGAGCTCCCTGCTGCGGCTCAGCCCTGCTGGGTGCTGCTCCCTCCTGCCCCGGCACATCCCGCCCCTCGGGCTTTTCCTGGGAATAGATCCCTGGAAATGGAAGGGAACAGGCAGTGGGAAGGAAATCTCAGAGGAACGGAGCGGCACTGGAGTGATTTACCCCGTTGGCAAAGCTTCTGCCTGCCTGGAGGAGCCTCCTGGACCCTCCTGAGGATGATCCTGCAGTTCAGGTCCCCCCTTCTCCCTCTCTGCTGGCACAGAGGTGATGCCATCGTGGTTTGTACCCTCATAGGCGGTGGGTAGTTACATCCCTGATGTGGGAATGCAAGGAATTCATGGGAAGCAATGGAAGAGAGAGCCCTTGCCTGGCACGGAGGTGGGAGGATCTGCTGGAGATGATGCTGAAGCCTTTGGTGAGCCAGGGACAGAGCTCAAACACCTCCTTCTAGCCCGTCTCCACAAAGGACCCCCAAAAGCATCTCTCAGAGGGGGACATCTGGATGTCTGGAAGGGATTTCTCACTGTCTGTCATTGATATCTGGATGTCTGGAAGGTACCTCTTGCTGTGCATCATCCCTATTGTCACCGGCGCTGCCCGAGAAGATGCTGAGGACGTGTGGGGAAAGCAGCCTTGGTGCAAGGGAAGCTCCTGTGCATCCCCTGGCTTCACCAGGCAGGGTATCTGCCAGCTGCCAGCGCAGAGGGACAACCCCTGAGAACACCCCGCTTGGCTCTCAGAGAGTGCTTGGGTGCAGCAGCGGCCAAGCCGGGAGAGAAGATCTTTGCAGATGTATCACAAGTCTCCTGCACCATGCTTAGGTTTTAAACAGGCTAAATAAATATTAATAAACCATAAAGAACATGGGCTCTGTTAGAAAAGTAGAGGGTAACAGATGGTCTGTAGTTAACCATAAAATTATTCTCATCTGAGGAGCTGGGCTGGTGTAAGAGACCGTGCAAGCAGCGCTCGAGCTCCTCTCAGGGCTCCTTGGACCATGAGATGCCAACGCTTTGATGAACTCGGTCCATCTGCCACTCTCAGCTGTGGGAACAGCCCTGGGCGAAGGCACCGCGCGTCCCGTCCCCGTGGGCTGCTGCCACCGCCACTGCCACTGCTGCTGCCACCGCCACGAACTCTGCCACCACCTCCCAGGACCCCTCATCTCCACCCAGGGCGCCCGGGACCCTCGTCCTCTGACAGCAGAGGGGCCAGGCCCCGGCGACGAGCAGAACCCTCTCCAAAGAAGCTGCTGAAACCAACGAGAGATGAAAAAGCCAGGCAGCTTTTTAACAGTTTCTGCCAGGTTTGGCAGAAAGGGCAGTGGTGTAAAAAGGAGCATCGTGTGGCGACCAGGGGAGCCGGGGGGGCTTTGAGGAGGGGACTCCTGGGGCTGGCAGGGGCTTTCCGGCCTCTGGGAAAGGGCTTTGTGGTGTCTGCGGCCGGTAAAAAGGTGAAAAGGGAGGGAATGCACCGAGGGTTTTCTGCATTTGTTTTCTGTTTTCTTTTAACAGGACAAATAATGCGAGAAAATTGGTCTGGCCACCCCCAGCGATCAGCGGAGGGAGATCAGAAGGCTCCTGGGTTCACCCGAGTGTGTCAGAGACGCGGGGAGCAGAGGGAAGGATGGCATTTATAAATTGTAGCTGTTAAATCCAAAGGGGGGGAATGAAGCAGGAGATAATTGAGCTAACCAGTCACTGCAAGAATAAAATTTAAATTTCAGCAGTCAGCAAGAAAGTTTTCATAAATAGAAACACCAACTGTTCAGGTGCGGAGCTTAAAGATCCCCGCAGAAGTGAATGATAAAAGAATTGCTTGAACACATTCAGAGCCCATTGTTCGGGCAAAGAAAGGAGCAAAGAGAAGGAAAATAGAGCTCCTCAAAGTAATGAGAGGAGCAGATGAGGGAGAACAAAAGCTCGGCGGCTCCGGACCCGGATCGTTTGTTCCGATCTCGGGGAAGAGAGCGAGGAGCGGGAGAGGCAGCGCCGGGGCTGCGCGGGACCGCGCAAAGGACGCGTTATTAAAGCGGAGATAAAGAGCCCAGAGGCAGGAGGCGGGGGCAGGTAAAGCCAGAGGGGCTCTAGAAGCGGAGCTCGGCTTCCCTGCGGGCACCTCCCCGGAGGGTTCAGCATCTCTGGGGTCTCTCTAAGGAACCTGATGGCCGCGGTCCCCCCAGCAGCCCTGTCAGGGGGCTCTCGGTGATGTGCCGGCGGGGACATGCCAGCCCCACAAGGGACGCGCCAGCCCTGGCAGGGATGTGTCAGCCCCGGTGGGGACGTGCCAGCCCCGGCACTGGCACAGGGCAGCCACCGAGCCGGCGCCGCGCTGCCCCCGCCACCAGCAGCTGCCCATAACCTCTGCTACCACCCTGTTTATTGTTCTGGGCTGTGCTTATTTCCAATTATGATTCAGTTTATCCCAATTAAATGCCACTTATACTTCAATGTAGTTATCCAGTCCAATACTCTTAATTAGTTTGTAAAGTATTAGAAGTCAATTTTAATTATTTCCAGTGGGTTTCAGGGAAATCTCAATTAGGTTTTTTTGTGGTTTTACCTCCAAGCAGCGGCTCTTCCTTCACCTCCAACAAGAGTCTTTCTCCTTCCCCACATTTTCCCTCACCCACGGCAGATCCCAGCCCGAGCCGTGGAGATGGGACAGACCCCAGCCCGAGCCGTGGGGATCCAGCAGAGCCCACGATGGGGCCACCGGGATCTGGTGACCAGCCCGGGAAGCGTGGCAGAGGCTCAGGGGACCACCCAAAGCAGACCCACCCGAGGGGCAGCTGGGCCAGTCCCCCCAGTGCCACCATGGCAGGGACATCCCCACCATGGGGTATCGGGCATCCTCTCTGCAGCCACCTGGGGACCCCCCGCGCCGATCACTGTCTATCATTGTGCTGTGCCTTTTTTTTTTTTT
>VZRU01015889.1:149951-165841 GCA_013398155.1 Pedionomus torquatus | reverse complement strand
ATTCATGTTTCCCAGAGAGTATTACTGGTGTATTTAAAGAACTAAGTTTTGCTATAAACTGGGGTATAAACACTCAAGATAATTCCATAACTTATTTAAGGTTCTCATTTAGTTGTACTTAAAAATACTTAATCCATTGTTAACTTCTGGCTGTTCAAGATGCAATTTCTTCAAAATCCCTCTTACTGCTAAATCATGCTCCAGGTGACTGAAATAATTTTGGGTGTATGAAAATAAAAAAACCAACAAAAAAAAAATAAGGAGCTGAGTGGCTGGAATGGAGGCCGGAAGTCTAGCTCTTAACAACAGTGAACACTGCAAGTGATGGTTAAAATAAGTGTTTGTTTGAGATACAGTTATTATATATTGCCTAAATATTTAAGTTAACCAAACCTCTGATCAACTGAAGCAAAACCTACGCAGGCCAAGGAGCTAAACTGTTTGGGGGAAGGCAAAGTTGGCATTAGTAGTGAGGCAGGAACAGAGGTGGTGCGAGGCACACAAAACCCTCAAAAAGTGATCTCATGTCTTTAAACTGTTCAAAGAATCATAATAATAAAGTTCCAGATGAGTGTTGAGGGGGGACATGCCATTTCAATGAAAAAAGTAATAATTTTAAATGACATTTTGAAACATTCCATGGAAATGTATTTGAAATGTAATATGGGGACTCCAATAAAGAATATGCTTTTAATACATTACAGATTATATGTGATCATCAGTTTAAGACTTCCCCTCAACAAGCAAGATAATTCAAGTAGACATCTAGTCTGTCTATGCAGTTTGTATCGCCATCCTTTCAAACGCAAACTCTGATGTTTCCTTATGACTGGAGAAACACAGAGAAGGTATGGTTTTAATTTTTCAAACTCCTTTGCAAATAAGCTTAAACATTTTACAGTTAAAAAGACAGAATTTACATTTACTGTGTCTGGTCAGTTTTAAAATGGTATCTGTTATGAATCATGTTCACTTTTAAAGTTCATTTAACTTGGCTTATGGTTTACTTTGAAAAAAATGTTATGCATCATTTGGAGCTGCACTCCTAGCCACTATTAGTAATAATAAAGGTGTGCAGGTTCCATCTGATGGCCCTTGTATAAACTTGGATTTCCATAGGAAAAAACAAACAGGATCCACACAGAGGGTAATATATCCCACAGACTTGTGCCATTATCAATGCCAGGAGTTTTAATCAAGGTACAGATCTTTCTGCCACCATAATGGGATGTCTGCATGGATGGTACCAGGGACCAAAAAAATGCCATTAACCAGAAATGTAGTAGGATTTTTTGGCTTTTCATCCTAATGAGGAAACAAGTCTCTGTGATGTGATGAAGTCACGGAATAAAGTAGTGGGATTTAAGGACTCTCAGCATCTTGTGGTACTGAGCTCTTTTAGGGTAGTCTCAATTTTGCAGCTGCTGTGCTATTTACTCAGGTAACCTAAAATGGTCAGGTAAGAGAACCACATCTAGAAAGAGAAGAAATGCAATATTCTAAGATAGTATTAGCCAGTGCTCTGACAAACACAAAATGAGCCTCTGCAAAACTCAGATGTAGAAGACAAGGAATACATGGATCCAAAACATAGACTTCATCTATGAACTATCATCTAGACTTCATCAAAACACACCTTCATCTCACAACTTCAATTAAGGTCTTTTTTCCCCTAACCATTGTACATTTCAAAGGAAGAAGAAAACTACCTCACACATTTTTCCAAAACTCTTGTAACAGCACAAGCACCTGCCTTCCATTCAGGGTTGTTCACTGACATTTTTGACACAAGAAAAGCAGTTTTCTTAAAATTACACGTGTCTCATAAAGACAATAAAATGTCCTTTCAAAAAGCCACCACATGAAATCTAAACATGGATGTAATGAGTAACAAAAATCATTTTCAAACACTGAAGTTCATAACCTCAGAGAACAAGCTGTGTTTTGCTTATGGATTCCTGATGCCCAATTTGACATGGTCTGCAGAGCATTTTTTTCTGGCTACCATTATGTTCTTGGCCTCTGTTCTTCTATCTCCTGTCCATCACTGGTAGATAAAGAGCCCTTTCTCACACAGAAAAAAAATAGCGTAATATTGCCCTGCATTTCCCAGACTCTTCAGGAAATTTTTTTTCCACTCTTCAGAGCCATTCAACATGTATATTTACCTGTTACTGAGCAGCTGTTTAATCCAGTTAAATCCATCCTCCAAATCTATATGTCCAGTGAACAGTTCAGTTAGGTAGCAAAGCAGATGGTAAAAAAAGCACGTAAAAACGTCTGTGCAAGTCACATCACTGACACAATGGGTAGCCGTGAAAGCCAGTGGTCTACTTCCTGAGGCAGATATACTATGAAAACATCAGGCTCCTGCAAGCCAATATGACTGAACCTGTTAAGCTTCACAGAGATGTACCACTGCAACAAAAGCCTGAATATTAACCTGCGTATACCCACCTGGTGAGCTTCTGGTAGTTGCTGGGAGATGAGACAGTCATTTGCTGAGACCTGCTCTTTGAGTCTCAGGTGGAGTTACTGCTTGCTAAAAGTGCCAGTCATCTCTCAAGCCAAAAACAGACACAATGAAGCTGCTCCAAGACAAGTCCATCCATAGGTGTGGACCTGTTTTTATCTTCTCCCACCTCATTTAGTCACAGTGTCTCAGCTATATGGCTGTTGGATGATGCCAGTTTGCTGGTTTGAACCATCCTAGCTTCAGTCCAACCCCTAGCCCTGCAACTCTCCTGCCCCAAACCCTATGGCTTCTATAAGTCACACTAAGAAAAAAAGTTCAGTGGACATATAGCCCAACTCCATTGTGGGTATCTGTCCAGATGCTGAGTACTTATTTGGACAAAAGAAAAAGAGAAAACTGAAAGCCCACCAAAGTTGCACATATGGAGGTAAGTTAAACCCAGCCATGCACATGCACTTATTTCAAGAGTTATCACTCAGCAAGTCTGTGCTCTAAAGCATAATCAACTCAAAAAAAAAAAAAAAAAAGTATTTCTCTGGTGCCACAATGGTATTTAGCAGCAGCACAAATATTTACCTCAATATTACCTTTAAAATCAAAGGTATTAATGCACTCTGGAAAACAACCCAGACAACAGGCAATGCAATTAGCTTTATTACCACATACGGCAAAGAAGCTTGCCAGGCCTGCCTGAGAAAACCAGAGCTTTAATGGGAATGACCAGCAGTCACCTAAAAGAAGCAGGTGAGTAATGGCTAATGAATAATCTATTCCATGCATTTAGGATTTCTTTCCATTTCAAAACTGTTTATGAATGCATTATATACTGTCACATAACTTCTAGAGCAGTTTCTTGAAAGCTTACACATTCAAAATGTGAAAGTCAGATGTGCATAATCCTTGGAGTTATTTCTTGTACTGTGCTGAAAACAATAAGCTCAAAATTTTCACAGAAACAAAAAGTTGAATTATTTTATTAAAGTTTCCTATTTTGTTAAATGCTCACACCTCATTGGTTCAGAAACCAGAGTAGACAGGGATTCACATAACAAAAATCTACTAAGTGTTATTTGCCCATTTCTATCTGTCAGTCTGGAGACAACTCCAGTTCACTGTTTGTTCCATCTAGAAATCAATTAACACATTAAACAAAGCCCTTTCTTCTCTGTTTCTGGGATCGGTGCTGCTGGAGGAATTCTTGGGCAGCACCAGAACCATCAGCCAGTGCTGCATCTGCCCCAACCGCTGACTTGGTGATCAAGGATATATGCCTTTTGGGTGAGCCAAAAGGGACATCACTCTGAGGACCCTCATCTCTTCAACGAGAAAGAGTATTTCCTTTGGAGGAAAAGAGGGTGAGCTCACCTAGAAACACAGTGCTTCTGTCAGCAGTCATGATGTCTGCATTCCTGTTCCTTATGCAGAAGGAAGAGGTCAGAGGTGTGAGCACGAGCTTTGATACACGGAAAGTGAATTGGTACCAGCCAAGTCTATCTGAGGATTACAAGCTGCTCACTCAGAGTAGCACCTTGGAGAAAGAGAGAACAATAGTCAGATAAGGATCTTCTTGATATTAGTGACCAAAATGCTGTCCCAACTGGACAAGGAGAACTCCGATATATTTGTAGAGTCTCCTGCATGCTGAAACTATAGCTGAATCAAGATCTATGGTATATATTTAACATATAAAATAACAAAAGTAAAGATGTTCCTTGCATGCAGCTGACATGCCATATAGACTTTGGATATGAAAATGGAGACTTAATACTCCAACTCCTTATGCATTTTAATCATACACATTCAAAACTGCAGCTCTTACCATTTCCAATTCCCTGTTTATGTCAACATATAAGTAGAACTGAAAAAAAAGATTGCAGTCAGGTCAAAATGAACATGGCAAAAAAATCTGTTGGAACAGAGAGTGTATCACGGATGGGCCCCTGAAATTTGCAATCTGTTGTTAAAAGTAGGATGAAATGCAGCACAATTCAGGCTACCAGCGCATATGCGGTGTCAAGGTCTGACAAGCTTTCTCCCACCCACTGCAACACCAATCCACTCCATGGAGAGGACAACTCAGACCATGAGTTGTCACATGATAAAGTCATTCTCGCAATGAAGCAACTAAGCTGTGCTTATTCCCATATGTGTGCTTTGTTACCAAAAAAGAAGCTGCCAGTGATGTCCAAACTGCATTCAGGAGTTCAATGAACCCATGCAATTTTGGACACACAAGATGCTCCTAAGCCTTTAAATGCAAGGCACCAGACTCTGCTTTTGGTTTAAAGAGTAGGTTTGAGTTCCTCACTCTGCAACTCAGGAAGGTCATTTAGTCTCACTTGACCTCAGCTTCCCTTTGCATTAACATTTTGGTATCACTCATGTTTATCAGGGCTTTAACAATTTGTGGTGTCGGGCACCACAGAATGCTTGTAATAACAATTAACTTACATAGCTGCCTGCCTTGATGCAAACACAGACAAGATGTTTGATGTTGTCTGAGGTGCATTCACCTCACTGAACTGAAACCTGAGTAAGTGAAAAATTTCCTAAATCAGTTTGAACTGTTTGGTTATCTACACTTAATGCATAATTTACCTAGCAATGATGTTAAATTCCTAACAAGTTGTTACTGGACCATCCAAGAAGCATTAAGAGCAAATGGCTGAAAAAGAAGATTTTAATCTGATTATACACATCTAGTGTCTATAGTATGTTTTCCAAAACAAGGGTTAAGAAGACCAAGTATACTTAATGGATATTTATACATTCTGTATTTTCTGAAGGCTTTCAGGACTTACTTCAGTAAAACTCACTTTCTTGGGAACCATACCTGCATCAGTACAGAATCACAGAATGGTATGGGGTTGGAAGGGACCTCTGCAGATCATCTGTTCCAACTCCCATGCCAGAGCAGAAGATTAAACTCATTATTACTGAGATAAAAACATTTGAATAAATTAATTGTAATGCCCATATTTCCCTATAATAAAGAACTCCCATCCACATGAAGCATTTCTAAAGGACATAAGCAGGACAAACACTGGGATAAAGTCTGCAGACAAGCTCTTTCCTGTCTGGGTCGTCTGGTGCTAATCAGGCAGCACATTATAGTGCTTCTTCTAGACGAGGTGTTTCATACAATTTCTCTCCTCTACTTTAGCACTTGCTGAAGGGAGAAGACACATATTTATGTGAAGACTTAAGTCATGTGAAACTAGGTAAAAACCAGCAATGCTGTGCCATGTGTGCTGTAGGCATAATCATACTGTTCAGCAGTAATTTTTTCATAATGAATTATACCAAATGCAACCCTGACCAAGATGCTGAAGTTGCATGTCTATAAGTATTAATGCAACATTAAAAGGTTTCCAATTATTATACTGGTTTCAAAATCACAGAATCACATGGCGAGAGATTGCTTAATCTATTGTCAGGATCACATCATTCCTGATAGACACGTCTAGCCTCCCATCAAATTCCTTTAATAGTAGAGATTCCCAGCTCATCCAAACACTCTTTAGAATGTCAACAACCACACTATTTAATGAACATGAACCTTCTTCTCTGAAGCAACTCAAGACCAAGTGCATCGTGTCTGTTACAGATACGGGAAAATGTTATTCTCTTCTTCCTTGCAACCACCTTCTAGATGTTCCAAGTTAGCATTTTTGCCATTAAAAACTTCAAATTTCTGGAATACTAATCACGTCCACTGATGTCCTTTGGACTGGACACTTCTTTGAGGCTTGCTATCCAAAACTGGTCGTGATATTCCAGTTAAGGTCTTTGCCTTTCAACAGCCAAGTGGAGAGGAAAGATGGTATCACACATCTCACTGGCTGTAATTCTACTGATACTTTTTTTAACAATGTTTGTATTTTTACAGTGGGACATTGTTAAATTCACATCCAGTTCCAGTAAATCACAAATTGTCTTTTGCTGACTATGGCTCAGCCCATGGAATGACATGAGGAATTCAAAATTTTTTTCTCTGTTCAATAGAGACACAATAAATAACCCAAACCCATATCTTATTTGTCAAGACAGTTTCGAATTCTGAGCTTATCCTCCAACATATTTGCATACCTTGATTTTATTTTTTTTCAAATCTCTTATTTCCAAACAAAATTGCGAAGAGTAAATCAACTTCACACAGCCCACTCAGTATGCCCTCCCACTCTGATAGGGAATTAATAATATTTACTCTCTGAAACTAGGTTTCCAAAAAGTTTCCATCCCTCCCAGAGTATTTTCTGTACTGCTATCATTTAATGGCTTGTGATGGTAGCCCATGAAATTGTCTCAAAACTCTTACTAAAGGCAAAACACGTGACATCAGCTGTAGGTTCAAAAACATGTTGTTAAAATGTTCATCTCTGCAATAAAGCCACCAGATAGGCAAGAGCTGAAAACCACTCATCAGCATTGGATGTGGAAATAAACTGCACCAGGCTTGGGGTTTACTTCATCTATCCCAGGGAAGCGAAGCTTGTTTTCCCCAAATCTAGTCCATTCTTTTCCCAAAAAATATATAATTTAATTTGCTGAAAGACACCATCAGAGCTCCTCTCCGTTTGGCACTAGGCAATGCTGCAATACAAGATCCAGAACTCCTGAATCATTCCCACTTGGTTTGCATTTTCCCTTCTGACAAAGAGAGACCATGGGACTTTTAAGACTCCACAGCCTATTCCTAGGATTCTACTTTGGAGTATAACAGCATTACAACATTCCAAGCCATATTAAATCTAACTCATGTCACTGGGATCCTGTTAGTATGTCACATTTCATTCTCAGGTACCAAAGACACGCAAAAATACTCATTACACTCTCCCTTTTCACGCAAAACATACCTCTTGTAAGAAACCTTTCCAAACTGTTTACTAAATTTACTAATCATCAAACTGTTGTATAAAACAGAGACTGATTTCACAGTACTATGAATAACATTCCAGTGTGTACAAAGCAATTTATGTCAGCGTGGCAATGAGAGAATTCTTCAAGGAAATCCAAAAGGGGAAAGTTCCATTTTCTTAAAAGGAAGCAGTTATAAAATCGGATTATGAGCAACTCAAAGATGAGCCAAAAAAGTACATCACTAGCAGTGAAATAGGGAACAGAAAAACCACATTTCTCAGGTTCTCTCTCACACACGGTTGAAAAGAGTTTTATTTCAATTTTGTTCATTTTTTGTCTTGATATTCTGGTGAAGATTAAAGCAGTCTAGTAAAACCCTCCACTAGAGGACATAAAAATTTTAAATCTAGGGATTAAATCTTCATCTTACAGAAGCTAGTTAGTGAAGATTTCCTGCGTACACAAAGGTAAAAAAAATAAAATATTTTCCTTAAAGTTTCTTTTTCTTTTAGAACTTCCAGAAATGTAATATATCTTCAGAGAAAAACTCCCTCAAAACTTCCAGATTGGGAATAAGCAGAAACAATGGTACAAACATAACATATTGCTTCCTTATGTATTTGTTGAAATATATTACTTCACAGTTCATTAGTACAAGGATGCTGTATTTTGCAGTTGGCAAATCACACCTTTTGTCATCTAGTTCTTGGTAATCAGAAACAGTCACAAAAGAAAAATCTCTGAAAAGACTTGTTGGTCCCTCAGATTTCCCATTGAAAGTCATACATCTTCATTCAGGCACTTAAAAAATCTCTGCTTCAAGATACAGAGCCAAATAAAGTTTGGGATGACTCTCCATCTATCACAAGGCAAACACAAAAACTGGTCCATGGTGTTAGAGTATCAGAAAGATGACAACATCTATAGCTTAGTGATGCTCTTTATCTCAATCCCCAAGTTTTCTCATTTTTACCCTTCCCATTCTCTCCTCTGTCTCACAGGTGAAGGAGGAAGGGAGCAACTATGAGGTGCTGAGCTGCCTACTGAGACAAATCACAACAACTGTAGATAAATCCTACAAATACTGTGGTAATTTGACAGCATAGGTACAGCAGCCAGCTGTAGCACATTGGCAAAAAGGGAAGATCTCAGAAATACTGTTGGAAAACTGATTTGTCTTTCACTCCTGCTTGCTTTATATCAGTGCTTCTTCACAGTTCTCAAATAAATTTACTCCTGTACTAAAACGTACATAAGTATTTTCAATAAGATTTTATTAGATGTTTTATCCAATGAAAGAAAAATAAAGATGAGAGTCTTTGTTCCTTTTATAATCCTCCATGCTATATGAATGAATCATAGTGAAATGCAAATCCCCAAAACACTGAATTATTAATGTGCTTTATATATGACAGGACACAATGAAAGTTTTGCAGTGTTACACAGAGACCAAATTCTGTGTTTATTTAAAGTCTCAGCCAAGGGCCACTCAGAAAAGGAATCTATCAACTTTACTTGCAGTTATCCACAGGGCAAGGTGCTACAACCATTGGAAGAATGCTACCAGTGAAAAAGCAGATATCCAGGGGACAGGGAAAAGAGATTCTGTTCTGCTAGATCCCAGAGAGAATACAAGACTTCAGAGACAGCCTTGATTGGTAGTCTTCTGAATAAAGAATTGGGAGGAAAATAATCTAGATAATAATAATAATAATAATAATCATCATCATCATCATCATTGTCAACATCATTATCATCATCATCATCTAGAAAATAATTGAGTCTAGGAAAAGATAGGGCAAATAAGCAGGAAGACCTTTAGGGTGGCAGTGGATAAGACCTGGTCCTAAAGTACTAGCAGAAGTCTTCTGAGAAATGCCCAGTGCTTTCCTACTGTGAAAGAAAAGAACTAGAGGCATGTAGCACACAAGGAAGTCCTAGCATGGAGGCTGGCCTCTGTGGTTTGCAGCAGTATTCACTTCACCTACAGCATTAGGTTTGGAGACACTAGAAGTGGTAGGATGGACTGAATCCCACAAGAGACAAATCACTATAAAGGTTAGAGACAGTGTGGGCACCTCATAATGCCAGAAAACTCTGACAACTACTCTTGAAAATGGAGAATTTCTGTTATTCTTACGATGTCCCTATGCTTTAGTCATCCTTTTCTGCATCAGGTCTAATTATCATTGATCACGCAGGTAGGATATGAATGCACCCCACTCAAAGGTTTTGAATTCCCTAATACCTAGCTAGCAAGATAATATGAAACCCTGACACTGTACATTTAGTTTGTCCTTTGTTGGTAACTCTTCTCATAGGAGCTGGCAGATAGTTTTGGGTTCAGTTAATCCAATTTACAAAATAAAATTAGCATTTCAATATGAGGAAAGTCTTAGTACACTAGTAAAAATTAATCAATGGTTTGAACAGTTCCATAACTCAAGGTTTCACAAATGCAGCAGTCAAAAAGAATAAAATTCCCTAAGCTTCAACAATAGTTAAGACACCCTAAGAAGGCAACTCTTCACACGTAATTAGGCAGACAGGTTCTAAGAAATTTCTACAACCTCTACTACAGCTTTTCCCTCTCCTGCCTTTTTTTGTGTAACAAACTAGTGGTTATCATAGTGACCTTCAGCATTCATTTTTGTAAAGCAGTCCACAGTGTTGCCACACAGAATCACGGAATGGTCTGGGTTGGAAGGGACCTTAAACACCATCCACTCCCACTCCCTGCCCTGGGCCGGGACACCTCCCACCAGAATAGGTTGCTCAAAGCCCCATCCAACCTAGTCTTGAACAATTCCATCAGGTCCATAACACAAAACCACTGGGTTTCTGCTCACAGAAAGCTTTGAGAATAAAAAGGGGTATCCTGATCCTCTTCTACCCCTTCCAAACACTCTGTTAAGTCAACTAGATATGAAAATCTGAGAGTACTATCATGTGAGTAGCAGCCAAAAAGGCCACAATGAGGTGTGATCACAGAGGTGTCTGGGTGCACTAAGACTTACTGTACTGACCAAGACTTATTTCCACCTGTATTTCCATATTTTTGTCCTTGAGGTCTTCCTATTAGTAGATGGCTTCAGTCCCAGGTAAAGCAAAGAGCTGTAAGAGTACAGATGTTAGTGAAGTACAGGTCAGTGTTATGTGGCTGGAATATATTTAAGGTGTGTATTTAATGTTGGCTTATGTGGTTGTAAACAATGCCTCAGGACTAAGTATTTAAGGCAAAGTCATTACGATGGGAATAATATTGTTTTAGGAAGCAGTATCTTTGCAACAGATACCCAACGTAACTGAGCTTTAAACCATCAGTTGGCCACACTGCACTGAGCCAACCGTATCACGTCTTTGCAAGGAGAGAGAAGCTTAAATACTATGCTGGACTAGGGCATAAGTTGCTTGCCCATAACATTTCCTGGGCTTTAAAATTCATTCTACAGTGGAAGCCAAGATACACTTGCTCTTAGTTTTGTCTTGGTAAACTCTTAGAAAAAGTAAAGCAGAGCCAGACTCCAGACTCCAGACTGGTAAGTGTCACATGAAACACAGTCTGTCCACAAGCTAAATGATGTTTACCTTGTTGTTTTAAATAGTGGAGCCATTATATAATTTGAATTCCTACAAGCACCAAATGTAAAAGAATTCCTTGGTTTGGTTGTTACTGAAATCTGTTGTTAATAAGATATATGGTTATGCATAAAAACCTTAGCATTATAGAAGAATCAAATGGCTTACTCATAATGGAAATTTTGGAACTTGTGGCATTAAATCTGAGCGAAGCAGCTTATCTCCAAAAAATAGAAAACCCTTAAAAGATGTGAGTAAATACTCATCTTGTGTTACATAGGGATAAAAAAATTTGAGTTTTTTTTCAATTTGTGATGAGAAAAAAATATTACCAAATGCTAAAAACCTAAGTATTCATCCATCCACTTACCATCTAAAACACATTTCTATTTATTTTAAATTTGCAGTTATTTTAAAATAATGTTGCTCAATCATGACTTGAGAATTGGACATTTTGCTGAGACAGAACTTTCCATAGTACTCTGAAAACACAAAGTCAGTGCAGACCAACTGCCAACATCAGACGATCGAAGTGCTCTATCAATACACGAATATTTCACTATATAGAAGTCATTATCATCTGATCCAAACCCATTGAACTCAAAGGAAGCTTTTCATTAATGACAATGGTTCCTTTTATTAAAACAGGGGTTTCAGACAAGATTTCAAATAAAACACAGTTCCCATGCTGTGGTGTTTACAAAAGGAATCATCTGTAGACACTTGATGCACAATGGCCCCAAGGCCCCTTTTTACACAGATGAAAAAGGGAATTCACCAAGACCTAAACATTTTGAAGTTATAATATCATGAGCCAAAATATTTTCATAATTTGTCTAAGACATGGTATTCCTTTTCATTTAGCTCCAGGAAGAAAACTTGACTCTTTTATCTCCCACAGACATACGTGAGATGTATATGCTTCTTCGGCATTAACATAAAAATAGTAATAAGCAAAATTAAACAATCTACAATCATTAGTCTGTAGTAGGACAACTTACTCATAGCTTGGCAGAACTTCATGTGAAAAGCTATATTTTAGTAATATACTAAATATTTTACAAATGAATGCCATGTGCTTCTATTACAGAGTCTTCTCTGTCTGTTGGTTCCACCTTATAATGAATCTGCTGCTTCTGCTTAATTCAATGTATGTCAGTTTTCCAATGACTTCCATAGAAAATCTACTGTCCAGAGCCGAAGATATGATGGATTAAGATACAGTAAAGGAATGACTAGGTAAGAGGAGCAGATCAATGAGAAAGCTCTGGTTCAGGCACAAAAATCTGGATAATCAGTAGTGATGGGAAGCAAATTCAGAAAAAAGAACATGGCAGTTAAACTGAGTTTACTAAAATACTGTGCTTTTAAAAATTGCTAAATTTACAGAAGTGTCACAGTTAATTTGCTTGTGAAATTCATATCAGGTTTTTTTAGTCAGTCCTCAGTGTAAGCTAACAAGCTTTGGTCCTTCTTTCTGCATCTCATAATTTTTAAGGACATATGAGTTTATTGCATTTGCAAGCAAAATCTAATCAGTTACTAAAAAAAAAAAAAAAAGCCAAAATTGAGAGCTGGAAAGGCAAGAAGCTGTGGATCATTGGCATTGCTTAGTCATCATTCCCCTCTACTTGATAGCAACTGAAGGATGCTGCATTGGAACATGCTCACAGATACGTGAAGGATTTCTGTCCTTCTTCCATGGTGCAAGAGAACATGGACATGCCTGAGGGTACATGGGCAATTTGAGCAGCATGCTTAGCTAGTCCTGCTCATTTCACACAAAGTCATCATGTGAGGAGCACTCTCCCTGAGAACACAACATGCTCAGGCAGCTAAGGATCAGTCAATGAAGATTGGAGGAACACTGGAGAAGGGCTGCAAAAGCATATAAACTATGGAGACGTTCCAGACTGAATTTCCACAGGTTTATGTACATACACAGATCCACTCTGTTTCTTTGCCCTCTCAGCAACACTTACCCCTATCAAAGTCCAGAGAGGCACGTTAATTTTCCCAATATTTCCATTTTATAAGTAAGGAACCAAACTTTAAAGCGTGGTTCAAACTAAATACCTTAAAAATCAATTTATTCTAACATGTCTTCAGAAGCTTTGTGTAGAATTAAAGACAGTTGGGGCCAGATCTTCATCCAGCACAGCTCAATTGGCCTTCTGATACCTTCCATGAACTGGACATGCAAAGCAGAGGCAACATTTGGAATTCATTGTCAGCCTATTATCACAGAGAGTTTAGGACAAGATCTGTTTTAATGATTTTTTTTTGTACTAAAAGAAATAAATGCCAAAACAAACCACAGGCCAAATCCCAACAGGTGTCCAGCTTCTGCAAATCCTGAACTCCAATAATAGTAAAAGTCTTGCAGACTTGATATTTTTTTTTAGTTCAATATTTTCAAAGAGGAAAGACTCTACATCTCAGGAAAAAAGTACAATATATTTTCTGGTCTTTCACTGGCTTTATTCAGCTTCACATCAATACTAATTGCAGTTTCTCAGCATTTCCTTAAGATATTTTATCCCTATCACGTTTTTAGGATTGGTTTTGAGGTTTCTTTTCCTATTCTTTCCTTTCCCTTTTGATGTGACAAATCTATATTTTTAAATTATTTATAAATGGATATTTGCAGTTAGGAGTGTGAACTGAAGTTCTAGTTAAAAGAGGCAGAGTTTACATTAAATATAATAACAATTTGGCATCAGCTGTATATTCTGCTTTTAGAAAAAGGACATAAAAAGCCCCATACTGCCAAATAATACAAAAATGGGAGCACACAGGCCAAAGCGAGCATGTGTGTATAGATGGAGGGAGCAAAAGCAAACAGTGCTGTCCAGTAATCATCCTGTTCCAAAAAGTCAAGCTTGTGCTACCCAGAAGAATATTTAAGGTAAATGCAGAAGTTTCACTAGGCACATTGTAGATGGGAATTCACCCCACAAGATGCTACTGCAAAATGAGCTAGAGTTTCCTCCTCTCCTGGAAAAGTTGCTGAATACAACTTAGTCTTCCATGTATATTGTAAGCACAAGTGTTCAGATCAGCACTCAGTGAAATAATTAAACCCAGAAAGATCTCAGATCAAGAAAAAGCACAGATTACGGTAGAACTACAGCAACAAAAAATTAACAATGAAAGGATAAAATACCATATTAATTCCTGTTTCTGAAAAAACAAAAAAAACCCAAACCAAAACCAGAGTAAATGTTCTCTTGACTCAGAAAACTAAGTATAATACAAGTAATAGGTGCGTTCCTTAGATATCTGACAACGTAACACTTGCACTTCATTCTGTGCTTACAAATGTACCTGCAAAAAACAGAGCAATGAAAATGCCTTTTTCATTAAGCTTGTTTCTCTTCACCAATACATGTTGCATCATTTTAGAAAGAAAAAGCATTTTATCTCTGTTCAAAAGAAATTTTCTATAGTTTTCAGTAATGATATCAAAGGTTCACCCCACAGTTAAAAATTACTCAGAAACAAGAGAAACACAGACCAAAGTAAGCTCAAGATATAGATAAAGAGAGCAAATCCACAAAGTCTGAATTTCTTAATTTCATAACAGCACAGGCAACTGAGAATATGTTCTTCTTGAAATCTTTCTTTTGCTTTCTTCAAAACAACACCCTATTGTTAACAAGACATTACTTTTCTACTATTCTTTCCTGACTAATACTTCCATTCTGGTCTTGCCTCATTCAGCACAATGCAATTTGTGTGCCATCGCCTTACTCTCTTAAAAGGAACTGGGAAATTACATACATATGCATTATTTATTTTACAAAACTTATTCTGGCCTAATTTCATCTCTGGTTTCATGTCCTTGCTGTGAAATGAGCCCGAAACAGTTTCTTTAAGTCTTTATTTCAGACGATGATGGAGAAACATTGTTTTGCTTTACCTCAACAAGAGAAAAAACAGAGGAAAAAGTACATTCATGAACAACAGTGCAACCACCACTCTGACCCACTTCTCAGTCTTTATCGTTCCCTGAACAGTGCAGCAATCAGGCTGCAAAAACAGGTCCTGCCACAAAAGCTATCTTTTCCTCAACTCTGATGACTTAAACACCCAAACAAAAATAGCTTGGTCTTTATTTGAAGAAGGTGGATATAGAAGACATTCAAGCTCTTAGCTCGATTGTTAGTCAGCCAGTGATGTTAATAATGTACCATAGGGGCTTGTGATAAAGAAACCAAGGGCAGATAAGGAAGTAAGTTCATTGACAAGTTCTAAATAACAGGATATTGTTCTTGTGCCACCATTTCTCCAAATCTTCAAAAATTTGAAATTTTATTTTTGAAATCAAAATGTTAGGCAGTGTAATCAATGCTATTAGAACCAGTAAAAAACTACCCAAAATGGGGTACTATTCTGCATGCTATGCAAAAATCATTTAAAACCAAGATTACATGGAATTCAAATCACTGCAGCCTTTATCTCAAGCAGTACTAGATAAAAGTTTCATTTATCTTCAGGGAAAAGAAAAACAACATAATGCAGAGAAATATTAAAGGGTTAAACAGGTTCTATTTTTTAATGGATTCCCCTTCTGTCTTCCCTTTAACAGTCAGAATTTGTCTTATTTTAAACACATTGCTCAGTAATCACATGTTGATAGATGTCACCTACTGCAGTTTTGTTCAAAACCACAAACCAGATTTTTTTGTAAGTCTGTCTTCAGGGAAGATAAGTGAATTTGGCATCAGCAGAAAGTGCTGGTTCCTATAGGCACTATGATGTGAGTTCATGTGAACACACAGGCACAGAAAAACTGTCAAAACAATAGTTACTTAATGACACGTTTCCAACATAACATTTAGGCACCTAATTAAGACTCATTAGTTACAAATTTACTCAGCAGCCAGCGCTCTCTAAGTTGTCTGTAATTCAACTTCATTCTCCTATTTTTAATATGAATTCAGCCACACACAATCTGATAGTGCTGACAGGT
>VZRU01015889.1:106056-127723 GCA_013398155.1 Pedionomus torquatus | reverse complement strand
AAACAAACAAAACAAACAAACAAAAAACCAAAACCAAACCAAAAAAACCATGAAACACTCAACACAATTCCACATGTAGGCTGTCTGACAATCACTCTCAAAGCAGAAATCACCTCCCTCACATTCACGATCACCAGCATTCCTGCACTCATTTTTCAATCAGAAACAGGTATATCACTATCTTCACTTACATTTGGTTCACTTGCCTCTTTTCCTGTAGGATACACCATCTTATTGATTTTTGGACTTCATTTCCTCCCCCTTTATGGTCTCTGTTCACTTTCCCTCCTCTGGAAAATAAAATCTCTGCTCCATGTTATGATGTAGTTCTCCCCCATCTTCTAATTTCGTCAAGGAGCTCCACCTAAGTTCAATTCTAGGGACAAATCAAACCAGAAAATGTTAGGGTTACATACTTTTTTTTAAAAAAAAAAACAGATAGGTATTTAGCACAAGTTTCTCTGCACAACAGATCCTATACTTGACACTGGACCTAGCAGGCAGCCTCTGTAACATCTGCTGGTCTGCAGTATCAGTGTATGCCAGCAAAAGCCTCTGAATACCCAAATCTCAAACCTCTCAGTCAAAATACATGTGACTACCACCTACAACACACAATTTCAGAGATACAGGTACAATCAGCTATAATATGCTGTTCCCTGGTGGTCCATAAGTGTAGGTCCTAAGTGAGAATGAGCTTGGATGGAGAACAGCAATGTGACAACACCAGGAAGTAGGTGCCTTTACAACCCCTTCTTCCCCGTGTCCCCTGTGTGGGAGGGGACAGTCTTACAGCAAACCAACAGTGCCCACCACAGCAGGCGTTCACATTGGCGGTCCTCCACTTGTAGAGCACCTTTCAGTCTGGAACAGCCCATCTTCTGCTTAAGTCCTCTCAACTAATTGTTGATGTTAAGCATAAAGAGAAAAAAGGAACAAACCATAGCAACGGAAGGCCACCATGTTAAATAAGAGCCAACTTGCCCCGTTCTTTGAGTGAGAGGTTCAGTTAAAACACATGATCTGCAAATTTTCCATTTCATCAAATCCTGCTAATAGAATTCTACAATCTGGTAGTTTAAGCTGTGTGTTAGAAAAAGCCAGGGAAACATTTGCTTTGGCACTGGCAGGTTCTCAGATTTTTCCAGTTGGAACAATGATAAATGACTTAACCCTGATCATTTTTCTGAAACCTGATTTTTTTTTGTTTGACATTTATTTACAGTTTCTATAAACACTAACACCTATAAAACATGGTTTACTGTTTGATTGCTTGGTGGACAAGCAAGCCTTAAATACATAAATTATGAGCACCTAGTTAATGAGTGAGTGACATGACGGACATGAAGTTTTATTTACCATTGGCATGAGACTTCATATAAAATTAGTGGCATAAGAAAGCCAGGTTTTGTGACTGCACATAGTCATACCTATTCATGGCCTGACTTCTTTTTTTTTTTTTAAGACTTGACATAAGACTGTGGCCTATGTGTAATTTCATTGCCTGGAGCAAGGTTAGGGGAAAGCCGCTCCATCTGGCAATTTCCCTTTGACTGGCACATAGTTAAACAATGATGCAGTTTGACAAATTTCAAACCCTGCTTATGAAAAAATAACATAAACACAATAGTCACTCTGAGTAGATTGTCCACCTGTGCAAGCGGGCATGAAGCGTTAAGTAAAGGCTGCTAGTAATGAATAAAGATGCAGTGCATAGTTGGATTAGGTCGTTCCAAATGTAAATCACTGTCAGATAAAGCACTTGTGTTTACATGTAGCATTAATATTTTGATCAGTATGTTTAAGAGAATTAGCTTCTTAATGCAGATGTTCTCATTTGGACCTTCACACCCGGAGCTTCAGCCAAATCCTTTACCATCAGTTATGTCAACATGTCATAAATCTTAGCTGCTTTAACTTCTATTTTAAACAAAGCTTTGTTGTAAAATTTGGAGGCGTGTTTCCTTCGGGTTTTATTTTTGGCAAATTTCTTGTTATTTTGTTGAGAATCTGACACATTAATGTCCAATTAACCATCTTTGAGTATTTTACTGACAAGGATCCCAGCAGCAATCAAATGTCTTTTTATTGTAAGAACCTCCCTGCCCCCCACCCAGCCAGCTGTATCCATTATGTGAACAAGAAGTCTTTATATCTTGACGCACAAACAATAAAGGCATTACACTTCGGCGGAAATAGGACATATGTCTCAACAGCTACATGCTCTATACTCATTTGGACTACATACCGTAAAGGTAAATGCTCACAAACTGCTCCCAAAATGGGATACAGTGAAATTCCAGTACAAAATTCATCTACAGTTGGTGTTTTCTTTTTTAAACACGGAAAATCTTTTAACCTGTCAAAGTTATTTTGACATCAATGCCCTTATCGCAGGCATTGCTGGGGGATGCAACACCTGTGATAAAACACAGCCCACACACAAAACAGTGCAAATTCTGTCTTAGCTCACTATGACTGTACTGATTGTGTCCCTTTGTAATCTACACAGGTTTACCTTTCAAGTGAACATTGACCCTTTCTACTTAGTAATTTTACATTCTCTCAAATTTCCAAATGCTTTTAAATGTTGAAAAAGAAGGGATAATTTAAAGTGATTATTATTAAAGGAAAATGAATTAATATTTGCTAAAAGACATGCAGCAAATGAGATATCCCGCAAAAGATTTTTTTTCTGAAATACCCAATAAAAAACATGAGAAATATTTGCATTTTGGAGGTTTTGTGTTTCATCAAAAAGGATTTTGCATAGCTCTGATTAAAGATGGAGTTCTGTAGGTTTTTAACTGCAATTTGTAAACACTCGACAATCTCAATCTTTCCATACATCACAGTCATTGTCAAGAATTAACAGACACGTGGGCAGGCATAGGGCTGTCTGGAAAGACCCTCTTGCTTTCCCCGAGCTTCTATGTCATTATTGCAACCAAGGCATTGGGTTAAGTTTCCAAACAATTCTGTCTTTTTGATTAATATATTGTGGCAATTTTGCTGCTTTTCAATATGATGCCAAATGAAAGAAATAACATTCTCAGGAGCAAGATTTGGCAACAGGGATCTTTACATTGATCATCACAAAGGTTGTCTAAGCATCATGGAATAGAGATCCAGTGCAAGGAAACAAATTTGTTTAGAAATTCATTTCAGTGTTTGGAAAACTGTTGAAGTTTGTGGGCTATGACAGTCTTTTGGGGGGAGGATAAATAAAAAAACAAGAACCATGTTAAAGACATCATAAATAAAAGTGGTATGGTGGAAACAAAAGTGTTTTTTGGCCTTTGACCCGAAGATGAGAGGAACTTGCCATTGAAAGAAACACATAGAATACAGTTTGGTGCCTCAGTGGTGTAACTGTTGAAGATTAACAGTAAACATACCTAAAGCACTAGAATAAAACCTGCCTTGGATTATTTCCCAGGAAGGAGGGCTGACACATTTTATAGATCATTGCTTTTATGTCTGTAAAAAAACCAGATATAACAAAAAAAGAGTGGAAGGCTGAAAATACTGTCATAAGACTCAAGCCCATCATTCTGGTTGAAAACTTGCAAAACATTATGCAAAACTGATCTGGATTCCTGGGCATTTCCATCATCACCTCTGTATCAGCAATACTGCTGCTCCCTTGCAGATGGTGCTTCAAAGGGATAAAGGAATAGGACCAAGCAGGTGTAGCAATGAATAAATCAGAACTTTTCCTTCCACTTTGCACTTCGAATATTTATTTGCCAAACAACTTTATTTGTCTGCAACTTTGGGCCCACAGAAAACCTGGCATTGTTTCAGGGGGAATGACCTCCATTTCTGAGTTTAGCAGCTATTTTCAATATATTAATTTTTAATAAGCTTGCAGCTGGAATGAGACTATTCTTTTCAACATTTGAATCTGTGGAAAAGACACCATCCTTTTCTAGCTGAACTGAGCAAAACTCGTTTCCCCAGTGATAAAACTGGGGGATGACAAGCACTTTCTTCTCGCATCAACTTTCTATACGTGACTGCTGCACCATAGCCCATCAGCTGCATTGCGTCTGTGGGGAGAAGTTTCTTGTAATTATGGAAAATAGTTTAATGTAAGGATTTAAATTTGGGCCATCAAGTCACCTAATGATGCCACTGTCTGTTTGCAGAGTGAAGTTGTCAAACCTACTAAACTCTGAGTCATGGAAAATATACCAGTCAAAAGTCTGGCTGCAGGAAGGTCCTTACTGAAATAGTCAAAGAAAGAAAAAGCAGAAGTATGTTTTGATGAGTGGAATGTCTTCTCATGCTTGATTTCAGAGAGTTGTTAAAAATGAACGAAGAGCTGGCTGATCTACTCAGAGACCCTAACAATTAAGCAAGCACCAAAATTCAACTTCTGAAACACTTCAGAAAAGAAAATCAAATTACAGAACAGTGCAATTTGCCAAAAATTGCAAACAGTACTCCTCATTCTCTTCGATTCCAGTCATTTATTGATGAAAAAATATTATAAACATTAAAATCTGCGTGTTGCTTTACATTTGTGCACCCCATAACCTGCAAGAATTGCATGAAGTGTCCTCACTTCAGTGAGAAACCAACCTCAGATGTGTCAAAGCCCTAAAGATCATTTTTATATGTTTGACAACAAGTCAAAGCTGTACAAAGCCTCACTACTCCTTCCAGCCCTCCGTATGCACCTTCCTTTAGATGATCCCGCAGTGCCACACTCTTCCCTTCATCTTTCTCATCTTTAGAGCATTTATGGAAAGACCTTCTGGTCCCCTGCTCCAGCTGCACTGCTGGAAAGCTCTAGAAGGAGCAAATCCCCACTCTGAAACCCTGCACTGATGCTATTGTGAGTCTGATATCAAATATTGTATATTTGATATTCAGGTTTTAATTTTCTGATCTTCCAGCTGCTCTGTGATCTCTCTCTCTCATTTCAGGAATGACACCACCACAAAACTTTCTGGTTCTACGCATCTGTTTTCTTATGCTTTACTACTCTGAAAGCTATACTGAGATCTCAAACGTATATATAAAAGATCGGATCCATTTTTACTCTTGCCCGATCTTGATGCTTCTGTTTCTCCTCCAGCTCTATGCTAATGTAACAAGGATACACCAATGAAAACTGTAAATCTTCTTAAAAACACTGTGATATAGTCTTTTAATAATGGTATACAAAACATGCTCCCTGAATGCATACTCCAAAGGTTTCCAAATTAAATATCAAATTGATATGCAAATAATAAATATACCTGTATCTCGACAATATTATAAAAAACATATTTGAAAGAAATAAATCCTTCTGCTGTATAATGTTCAAAATGCTAGTTCCTAAATACTCTTATTGCCTGGAATGAAATCATGTCATTCAACACTTGTTGTTGGTTATGCTAATCCTTTAATATTACTAATTATTCCAGCTGAGAAAAAAGGCTAAGCCAGCTGTTCAAAATGTCAGCATTTTAGTGTTCTCAGTGTTGGCATGGAATTTAATCACCTGTTCTTTATGTTCTGTGTCTCAATTCATACATTAAATTATACGTCAGAATTACTTACGGCTGTAGCAATCAGTTTACGCTGATTTAAGACTAAAATAAAAATCACACAACAGGCTGAAAAGATATAAAATGCTAGTGACATAGTTGCACTCTCTTACACCTTCATGTGGCCCTAAAAGAAGCTGCAGAATCCAATCCTCACAGGTTTGCAGTATCTAACCTGAGCCCTGGTAGCCTATAGTGTTGTATACAGTTCTGCTTTAAGCATCACTTGCCCATCTTAAAACTGTAAATTACATTCTTACAGGAAAGTAATTTTACAGCTATAGCTGGTACGGGTGACTCTTCAGAGAAGGAATTAGGATGGTGTTATTGAAAATAAGTAAGATTATTTTTGTGCTATTGATTTATTCGGGGAGGGTGCAGAGGGGGAAAGAAGAAGAAAAAAATCAAACTGATCCTGCTACTGAGCATGAAGTTCTTGTTCAATTACACTAGATGCAGACAGGGAAAAGAATGGAAGATGTTGTCTAGCCCTCTGAAGAAAATGGAGAAACGGAATTTCTAAGGAAATACATGATCATGGTTAAGCTCCTACCCAGCCTATTTATTTTCATACAACAGAGAATGTGTTAAAGTTGACTAATTGCTCTGTTGTTTTAAGCCAGTGTGAATATGGGATTTGTAGACTGCCTTTTTTTAGTAGAATTTGCAAAGATTTTTAAGAAATGTTACATTTCCTTGATGTGTTGGATTCCTTTTGCCTGACAATGTAAACACAAGGAACCAACTAACACTAGTGAGTTTTGGAAATTTCCAACTATTATGCAAATATTGTGGTTGCAGCCAAAAGGCTTCAGTGCACCACAATCTCTGTTCTCTACCTTCTCTGCTCATGAGAAGGCTTTGCTATCGAATACTACTACTTAGTTACAGCCAAAATGTACTCTAGGCTCCAGTCCTGATCAGTAGACCCTCTACAAGTACACAAGAAAAAGACCAAATACTATTAGTTTTATTCCTTTGTGTAAACACCAGTTGCTGGACAACCACGTGAGAGTGTGAAAGGACAAGACTTTCGGTGCCCTGACAGGTATAAGAAGCATGGGCATGCTGGGGAGCTTGCATGCACCATAAAAATGAATCCTTGAACTTCGAGCAATGGGTTTCTAGGATTCCTCTCATGTTCATCTCTAGAAGCTTCCCCAGGGAAATGCCTAAAGGCTTCTAAAATCCCTGATGTGAAAGCAGCACTGCTGCTACTGTTCCATTGAATTGCTTCTCATTTTAACAGAGGGCTGCACCTCGTTTTTCCCTACAGAGGCTTGCAGAGTCCCTTCTGGTTATGCTTGCTCTCCCACTTTCTTCTCTACTATTTACCCATTTGCAAATGTGTTTCCACAAATATTTTGATAGCTGTGTTTACTTGACACTGCATGCAAATAAAGACAAGCACAGTAGGCTGCCCTGATACAAATCAGGCTTTGTCACAACTTGTGAGATCTTAAATAATTTCCATATTATCTGAATCAACTATGTAAGTCCTGCTTTTAAGTTTCTGATAATCAATATTAACAGATTCTGAGCCAGATAAAAATACTCTGGAGCTCTAGAAACACTTCCTACAGCATGCTTCTACAACAGTAAGGTTATTAATAAGATTTGAAGATCTACCAGTTACATGGTTAGTGACCCTGGTAATTTATATAGTGGTAACAAGAGCAACAAGGACATTTTGCTAAACCAGGGACATTTACAAACACTTTGATTCAGTAAAGATATTAGACATCTTTATTAAATTTTAATTGTCTCCCCAAATACATAGGTTTTTATTTTTCTGAAAAAACTCACCCATCAAAAGGCTTGTACAAGTGTAAAGTGCTGTGTTTTCTAGAAGTCAGACCTTGTCCTCCATAGCCCAGCTACATGGCAAGGAAGAGCAGCACCGTGCTCTTCCTCACTGGTCAGCAGCACAAGCAGGACAACAATATCCGTATTAGTGAACTGAAAAGCAGATGACGCCTTAGAGGAGGGCAGTTACACTCTAGCTGTTAAATACATCTAATTACAATCCAACACTATGGAAGGCAACTGTCTGTGGACAGTCTGGGATATTTCTTCAGATGACCAGTCCCCAACAAAGTCTTCATTCAGAGCTTTTCTCAGGAATCATCTGAGAGCCTTGGTCTCCTTAAACTCACAAAATTAAAGAAAATTCATTATGAAAAGCTATCACGTAGTAGGAAATTGAATTCAAAATAAGACTTAACTGATCCATAGGCCCTGCATGGGCAAACTTCTGATTGAAGTCAAAAGTTTTGACTAAGGAAACCAGGTTTTTCATCAAACTGTGCTCAAATGGAGTGGAGTCATCTTCAGTAAGTCTGAATATACCAAAGGCACACGGAGTCCTCCAAACACTGCCAAGGTGGAATTTTTTGTTAAGTCATATATCTGTTACGCAGCTGCCTATGAAGGTTGAGGCAAAAATTCTTCATGAACATTTTTCTGTTGTTTTAATACAATAAAGTAGTAAGAATAGTTTTGACACCCACAATTTTCTCAGCCCATCCTTGAGAATATTACAACAGTAAAACTGACAATAAACAGAAATAAACTATCAATTTAAATTTTATATTTACTAACCCTCAGAGGGCCAAGGCATAGTGAAGATTCTGGAAGATTTTTCCAAGTGATGCTGCTTCAGTTGAAAAACCCAGCATATTTTTTAATGGTCTTATGAGTTCTTCATGGTCAGACAGCAAGCTCAGGATCAGGATCAACATCGTAACTAAATCCTATGATGAAACCATTGAAGAAAGTACTTTCTTTCTTGAAAAGCAGAGTGTAAGTATACCACACAAAGTATACATTTTAGCATTTTTTGGAATGCTAAAATAGTGATTAGAATCTATGATTCTAATTCTATGATTCTATGAGTCTAGGTTGGAAGGGACCTTTAAGATTATCTAGTCCAACCATCAACCTAACTCTGATAAAAAGCCATCACTACCTACAAACCTGACTAAGAATATGCTTTATTCTTGTAGAGTGAAGATATAAACCAATGACACATGTAATTTCAAACATCAGTTTAGTAATACCTCTTTACAAGTTTCAGTGTTATAATAGGTAGAACGTATTGAGGGAGAGAAGGGATGCCTTGCAGGATGTATATAATTATTGCTTTGCTGGAATGAAGGAGATGTGGCTGCTACCAAAGCTTCCCTATGTGCTGCAAGTCAGTCACTTACCCTGCTGGGGAGCAAAAGAAAAAAACATCTCAAGAGGCATTAAAATGCAGGACATCTGTACTGCGGAGATTTCTTCCATGACCTGAGCACTGCAATTGTGCTTCACATGGATAATCAAGTATTTTCATTCACACAGACATGTTGGGAAGGATGCTAGTTTCACTTATTATTGCTCTAAACCTCTAAACATTCATCCTCTGCAAGTATCCAGTAGCATGGCAAGGCAGTATCAATGCAAGTTATGTTAGATAATTTTAACTTCCCCAGGTTTCTCAGATGAAAATTATGAAATACAACATCAAATGATCATTAGGAAACACATACCATGCTTCTAAGCACATGGAGTTTTTTTCTGGATGCTTCATAACTTATTGGCACTTTCATTCCTAATGTAAAGTATGCTTAACCATTTACACTTTTTAAAAAATATTCCATTGAGGTAGCAAAATAGTGGAAGGAACTTCTCCAGATGGAAGCAGATTCTGACATTTATGACAAAGAATATTAAAAGATGGTTTAGAAATTCTGCCACTGGGATTGAGTCATCCTTCTGTGCATCATCCTTCTGCCTGCTCTTGCTAGTTTGATTATGAGTTTCTGAGGGTGTGGATTGTCTCTTACTGTCTGTTTGTACAATGTCTAGGGCTATAGGGCCTCATCCCAACTGGGACCTTGAGGCACTAATGCTATAGAAGTATTACTAACAAGAGTAAAGCAGTTCTTTGATTGCACTGAATTTTGATAACTGAGTGGAGCAATGGTTCATAAATAAGTAGCAACCTGCCAGGACCTTATTTATCACAGAGCAGTCACAATCTGCCAAAACAATGCAAAGCATTAAATTCCTCTCTGATTAAACACTACCTGTTTAAATGGGGTTGCTGGAAGAGTGATTAAAGCACCCTGCATATAAAGGCATTTAGGATTAATTCATAAGCATATAAAGAAAAAGAAAATGGAAAAATGTTCTCATTTAGGTATAAATAAATAGTTAGCTCTTTACATATTTAACAATAAATTGATTGTACATGCAGAATATAGACTGGCTTCTTTCCAGTCCTAATTAGTGGTGCTGAAACTGTGTATTTCTATAAGTGATTAGATTGTTACAGTGATCCATACAGAGTTAAGAAACAGTGCAGATGATTACTGATTGAGGAAATGTTTACAAGATCTAAATGAAGTGACCCACATAGTTCCTTGGTATCCTCTTACCCCAGAGCATTGCAAAAAGTATCTGCACAGCAGCTAATGTCACCCTTCGGCTGCCCAAATCAACTGCTGCTATTTCAGTCTGATTCCTAAAGGTTTTAGAGGATTGGGTGGGGTTTCTTTTTTTTTATTTGTTGTAATATTAGATTTTCTTACAATCATATCTGCTTTTATAAATACATTTTCCCATTCCCTGAGTGTTTTGCCTTAAAATTAAACTTCAGAGACAAGTGAGGCAGAGGGTATGGCACAGCCCGGAGTACACAGCAGCACTGAGAACTGCAGGTGGGCTTGGAAATGCTGTGTCCTCTCCAGTTCAACCTCTCCTGCTTAAATCAGGACTGGGAACACAGTTCTCATCCAAACCAGCACTCTCCTTACCTTTGTGGTGTATCTTGAAGACATTTTATGGGACAAGCCTTACTTTTGATGAGTCACGATTTAAGCTTTGCAGGGTGTGAATGGGACTGTTCAGGATCTTGGCAACACGCTTCATGTCAGAAAGACATTCAGCTGCGCAGGGTTCTTTGACAGTCAGACCTACACACAGTTTTCTGTTTGAAAGAAGGCATACTATGATAGTCACTAATGATTTATGACAACTTTTTTTTTTTTTTTTTTAATGTAACATCTCATAGGAGTCAAAAAATCCAGTAAGACCCGCTTTAGCTTGGAAAAATTTGCTAACACATCTTGAGTACCAAGTGCTACATATTACATTCATGTGCCCCACAATAAAAAACCTAGAATGAAAAGGAATTTGGAGTCTGACTCAAACCACCAGCTAAGTGTATCCTCTGCCAAAGGTTTTGGATCTGTCCCATCTCCAGCACGACCATAGATGTAAGATTTGGTAAGGTACTGGAAGAGGTTGCCCAGGGAAGCTGTGGATGCCCCACTGGAAATGTTCAAGCCCAGGTTGAATGGGGCTTTGAGCAAACTGCTCTCATGGAAAGTGTCCCTGCCCATGGCAAGGGGAGTTGGAACTCAATTATCTTTGAGGTGTCTTCCAACCTGAACCATTCTATGATTCTATGATAGCATAGCCAGGAACCCAGTTACTAGTCCTTCAAACTATTGACTAACATCCAGTCCCTACAAAAAAGAAAGACTGCATAGGAAAAACAAATAAAATCATCGCATAGTGCATTTCCAAATAAAATTATCTTCTTGAAGAGTATGGTCGTAACTTCTGCAAAATATATGTTCCTCAAAATAAAATGATATCCTTCAAACCTAAGTATAACTGTTAAAACGAACAGCCCACTTGAGTTTTTTTCCCTTTCTGGCTTTGAAGATGGATACAACTAATTGTATTGCCTTGTTTGGATGGAACTAACTTATCCAGAAACCTAATTAATTAAAATTAAACCAACACATCTCATTTTAACAAGCAAAAAAAAATGCAAACTGGTGTGTTGCAGTACATAGCAGCTCTGGAAGGGAGCCAACGTCTCACAGCCACAGAAACTCAGCTGACAACCAGGGAGTTCAACTGAATCACTTCCATTGCCTGCTGCCCCATTGAAAAGCTCCCCTGGTAAAATCACATTACTAGAAATTGTCTGTTTCACAGAGTGGTTAAAAAATTTAAAAGAACACAAGCATCATTTTTAGGGCTCACTTAAGCAGACTCAGAACATCGAGGGCTTTCCCTCTACCTCCCTCCAGTAATTGCTATTTAAAGATCATTTGAATGACCTTCTAGTACATCTTAGCCATCTTTTTATTTACTTGTCTGGTAAAACCCAATCCTTCATCAGGCCAAATAGTCAAAGAGATGGAAAATTTAAACCTTTCCAGCTCCTGAAGGAAAGTTTCTCCCAACAGCTGTCTTGCTTTATGAAAGCATGAAGCCAGTACATCCAATCTCATGCTATCAATCACGCCGGCTGACATTTCCTGCAAACTGTGTCCACAAGACAAACGGGGAAAGAGAACCTAAAAGGAACAACAAATTGCCAAAAAGCAGATGGAATTATGTGCTCTTGTTTATATGTGGCTGTTCAAATGAGCCTGGTCTAAATGCCTTCCCCTTCAGAATTATAGCACTAAGCAGTCATTTGCATCACTGCTGAAAACACCTGACACTCATATTAAGAAATATTGGGTTTAATTGCAGTCCATTAAAATGTGGAGATGTCTTCAATGTAGGATTAATGATTTAAGTGAACTGTCGGCTTTTAGAGTATTTTTAGGCCCTCCTCCTGCAGATGCAAACATCCTCTTGCTCCCCCCAGCCCTGAACTTTTGCAAAAAAGGTCTGCCACATGTTTCTTATCTCCCGGCTTTAGGTAAGTAGCATTTAAAATGACTCTGAACATCAAGCATCTACGATTTGTGACTTTCAGAAGAGTGTTTGTGTACACAAAGAGATGTTAAATTGTTGTTTTGACTTTAATCTAGATAATTTTCATTTCCTCTTACACTGAACATTTTCTACACATACCAAAACAGGATTTTGAGGATTTTGTTTTTGTCAGTTCTTATGTATGCACAAGTATGAAGTTTCATGCTGGATGGGACATACTGACTGCTGGTACTCCGTTTGTTACTTTCCTTTACAGATACAGTTAGTTCTTGCCCCAGACAAAACTTGCCGTTGGATTTCAGCTACACTGGCACTGAGGTCTACACACATCCATAGAGAGCAGACCAAAGGTAAGACAATCGTCACATCACAGGAAGAGAAGGTTCAGTGCATTGAATACTGAAAACATAAACGTTTCAGTTACCTGGAGGAAAAAAGTAATCTGCTTCTTGGGTGAAACCGCTAGGACTGAAGTTTTAAGACATTTGTTTGTCATTGTAGGATAATAACTGCAGAGCTGTCAGTGGGGAGTGGGTAAGAACTGACAGCATTTTAACTGACAATAATTTCTGACATTTACCCTAGCAAAAGTCACCAGCCTACTACACCTCTGAAGTTGTTAGGTTCTGGCCCAACATTGACCTCCAAAGCGCATGGATCCTGTTGGATCCAGCCATTATGGGATTATGCTGGTCCCTCTCTCCCACCCCAGGGTCACCCAACAAAGAGTTTAAGGCTGTGCTAACTGGCTCCCAACTACTGACTTTCTAATGCTTTACCACAAAAAATTGTGGGCAGGGGAAGGTGGCCCAACCATCCAAGAAGTCTGGAACCCAAGACTCTCATCAACGCATCCTCTGTCTGCAACCTTGAAAATACCACTTTCTGCCATACCCCTTACAGCTGGTTTCCAGATCCTGTATTTATATATTGCCGCCCTCTCTCTCCTTTCATATATTAAGAATCAGGAAATTCAGAATCATTCAGACATATAAATCTTGCTGGATCAGCTCTGACGCTTGCAGATGAGAGTGTGGACAGTGTGTAAATACAGGTGCCGTGTAAGTAGCCTTCCAGATCAGTCAGTCAAAACCAAAACAAAATCCACCTTAAAAGCTGAAACTATATTTACCAGAGAAATAAATGGAAAATGAGATGTAATGTTCAAGTACAGAAAAGGATTTCAGACCTTTCAGATTTACTATTTAGCAAACTGGTCACAATTCTCACATGATGTGTATCTCTAAGGGAAATTGCAAGTAAGTCAGATGGTGGCTGCAGTCTCAAAGGCCAAATACACAAAAATTGTACATGGAGCTTGGGGCTATGAGAGGTTAAAATTGTGCCTTAAAAAACGCAGACAATACCTGGTCACGTCTGGTACACTTTTCATTTAACTCTTGCAGAAAGTGGTATTTTACATATTAAGAAAAGTATTAAAATCTTTAATTACAGTCTCTTGTATATGTCAAAAAAATGTCCCATTGTTTTCAGAAGATGCATTTTCTTACATTCTTCTTCCAGCATTCCTGCAGAGAGTCATATAAAACAGCTTAATTCTCAAATATATTTTATTTGAAAGCAGGCTGAGAATATTCTCAATTTGGACATGTACACCTTATTTATAGCATTAACATCCAATTATGAAAAGTGCAGTTCATAGACTAGGTTTAGCTACCCTCCTAGCATATTCAGCTCTTTGCAACACTTTCAACACTGTTAGATATACGCAAAGCCCAATGTTTAGCAGCCTTTACAACATTTTCAAAAATATAGTACTTAAACATTTAAAACATTAAGCTTTTTGGCACACCTGTGCTTATAAACAGGTTGTGCTCAAGTAAAGTGCTTGCAGGAAGGTCCATTGCAACTAAATTGAAACTTGGTTTAAAGCATGGCCGTTCTTTTGGAAAACATGACTGTTCAACCCCTTTTAGAATCACTAAGCCTTTTCTTCCAAGTAGGTGGCTGCATCACCATATGTATAGGGAGAACTTCTGCAATTTACTTCAACACCATTAAGGAAAGCAGACAAATTTCTTGACATCTGATCGCATTTCTCTCCCAGGCTGCCATCCACACTCAAGATCAAGCACATGAGCTTCTCAGCCACCATTGTAGTGTTACCTGGGCATGACTGACACCAGTTTCAGGTTTCTAAAGATGAAGAAACACCTCAAGGTAGATTGCACTACTCAGGTCCCCAAGAGGACTTGACCAAGGTATTTTCAGGGTCACATTTTTCAACTCTCTGACAGGGGGTTATCTCTAATTTCCATCAGGAAGAAACATGTTTACCAAAACAGCATATTCTGTGATAACATGGCTGGAGATTAAGCCAGTTCTTGCAAAAGAGTTATGATTTTGCCAAAAGTTGAGTATTTAGAACAAGCAAAATTCTGACACAAAATAATAGTATTTTTTTTTTTTTTTCTTTTTTTTTTTTTTTTTTTTTTTTTTTTTTTTAATCAGTAGCCTACCCAGATTGTGTCCCAACACCAAGAATCTGAAATTAGCAAAGACATCCAGTGAATACTAGCAAAGACATCCAGTGAATACTGAAGACTTATAAAGCAGGGAAAGTGAAATTTAAGCAGTCGGAGAGACCATACCTCCTAGATAGCCATCATAAATCACCATCTGCATGGATTAGAGGACTTTTACAGCAGGGAAGGAAGTACTACAGTGTCCTGTGACTCACATTGCCCAATTAACATAGACAAAAAGAGGGGAGGACCTCTACAAAGTACTTGTGAAGGAAGCACCCACATCCCAGCCTTCACTTTCACCAGACAATATGGATAAATGCTCAATCCGTGCCAATTTAGCCTTTGGAAGAGATGACAGAATCAGAATTTTCATGGTTGGAAGGGACCTCTGAGGTCATCGAGTCCAACCATACGCACAACAACAAAAAAACAACAACAACAAAAAAAAGTCCTGCAGACAACTAGCAGTCTTGTAGGAAAGTACTTAAGTACTTTAGCTGTTTTAAGCTCAAGCATGTTGGCTGTTATAAATCAAATCCTAAAGGAAGACATTTTCTATACCTTTATTACTCTTTCTGTGAGATCCATGCCATCTCAAGGCTAATAAATGCCTGTATTTTACTAAATTCCATACTGAGGTACGGAAATGCTCAGGTTGTTTGGTTCTTGCTAGAAAGTAGTGTCCATCTACCTCTTGTAGGACATCTCTTGAGGTGGGCACTGCCTCTTCCTCGCTTCTGTTGTTAAAATTTTCAGCCAAAATCTAGATAAGGATTTGAGGCCTCCAGATGTCCACAGACTTGGAAACAGACCTCAAAGATCCTGGGCCATGGAAGTTCACTGGACACCAATTATTATGTGTTAACCAGTAACTAAGCCTGCAAAACTGGGCCTGACAATCTGGGTCTCCATCTGCTGATGAAGAGAACAACAATCCAAGACCAAGGGCTATTGTATCTCCACAGTTCATGAGCAGTACCTTTATGGTTGAACTCATTGAACTCACTAAGCACAAGACAGCTCTTGCCTCTATCCACAAAAACAGGGTAGAGTGTTATTTCTACTAAACCAAGTTACTATATGGCCCAAAACATACAGCCTGGACAATGGGTGAAGCAGCACTACCGTGACAACCAACAAAAAGGGTGCAGGAGACACAGACTTTGTTTTTTTAACAAAACATCCTACCTCTAGCAGAAAGCCTATACAATTAGGAAATATTTTGATGTTTAATTACCACACTGCTTTGCTCTACTCTTTCTTCTGACCTGTCATGCCATACATGCACCTCTCTAGATGAACCTGTCCTGGAAGGGCAGCCAATAGGATGAAAAGAGGATAAACTGGGGAAGTCAAAGTCCATACACAGACAACAGACAAGAATGACAGGACTTTTTAGAACTGTTCATTAAGTCTATCCAACAATATATTCGTGGGAAAAAAAAAAAAAAAAGAGTTAACTGAAAAAAAAAGAGATTGTTACACATACATCAATAAATTGATTTGTGGATCCCAGGTTTTGTGAGCTGATATAGCAATAATAACAAGCAAATTTTTGCACCATATTTGTTATTGTTTTATAAAGCCTAAAAACACTGTTATTTAATTGCTCTCTGTTGTTGCTGACTCTTTTACTTTACATCTACGCTCCAAACCTGTGCCCTCACCCCGGCCTCCTTTGCTCCTGCATAAGCCACTAAAGCAAGTGGAGTCAGAAAACAGAACCATCCAAGGTGAGGGATAGAAATGCATGACAAGAACAATAAGGCAAAGTAAAATTAAGTACATGATGTTATGAGAAAGAACACAAGAGAAAGTCAGAAGCAACCTTCAAACAACATTGAAAAGGTAGTAGATGGGGGGAAAGAAGGAACCACAGAGAAATTTCAAAACCTGAAGTGGAGGGTGATGCCAGATCAACACCCAATTAAGGTACAGGGAAAGAGCGATGAAAAGACAGAGCAAATGCCAGTGAGTTAAGGTTTTTTTCTTCTTAATATAAAAACAGAGTGCAAGATATTTAGAAATTTAAACATACTTTTGACAGGAATGTTGGGATTAATTAATGACATACTGTAATTAAACACCTTCTACAATCTGTAGATCAAATTCAACAAGACTGAGCTTCTCTGACCAAAAACTATTTGCATAAAACTGATTTGAAGTTTGTTAGTCTCTGAAGCCCAAGGCTGCACACAGGCTGCACTCAGTGCACATACTGGGAACAAAAAAATCACAAAGGTAGAAATTTCATGAAGAAATAAAGGAGTTCACAAGTGCCTGCTGTGGACTTTCATGTACAGATGGGAAAAGTGTGCTCAACTCAAAAGAATAAACTATTCCAACTAGAAAAAATAATGGATATTCAGAAACCTTCCTTTTCAGGAAGCTCACTCATATCTGTATAGTCCAGTTTTCAGTAAAAGGCAGCTTTAACTTTTTTATTAATTTTTGTAAGAACCTTCAAACTAGGCTATACCATAAGTAACATGAGTCCTTTATGCAATAAAACATATTCTTTAACACACAGTATTACATATAAAACTATGCCTTACATGAAATAGGAAGCAATTTTTAAGAGAAAAATAATTTTACAATTCTATTTGAACCTTATAGGTCACAGTAAAGTATTGCTACCCAGTCATTGTGTCATGGCATTCCAGCTTCTGCCGCTGTTATGTGCATACAGATTTACAACAGGAATCTAACGCTCTGCAAAACTTCTATCACTTTTTTCCACCAAGGACTTGAAGGGAAAAGTCAGAAAGAGATGCCAGTATATCTAGCAAAAATACTGCAGCTTCCATGGGAGAGTCTGCAATGGAGAAATTGCAACAGAGTCATAAGCCACAAGAGGATGCTGGAAAATCAGATGCGACACTCTGCATGTATGCAACTGCGCCAAACAGGAAAGTGTTTTAAGTGGCCTGCTAAAGGACTATAGAGTTTACCCCACAAAAAGCTCTTCAGATTTACCTTGTGCATGCTTAAAACTACTTTTTCTTTTTTAGTGAAAAGCAAAATTAATTAGAAATCCATTTTGTCTCACTGATGTGTAAACACATTTCATACAAACCACACAAGAAATGTGCTCCAGAATGTGGCCCTGACATCTGAGTTACAGAAGTTTTAGAGTCCCTGTGCTCTTTGTGGATTAACAAACTATCAAAATTGCTAGGCAGCATTAAAGGGTAATTTCCTTCATTTTGCAGAGTACAATTATTCAAGCAATTATGCAAACATAGGAAGCAATTGCTGATAACTTATTTTTTCAGAAATAAGAGCCCAGTTTTTCAGAAATAGCTTCCAATGTAATTGCTGTGAAACCTGAAGAGTAAAAACAGCCACTCTGTAAATACACAGATTTTACAATTTAAATAAATGGTTATTTTTTCCTTAAAAAAAAGAAATAAAATAAAATAAAATGCTGCCTGATGCCTGAAAGTTTCAGATGGCATGAAAATTAGGCTTCAAATGCACAGAGAAAGTAACTACTTTGCACTGCTAATGGCTAAACACTGTAATGATTTGTCAATTAAACTGTGCTGTAATTGCTGTATAGAGTTTTACAGTAAGTGAGAGAATGACAATATAAACCTTATAAAATAGGGTGGCACATTTGGGCTACTTTAGAAATTGCAGCTGCTACAAAATGAAGCCCACATTAGCAGCACTCACGGTTACTGCAGTTCTCCACAAGCAGCACACTTCCCTAGTCAATTACCTCTCATCTGCACCGCTGTAAAGAAATTCAGAAACCATCACCCAGGTTTCTGGCAATGAGTTTGAGTTCTGTAGTGACAATCACAGCTACTCCCACTCTTCTGCCCCACCTCCTCCATCCCTATACAATAGGTGAGGTTCAAGCTCTCTTGGACATCCCTCCATTGGTGAGCCTGGAGGATGATAGGAAATTTTTTTGTCATCTTGAACTGCCCAAGAAGGTCACTGAGTCATCAGAAACATTCACATACACACTAATCCAAGGATTTTGTCATGGCACTACAAACTCTTTATGGAAGAGTCCTTACACACACACAGGAGAAGTCGGAGCTAACCTAAAATCATAGAGGTAAACTTCCAGTCTCTTAGGGGCTGACACTGCAGGATTTAGTTTGCCAAATCAAGCTGACACTGCAGGATTTAGTTTGCCAAATCAAGCTCAGACCTCGCTGTTGCCTATAAAATTAGACTTACTCGAATATTATTATCAAATAAACATAAGGGTGTGGACATGTTAAAGTGAACACAGGAAAATGACCTTTTCTGTGCAAACACTTGTGAAAGTCACCCAACTGCACCGAGCATCTGTGTCATCTACCCCACACTGTTTTCATCATCTCCTTCTCTGTTTTCATTGGATACAACATTGAGTAAACCCTTCTCTTGGCCAACTGCTGCTCCAGTTGCCTCTTCTCTTGACCTAATGTTTAGCACTGACATGTTCTGCTGGCCAGCAATATCTCCTTCCTAGTCATTCACAATCCAGTTCCAACCCTCTTCTCACTGGAAGCCCCACAGCCACGCATGTGGCCATGGCAAAGCTTTCTTCCTAAAGCTCCAACCTTTGGACTGTCCAATGCCCTTCACCATCAAGCATCTTCCTGTTCCTCTGTTCTTTCTTCCTTGGAAATCCCTACTTTATAGTAATCTGATCCACCTAACCTCCCATTTCATGTCTTTGTAGAAATATACCAACACCATTTCATTCCACATTTCCATTGTACTTATCTGCCAGCATTTCCAGACTACTCATTCAATGATCTCTCCATCATCAGCATCTTTCTGAAAAGAACATTTTCCCTCTCCCATATCTTACTCTTCTTCTGCTTACAGTTCACCACCGGTGAGATGACTGAACTTGTAATTTTTCACACTCTTCATCTGCTTACTCCTCCTCAGATGAGGTGACATCCTCAGAGCCTTTTCTGCATTTCTTTATTTGTCTGTCATAGCAGTCAGTCAGCTCTTCTTCAGCACCTCCAAAACTCAACTCTTCTTCTTTGTCATCATTATTAAATGTTTATTAGTATCCTGGCTGCCTCCACATCACTGCAGCTTCCTCATTTCCCCCCTCTCAGAAGTTTTCTTCTCCTCCTCAGCCAAGGATCCCTTATTTATAACTATCTCCAGTTGTAACTACAGGCTGCTGGCTTCTGCCCTTCCCTCTTCAATCTTTTGATTATTTTGTTTTGCCTTTGAAATTTCTCCTGGTTGAGCTTATCGTACATGAGTGTCCAACTTCTCCATTCATCTTCCCTACACAAGTCCCTTACCTGGACCTTTTGTTTTCTCCCCATTTTCACTATTCTGTGCCTTTCCCACTCTCTTTCTAAAGTCTTCCTTGTTCCAATCCTGACATCAACAACACTGAAAAACTGTGTATATTTAAAGGTTCTTATGACTTTGCTTTCTTTGATCTGGTTCTTGCTCCACACTCCCCCCAACTTAATTTGATAATTGTTTCTTCCTCATTTATGCTAACTTTACAAAGTTTACAAAGAGTACAGACCAAAACTTTGTTTTACTTTATATCTAAACAATCCCAAGCTAAGGATTATAAACCCGGTAATGCTGACTTTATTCATTTTTATTCTGAGCATGCTGAATAATTGGAAGCAAAAAATAAAGACATTATATTAAAATTTAAATTACATAAGGAATCAAGCATTTTAGGAATAAATAGCTATCCAGAAAACTATTTAGCTGGAGGTGGTCTAGAAAACACTGCTACCATTTTGCAAAATTACAGAGTCAGAAGTTCTAATTTACTTAATGGAATACTTTTATTTAGCTTTACTGTATTAGAATAAGAGCCTTGTAGTTGCCTGGTTTTATTCACGAAGGTATTTGAGGAGAGTTTAGGCACTGTTTAGATTGTCTGCCCTCATCAATGATAAAGTCTATAATTAAATCAGAATGCTGTCATTCAAACATACTTAATTTGGAATATATTATAGATTTAAAAGCGTAAACAATGACAAGGAAATAGCGAGCTTAATACAGCAATTAGAGAAAGGGTTTCATTAAGGGTCATCTCAGCATATGGATTCCATTTCACAGAAAATATCTGCCAAAGCCACGCAGAAGCCACAAGGGTTATTCTGTTACCACGGAATATGAGCGCATCTGATCTTACAGTTCTACAGGAGAAGGAACATGGAGAAGAATAGTTACTCTCTGATGTCAATGGAAAGCTGTCCGCTGAAGCCAATGCACATCAGAGTAAGGAAAAGAAGCATTTCAAGACATAATATCATTTCAGAAGTGGCCATCGATTCCTCCTGGTTATGGGAAGCAGAATTGTGCATTGTCTGCTGCCTGGCTCTACAGCAGTGGTGCCAGGAATGGAGGTCAGTACCAGGTTTACATGGTTAATAGGCAGTTTTCCTTCACCTATGTTACTGAGAAAGAGCACATGCTCTTCTGGAGCCACATGCTACATGTAACAGCAAAATGTTTGTTTGCCTGTCGTTAGAAGAGACCTCTTGATAGTATTTGTCCATAACTTCATCAGATGTCTTTAAATGCATCATGCATCAGGCAAATGAAAACTGGAGGCAGATGACACTCAACTGCAATGGTTCTTTGGGATCTCAAAGAGTATATGAACCTATGAAATTCTCAAAATTTCCTATTTGAAGGATTGCCACACATCTGCATGCAGGTGTTTTAGCTTTTTCATTATTTAAATAAAAAACAGAAATAGGGAAGCTATGAGATCTTGAAACATACAAGACTTCTTTCTGTATCAACTAATACTTCTTTATAAAATGATACATACCTGCAAAAATCAACTTTTTGATGCTGAAGGTACAACCTCTTCCAGACTTTGAAGCTAGAAACTCTTCAGAATTGGCCTTGCTACAAACAGAACTTTCTCCTGCTTTAACATAGAAGAATCAG
>VZRU01015889.1:75506-105988 GCA_013398155.1 Pedionomus torquatus | reverse complement strand
ATTATGGTTGGAAGAGACCTTTAAGGTCATCAAGTAAGCCATCAGCCTAGCACTGCCAAGTTACCACTTACCCATGTTCCTCAACACCACATCTGCCCAGCTTTTGAATACCTCCGGGGATCATGACTACACCACTTCCCTGGGGAGGCTTTTCCAAGCCTTGGCAACCCTTTCTGTAAAGAAATTGTTCCTTATATCCAATCTGAACCTCCCCTGGTGCAACTAGAGGCTGTTTCCTCTTGTCCCATAGCCTGTTCCTTGGGAAAAGAGACTGACACACACACCCCCGGCTACACCCTCCACTCTCCTTTCAGAGAGTTGTGGAGAGCAAGAAGGTCTCCCTTCAGCCTCCTTTTCTGCAGGCTGAACACCCCCAGCTCCCTCAACTGCTTCTCACAAGACTTGTGCTCCAGACCCCTCACCAGTTCCATTACCTTTCTCTGGAGGTGCTCTAGCACCTCAATGTCTTTCCTGTCATGAGTATTGAGATGTATGCTCCCCTGGCATCTCCATGTAAAGCAGATCTAGTCATATTATTTCGTGAATTGTAAAGCTCCCAAGAGCTGCCCTCCAAGACGACTCTCTGGTGCCCTGTGGTGGGTCTGGAGCTGCAGGGAAGCAGGAGGTTGGTGGGGAACACCATTCCTGACTCTAACCCAGCCCCAGATGGTGGGCTGACAGGGGCAAGCAGAGGGTCACCCCTCACAGAGACTCAGGTACATTAAGCAATATCTGATTTGACATTTGACAAACTATCATTTCATGTCCCTTTTCCTGGAAAAGGGACCCTTTTCTCAAGACTTCTAGATCAAAGTTTAGTGTTTCGTTTGAAAATAGGCCCTACGGCCACTTCCCACTTGACTACAGCCCCAGATCTGGATTTGGCCCCATTCCCGAGGAATGCTCTGTGCAGGCACAGAGATTTCCTTCCCAGCATCCCACACCTCTGGAGCGTGGCATGTCCCACTCCAAGGCGCAGCTTTCAAAATCCTCCATGCAAAAGACTCCCTCAGGCCTGGAACCCCTCCTTTCCCACACACAAGGAGCCCAGCTGCTGAATTCCCTCTAAGTAGGACTAATATTGGTTTGGAAGAGCACTTATAATGTGATGATACTAGTTCATTAGAGTCTGTGTTTCCAGGATGTTTTGGGATTAGCAGTAAAAAAAAAAAACAAAAAACCAAACCAGTCCCAGAAACAAGCTAGAGCAACTGCTGTATATTAAAACAGGATGGAAAAAATTATTCTATTGATGCCAGCTATGTTAGTCCACTAGCTAAATGATTAATGTTGATAATTCCTCTCCAGCAGACTCATTAAACCTGAACTTATTTTTCTTACAGGCCTTTGACATTTCCTACTTTCTTAATATCAGAGGTAATGACAGTGGTGTGATTATATACTTATTCCTTTCCACCTTCAAGCAGTTTTCTTTGGCAGGAGTTACTTTTTAAGCAGAAAACCTGCACATGAGTATTCATTCTTTCCCAAAAACTGTTACAGCTCCATTAGCAACACTAAATGGCAGTGCCTTAGAGGAATGCACAACAACTCTTCTAAAAATTAAATAGTTAAGGTATTTGGACCATAAGAAAGGTATTTTCTACAGAACTGCAATTTATAAGGGGGGGGGAGAGGGGGAGAGTGGGGGAAGGCTGCCCCCTCCCCCCACATTTCTTTTAGATCCTGTTGTCAAAAAATGTCCAAGTTAAACAAAGAAGAAATTACAGAATGAATCCGGAGCTTAGCCTTGAAGAATTAGGTTTCACTCTAATTGAGATCATACGCTGCATGTGCAGTTTTGGCACATAAGCCATATTAATCAGAAACTCTTTAATCGTGGATAATTTCTCTTGTGTGTGCCAGATTGGGTATTCTGCTGCTGGCCCGGCTTCTAAGTCTGTTTAAGAATCCACCTCTGACTTCATAAACACCCGCTTACAAAATTGGGGTCAACTTCCTCCTATGAAGGTATGCTACACTGGCACTAAAAAAAAAATCCCTTAATGATTAAATTGCATCTCATGTGGAAATAAAAATCTGCAGATTCCAAAGGAGTGACTATTTCGAGTGATTACAATTTGTATTGGAAGTAGCCCTCGCTCAAGCCCGTGCTTCTACGCAGTACACAACAGATGAAAACCAGGGAAGATGATCCAATAGCCACAGTATGAAACTTGATGACTGCACTGAGCATCATCTAATCTACTGTTATTATACTACTGCCAAGATCCCAGTCCTGAAAGAGTAAACAGGACACAAAAATGTTTTTTGCGTTCAATTCAAGAGTGAGTGGGGAGGGTGAGTAACCAATCATATGCCAGTATGGACTGGACTGTCATCCCGTTGCAGGAGGGGTGGAGATGGAGCTGCAGAAGCAGCCAGTGAAGTGCCCCATGTACACAGGTGAAACTCTGTTCCTGCCCAACTAGCGTGTGAACTTTGAGCCACTATGACTTCAGTGGAGTCCACAAAGTCATTCCAAATGTTGGGCTACGTTTGAAGGAGATTAAAACTAGCTGCACTGCTCCTACTGAAAAATATTGTCACTCACATCGCTCATGCCTTTATGATATTGTTTATATACTTAAAACTTTAATATCCATAATGCATACAGAGATCTGAAACAATCTAGCTTAGATTTGTCATAACACAAACAACCTTTTGTAATAAATGGATCTTTCTATACATTTCTACATCTGTAGATTCAAAATGAGCTTTTTTCCCCCAGTGTTCCATTTGCTGTTGAAGCTATTCAACAGTATGACACCCATGAAAGATAAAATTACTACTTCAGAATTACCCCTGTGTAAATTTTAAAGTAATAAAGCTAAATCAACTGCAGCATAATATATAAACTTTTTNAGGGAAGCCTCTTTACTCAAGCATACCACGTCCATGAAACATCACACACACTGTGCTCATGTCCATGATTTATTTTGCTGGTGACTACAAGACTTTCCATTATAAAATTTCCAGCTTCAGACACCCCTCCTCATTTCCACAACTTTGTATTGACGAGCTCCAGGCTGCCTTACACACCTTGTGTCTCTCTACTCCCCCACGTCTCTAAAGTAAGATTTTTGCTTCCACTTTCTCTCCTTATACACGTATCCACTTTCCTCTCTGCTTTTCATGCAGAAGGCTGTTCTAAACGTTATTTCTTCACCTAATTAATTAAAAGAATTTTTCTTATTTACCAAAGTTTATACTTTCCTCCTTTACCCATAGAAATTGTAATTTGCCTCCTTTCGCATCTCAAACTACATCTATTACAGATGTGGTTACAGAAGGATGAATTGAAGGTTTGTATGTTCTCCGCTGAAATACCAGGAGCTGCAAACTATTCTGCACCCAGGCAGAATAACTGAGAAAACTGCGCTTTAGCTCCAATAAATTCTGTTTGGGTGTTTTGGATGCTTTTCAGGAAAGGAAGGATTCTCTGAGTGTTGTGATTTTTTTTTATTTTTTTAATTGCATAGTTGAATAATAAAATAGTTTTCAGGTGACTTCCCCAAGCATTGACCACAGGCATAATGCTGCTCCTTGCCAGGTTTACCATGCCTTTCTATACACAGACCAGTGGTATGCGTTTATAAAAAATACACTCTTCAGAGCAAAAAAGCAAACTTTGGTATGACAACTCATGAAAACTCCAAAGAGAATGTAGTATGTCTTACAAGCATTTCTAACAATCACAGCTCTCTTCCAATAGATCATATTGCATTGTTTTAAAAGAAATGCAGCAAAACTAAACCTTCGTGAGCACCAGGAGATGCAAGGACAATTATAAGAGTTCCTGTCTACTAATGAGGCTACCAAAATTTTTTTTAAAAAAAAAAAAAAAGCTCTAAAACATTTGGAGTTGTCACTGTCTTTCAGTGGAAGACAGACTGGGAAGCAGCTACCAAAAGCTGTTGTGGTCCTTGGTGGGTATGCAAGAAATTCTAAGGAAAGAGAGCCGGTTTTTGTGCTCTCTCAAGAGTTTTCTTGGTGGCAGGAACCTCCAACTGCAAATAACAAGCAAGTCTGCTCTTCCAGGCAGTTCAAATGTTTCAATGAGGAAACATGACAGGAATGAGGATGTGAAAAAGGGCCCTGAAAATGGCAGAGGAGAGAACCCCAATAGACACTGCTCACCCAGGTGGCTTGGAAGGAGCGCCTTCAACTCCTACGTGCTCAGATCCTGCTCCATCTGCAAAGAGATGTCCCATGGGTAACTGCCACCTGGTAACACCATGACAAACAGAACAGAGGTGATCAATTAACATAAATATTCATTTACTCTTAGAAGACAAGTCAGGACCCAAAATGAAAACCAAATTATCTCATCTGGGTAAGTGCTGGCTTGTCAGCCAAGTCATGGTATCCAACTATACATGCTCTTGGCTTGTAGAAAAGGAAAGGTAGTGCAACTAAATGCAGAATCTGAATTAAAGAGTTTTGTCTGAACTGCATCATGTTTTGCTATGGGCCAAGAACATGCAAACTGATGGTTAAGAAAATTAATAAATATTAATAAAAATAAAATAATTAGGGAATCAGGGAATTGTCATAGTTGGAAGGGAGCTCCAGAGGTCATCTAGTCCAACTCCCCTGCTAAAGTAGGATTGCCCATAGCACATCACTCAGGACTGCATCCAGACAGGGCATGAAGGTCTCCAAAGAAGGGGACTCCACACCCTCCCTGGGCAGCCTCTTCCAGGCCTCTTTTTTTCCTCATATTTGAATGGAACTTCCCATATTCCAGCTTGTGCCTGTTGCTCCTCGCCCTGTCACTGGGAAAATTGTACTTTACTTTTTTCCTAGAACCAGTAAAGAAGATCCACTTCATCTTTGACAGATGTTGAATTCAATTTTTAAGTCAGGCCAAGGATCAGGTAGGGCTTTAACCACCATCATTAATAAAATAGTCTCAAATTTCCAAAGCTCAGTTCAATGCTTTAATGAACTTCAGTCTTCCTTAAAATGCTAGGGAAGGGGACAGGGAGATAGCTGGTTATAAATGGACAACTCTTCTAACTGTTCAGAACTGTTTAATCTACAAGCTGACATTATGACTGTTGACATCTATTTTGCATTTTTACAAACTCAAAATTCTTCCATTTGTTTTTCACTTACAAACTTTATATCTCATTCCACAAAATAGCTTAAGAATTACATTGTCACTTATTGAAATCAGCTGTAAACATTACAATTATTCCAAACTCTAAGAAATTCACTGTGTAAACAACAAAACTCAGTCTATAAGTTATTTCTTATCTAGAGAAAAACAAAAAGAATAAAAAGGATGATGATGCAAAGCTTGATAATGCAATCATCAGCTAATGAAAAAGGGTAAAATCAACTGCCATTTTGGTTTTGAGCTGGGGGAATGGAAACCACAGAGGGGGAAACTAAGGGCTACCTCCACAGATACAGTCCATGGAAAATCTACTCTTCGTGTCCTCCTTTCAAACTAGCATTGCTTTTCCTTATCTGCGTTCTAGGTCTAATAGGAAAAGTGTATAACACCACTGATTTATGGTAAAATTGTCTGCGTGTCAGCACTAGCTATCTTACTATTTCTTTTAGTAACACTTAGCAAAAATGATAATGTAAACCTCCAAAGCAGGGCAGCGCGCTAACTATCGGCCATCAAACCTCAGCATCGTGTTTCAAAGCCCATCGCTTAGGCTCAAAGGGATCCTGGCCGTAGGCAGCTGGCCTCATTAGGGATTTCTCAACATTTAATACACTGGGAAGATAAAGGGTGAATCTCTGACTTATGGCAGCCAATGGAAGTTCCCCCCCCCCTCCTCAGTTTCAGCAGGGCCAAGATATTGCTGGTGGAATTAGGGAAGCCTTTGTCAATACATGTAAACTAGTACAAATGTCTCCTCTAAAAGAATGTTGGCTTCCAAGGCAGATAATGGCACCATTCACCAGCGAGAATGACATGTTTAATCTGATGGATTGAGCATCCTTTAATCCTTCCAGCTATCCATTAAACTGTTTATTCTCAATGTAAATTGTTCCAGCCATAAATTTACACCGGGTAAAGTGCCTATCATTCTGCTCAGTCACAACCACAATTTTTGTATTTTCTGACACACATCTACTGATTTTCAAGTTTATACTGTATAAACTTAAAATCCCAAGGCAGGCCAAATTAAAGTTGCATTTTCCAATAAAAGTATTCCAACATTTAGGAAATACAATCTGTATTTTAAAGGCACGCTTCTTAGATTGCAACCCAAAAGTTTGCATTCTATAGCCTCCAAATTGGAGGAACTTAGCCAAAAATCTCTTTATAAATGTTTTGTATTACTCTAGGCCCAAACTAATGTTCACTAGAGTTAGCATTATCTGGAGAGGATTTACAAAGTGCACACCTTGATACTAGCATCCATTATAAGGTGTGAGAAAAAGCCAATGTGTTTCCTTAGCGCAAATTACTGGATGGTTTTCTGGGCTGGGAAAGGTTTTCTTGGCTTCCTCCATCCAACCTTCCTTAGGCCACAGTTAACTTTTTCCTTTCCAGTGCATAGGACAATCTATAGGAAAAAAAACATACACATTTTACACGGGGGTGTGGGTACACGGGGCAAAGATGAGCTACACACAAAGCTTTGCAGTCTCCCAGTTTGGTGTCACTGAAGAGAAAGCAAGGAGCAGGTATCTACCCAGGCTTTCTTCACCTAAGTTCAACACCACCACAGTCAACTTAGTGGGAAACGGTGATACTTTAGCAACTTTTAGTAAAGTATGGATTCATTAGTAAATTGATTCCCAATTAGGGAACAACTATATCCTAAATTATCAATTCTGATTCATGTGTATCAGCCAAGGATATGATTATTCACAGGGTTGCACAGAGAAACTGAGACTTATAATGATTTTAAAACATGTGTTTTCCCTTTTTCCCCTTAAATTCTGCTCAGCAACTGTCTTCAAAATAAGTCATTCATTATGAAATTATATTTAACAGGTTATCTAAAGGGAGATGGCAGTAAAGAGGCCACATTTGCTGCGGTCCTACAGATGCAGACTTTGTGGGAAGTTTCCAGAAGCTGCAGTTGAATGCAAAATTTTCATGACAAGTTAGAAATTGGAAAGCAAGTTTAAGTGTACCCATAATGTAAATCTCTTAATCCTCAGGTAAACTAACAGTGAGGATTTGCATACAGTAAGGAGAAAAAAAAAAAGGCATTGAGACACCAGTTCAGAGCATCCTGGTTTTCTAAGAATCTCATTTGTGTATAATCCAGTTGCTTATGAAAACATATCATATGTGCTGTAGCATTAAGCTACAGTAAATACTTCCAGTAGATATTTTAAGTTTTATAGAACATGCTGAGTAGAAGTGCAGTTGTTTTTATAAAAACTTAATAGTAGTGCCAGGCCACAGTCACTCACATTTATATTCATATGTATACATCACTTTATAAAAACTCCCCAGACAAAAATTAAAGCCCATTAACCTTTTTGATTCAAGACTTTCAATTACAGAAGCAGCAGCAGTATGCCATGCACAGGTAAATCTAGCTTGCCAAACAGCTTCCCAGTGGTACTGAACACTAAATAAGATTGAATCAACCCATCAGTTATCTTGTTAAATATCCACGTGCCTTTCAGTCAACACAAACAAAACCTGCAATGGGTGTTACATCTTAAATCTATATGACTTGGGAAGAACACTATTTTACCAGCATGATTATTTAGGGGCAACCTCTTCTTTGGTACTCCATTTTCCCTTATTTTAAAACACTGTTCCCTGTTAAGAAGCCTTTTTGTTTAACTGTTAACAATATCCTTACTTCAAGACTTATGTCTCGGTTAATATGGTCTTGGTACTCATTGACACAGTCATGATTCAAACTAGCTTCCTGAAGTTAACTTACTAATTTTACTAAGAAAACATTTCTCACTGTTAAGACACCAAGTTACTGCTTTATACTTGCATCATATTTCATCAGAGACATGTTTTTCAACAGAAAAAAAATGAAATAAATGCCAGAGCAAGTAAAAAAGAATTATCAATAATATTTTTAAAAGTGTATTTTAATTAATTTGATTAAATACAGTATGAAACTAAAGTCTGGATTCAGCTAGTACCAATAAGTTGACATTTTACAAGAATCAACACAGGAGCCAGAGTAATAGTTTTACTTGTTCCTTGCTGAAGAGAATCCAACCTGAAAACCTAAAGCGATGACCTGGTGCCACACAATTTTAGAAACAACTGAAGTCTGAACTTCTGGAAGCACTCAGTATTTTTAAAAGATATTTATCACACCTGTGGTGATCAGCCTCTTCCTTTAATAAAGGTATCATCCCATTTCTGCTGAATTTGTTGGGGTACAAGAGTGTTATTCTAACTTGGGGTTTGAGCAAGTGCTAGGAGGGCAGTTGACATAATTCAACTAAAACTTAAAGCTCTGTGGGCAGTCAACACCTCGTCTAGCATAAGCACTGATGGTATGAAGTTGACCCCTCTTGAAAAAAAACTAATGTTAAACAAGCTTGAACCAAAGCAAGTTTATGCTGAAACAATGCTTTGCATCATGTACAAGAAAACAGAAAGCCAAGCTCTATTATGAAACTGAACAACAGCTTCAGAGAGTTGCTTTTACAAATCCAGAGCATGGATTTCAGTTTTTTCCCAGTAAGTAATAATCAAAGCCTAAATCAATACATGCCAAAAACGAGGAAAAACCCACCCCTACTGAAGCTGGGCACTGGTTCTTCCACTGTATTTAAGATCTTTGCTTCATTGTCTGGGTGGTACAAAGTAACTATTTTATACCAAATTACCTCGTATGTTCTACTACTCAATATCCTCGTCAGGAATTCTTCGTGTATTTGTATTTAGTTTGGTGTGTTTGTGTGTGACTAGATGTAAACCAAACTGAGGCATTGACAACAAAGTACATCGCTCACCTTTTCTCTGATCTATAAACATCTATAAGAAATAGCAATGGTTTCTCTCTAAATGGTCCTCGCATTTTGAGGCCAGTCGCTGATACCTCAAGTCTTTTCTCCCAGTCTGCTGAAAGGTATAACACATCTTCTTAAGAGTCAGACCCACAAAGAGAGCAAGTTCACTGATCAGCTGGAACAAACAATCTACCAGTAAATGCATTACAACCCTTGCACAGTAACTTGCACGGTAACTCTACCACAAACAGTAGGAGCCAACTATAATTACCAGCTAAGATGGCAAATCCAGTTCAAATCACAGCTACAAACAAGATTGCTTTTATGGCACAAATCCCAGCTTCAGCTCCTGCCAGTGCAGAACGACAGAAGCTCCACGTAAGCCTAGGAAGCTGAAGTTCCCTTTGAGTCCTGCTCCTTACTTGTTCTTCTTTCCATATCTCATTCTCACAGGAGTCTGTTTGCTCATACTCCAACATATCCCCTGTGATGCTCAATCCCAACCAGGCAGAGGGTCACTGTAAGGCCAAAGGAACCATTTCTGTGTTGATGGCAGTGGTGTTCAGCAGTCTTGACTGTCTGAAAGACACTGGGCTAAAGCAGCCCTGAGAGGAAAGAGACCTTCATGGGTTACTGATGATTATCACCAAAATATTCAGCACAGTTGCTGCAAAATGCCCATCCAAGTGCCGGCCTCTTGAATTAAAGCATGCTTTTGTTGGCACATCTTTTTTGTTTTTTAAGAGTGCTGAGTTTTCAGCTAAAAAACACAGTCATGAAAGATACAGGTGTATTTTATTACACTTAAAATCCAACTCACATTTTGAGTTACATGTGGAAATAAAGATGATACTTCATAGGCAGACCTATTTCACTGCTTTTTTTTCATGCAGAGGTTTAATTTTCCGTCCAACGTATCATGTTTCCGGCACTGACACAAAGTGATGGTTAGGGATTCAATTAGCAAAGAATTGTGTTGCATCACTTTATAGTGTGTCAGGGTTAGTTGTATTTCAGATTTTCCCCTGTTTATGAAATGGCTCAGTGTTTAGGAACACATTTTGATAGAGCATCAGAAATCACAACTTTCTTACTACTATTTATTGTTTCTGCTAACATGCAGTGTGGCGATCCAGTTAGTCAATTCTTTTTCCTACCACAGTCCCATTATTTGATGAAGAAGTGACTTTTGGCTTAATAAAGTCTTGATTATTTTCTAGTGTTTAGGGGTATGTCTTTTTAAAATATACTGGCATATTATGCTAGGCTTTGGAAAGAAAACATTGCTCTGAGACACAATTTCACCAAAGCCTGTAATTTTCTATATCCCTTTTCCCTCAATTCTCCTTAAAAAAGCAGCAAAGATGTTTACATTTAAATTTGATCTTCCTTAGGATTTTTCCAACTCCACCTTTATTAACTCCCTCCTCAAATTAGTACATGAATATCTGTAAGATATCAAACAAGCCTTTTTGTAAGCGAACTACAGAGCTGAGAAAGAACATTTGACCCTAAAAACAGATACAGATATATATATAATCTATTTTCAAACAAACATCAGGAAGAACAAAATATGAAGCAGCACCTAAAAATTAGAACCCATGCAAAGCATCGTATGCTGCCTGAAGTTCTGCTTCTGCAAATGGACATGTGTGCGCTTAACGACGATACCATGACTTTATTGAGGGACCACAAAAACTCCCAAACTCCAACTGAGTTAAAAAGAGACTATTCCAAATCACCTTAATGGTCAAAACTGGTAATAGGAACAGCCCATGAATGTTGCCTTATTTCAGTTTATGCACAGGGCAACAAAGATGATGGAGGGGTTGGAGAATCTCCCTGATGAGGAAAGGCTGAGAGAGCTGAGACTCTTGAGCCTGGAGAAGAGAAGGCTGAGGGGAGACCTTCATGCTCACAAGTACCTGAAGGGTGGGCTGAAGGAGGTTGGAACCACTCTTCTCAGTGGTTCCCAGTGACAGGACAAGGGACAACAGGCACAAACTGGAACACGGGAAGTTCCATTCAAATACGAGGAAAAAAAGAGCCCTGGAAGCAGCTGTCCAGGGAGGGTGTGGAGTCCCTTTCTCTGGAGACCTTCAGGCCTTGTCTGGATGCAGTCCTGAGTGCTGTGCTCTGAGCAGTCCTGCTTTATCAGGGGAGTTGGACTGGATAGTCTCAAGAGGTCAATTCCAACTATGACAATTCCCTGATTCTGTGATTTGAAACAAATGAAAGTTTCAGAGCATGTGGTGTGATTTTCATACGACTATTCACACCTTTGCAGAATGAGTGCTCATTTTCAAAAATAATCTACTACTAATGCTCATTTCCCACTATATTAAATAACTGCAACTGCGCTGTATCTCAGAATCTGGAATGAAGAAAAAAAAAAAGTTAATCCATATTTTTTAGCTTATCATTGTGGCTCTTTGGCATGTCATCAAGCAGCAGAGACATCCTGACTAATGCAGTGTATTTGCTTCTAACCAGCTGTAGCTTTCATGTCCAGGAAAAAAAAAAAAAAAAAAAAAAACGGAAAAAGTTTCTAAAAACACTTGATGTAAATAAATTTGCAAAACCAGCAGAAATTATACATCTTTTCTTAAACACCTCTTTTAAGTGGTAAATGCCGGACAGATTGGTCTGGGGGATGAACATCCATTTAAAAACACAGTCTTCCGGGTTTGTGTTTTATCACCAGCTGAACAAGAATTCACCTGGAACACATACAGCCATTCTGACATCCAAGACTGATCTTGCAGGCTCTACAGCAATCAAAAAAACCCCAGAATATACAGTCAATGAGGAAATATCTTTCCCATTTCACTTTTTCTCCCAGATATTGTATATTTTAATGTCAAATGTATCAGTTTGCTTTTCTGATACTGACATGATTATAATAAATAACATAATGTATAGTGTAGATATATATAAAATATAGTGTGTATATATATAGTAAATACATACTGTGTATAATAACTCCATAGTAAAATTACCAGTGGACTTCTGTAACAAGCTGCATTTTTTATCTGAAGACCTTTTAAAGACACAAATTGGAAGAAACATCAGGCTTGAGGATGAGTAATGCATAATTAGTAATAAAGATGGCTACAGCTGCTAAAATCCCTGACAAAGCCTTCTTACATATGAAGGCAGGATGCTGGAAGAGAACCCTGTTGCTGGACCTACTTACTTTATTTGCTTATTTTATGCACATCCCGTTGGTTAGATTTCCAGCAGCCCAGCCAATGATGCATGCAGTAGCCTACAGACATGTTTCAGAGCTCTTCCCTAAGGTTGGCACCTGTGGAGTTCTGCCTTTGAGAAAACTCAAAACGGCAAACTGCAGAATTATTATACAGCTGTCTGAGTTAGAAGGGACCTTTCAGATCACCAAGTCCAGCCACCAACCCAACACTGACAAAAGCACCACAAACCCTCAGCACCACATCTGCCCAGCTCTTAAATACCACCAGGGGTGGCAACTCCACCATGTCCCTGGGCAGCCCATTCCAATGCTTGATAACCCTTTCAGTAATAAAAATTTTTCCTAATATCCAATCTGAACCTTCCTTGGTGCAGGTTGAGGTCATTTCCTCTTGTCCCATTGCCTGTTCCTTGGGAGAAGAAACTGGCAATAACAGTAGTCTGTAGTCAGACTTGCCAATCTTTGTCCAGTTTGGAGACAAAAAAAATGACAAACCAGGAACCATCAGATCTTTCTCCCTTCACAATGTGAAATCCCAAACCTAAGTAGTGTTCTCCTAAACCTGGGGGCCTAACTGACAAAAAGTCCAAGTGTTCTACTGGAGTCCCATTCAGTACCACCTGTCTTCTCATCAGTTTTTACCCACAATTATACTGAAAAGGTACATTTAACCATCAGAAATGTTCCTTTGGTTAAATGACATCTCACACAAATACAAGGTCAACAAATGGGGGCAGACTTCCAAGGCTTTGGAGAACCAGTTCAGTTGTGAAATGGGTCAAAAAATCAGAAGCTGACCCGAAACTCCTCCAGGTCACTGTATGACTGGGCCAGAAACGTTCTTTCCTGGGGTACAGCTCCCCAACACTGCACAAGGCAGCTAATCATGAACTAGACAACCTCTGTGGATTATCCTCTCCGAGAAGTCTTTTACACAAGGTTGGTTTGTGCACCATGTGTACACAGCACTACCCCCTGTATGTTGTAGCAGTATTAGAATGAAGAGTTCACACTAGAATGACAATATAGGGGACACTTCTATGAATCAGAGTTGCTTCCTTGTTCACATGACAGTATTATTCTGTACAGTGACAGAAATACAATGCTTCTGTAAATTTTACATCAACACTGGCCACTTTGAGGGCCAACTGAGAGGAAGAACTTCTCTAAAAAAATTCAGGCTGCAAACTCAAAACATTCTGTGGTGGCTTGATGTCACAGCTCTGCACCTCTGCTTCTTCTTGTGGATCCACAATGCATTCAGCATAGCATTGGTCCTGATGAGCTACCACCCACCCCACCTCTCGGAGCACAGAAGAAACAGAGCAGCTCCTCATGGGTAAAAACACAGCATGGAGGAGGTTTAACACCAGGGTACCTCCCAAGGGGGGCTGTAGCACAGGCTTAACTGTTGAGAGCACCACAATATTCACTACTGTAGTGAAGCTCACATCCAAAACATAGACAAACATTTCCCCTGAACAGTCCAGTAGATGGTCCTGCAAACAGATAATTTCTATGAGTTTGTTCACTCTTGCCTGTGCATAACATCCCAGATAAGCCTGCTCACCAAGCCAAAGCAGAGATGGGCCTAGAATAAATCTGTGTACTGTGGAAACAATCAGCCCCTGGCAAGGACTCCCAAAGCATTCAAGAGCTCCACTAAGTAGTTCTGACTGTTCAGAGAAATATTACTGGCCTTTCACAGAAATAAATTTGAGGCATCCAGGTTTCTTTCTGCCTAGCTCAATTTAGCTAAATTCCAAGTTGTGCAATTTTGCTGGTACACTGCATTCCCTGCAATGGGACACGCTGACATACCCATTAACCAAATTAAATTCTAAAGCAACACAGACTCCTTTGAGCAAAATTATTTCTGTTTCCAAATTTCTAGAAAGCTATGTCCCGCAGCAAAAATAGTACCTCGTCATGGGCACAGGAATTGGGCAGAGAGTACTGTTGCACATTAAGTAACTCTACATAAAATAATATTGTGAATATTTCATCAACTGTTAATCCTACCAGTTTGCTGTTAAATACCATACTGATACAAAACCTTAGCTCTCCCTGACTTTTATATGGTTTTTTTGCTTTAGTTTTGGGTGTGTCTATGTTTACCCAGGCACAGATTCTGGACCAATTCTTCTTCGGTCTTTGGTCATAACCACTGAAGTATTTTGTATTTATTCCTGCTGAGGATTCTGTCATCCCCACACAAAGATGAAAAAAAAAATACTAGATGAACTGTACATGTCATGCTCTGCTTTCTCTGAGCAGAACTGCAGTTGCTCTGTAAGTAGGACCTACTCTGTAACCTCTACCTTGAACTGAAGACAAATTTTCATACTTCATCTCATATTTGATTAGATTAGCCCTATATATTCTTAAAACAAGCCTGAATAATGTTCATAATTGCCTGTTAAGTTACTCCCTTCTCCCAAGAAGCAAGTGCCTCCAAGATCTTAAAAATAAGATCTCTGCTTCTGCTGTGGGAGAAGGTTACAGCTCCCAGTCCCTTGGCTGGAACACAAATAACTCAAGTGAATAAAAGACTCTGTGTATGTGTGGGAAACATAAATGCGATATCAATTATTAATTTTGACAAGTCTGAACACCTTAATAATGTATTATTTTAAGCTGTGAGCTTTCTAAAAAGCTGTTGAGGCTAAAATGAGCCGACTTTGCAGCTTGGACTCTCATTCCTCAGCATGTAGCAAAATGCACTGTGACAACAAAATGGGCTGTGGCAGACCTTGGTGAGTGTGGTCTTGCTTTGTATATTTAATAAAGGGTCGATAAATACAATGTTTAAAATGTAGGGGTTGGAATACATTAGCCAGAAAACAGTGTGTTAACCGATCTGTCAAGACAGAAAAGACACTTTCAATTAAAACCTGCACAAACTGACTTGTAAGCTGATTCTCTCCTACTTCAGTTACTCTTTAATAGCATGATACAGGTGCAGGCAACATTATTTCTCTAATAAAAAAAAAGGTTATTTGAGTCACAAAAATGTACCATGAACTATTCCCACTCTATTCTGCAAACTTATTGATGTGGGAACAATGTTCGATCTCTACTGTGCATTTGAAAGTAACTTACTGGGCAATTTATGGTAAGAATTTCAGGAGTACTCTAGGAGGCTTTACTTTTTACATTGTCTGCAATGCTGATACCAAGCACTACTTTAAAACCCACCATAAAACTTTAAAGTACTTCCTACCTGAGTCTCAGAGTATTTTACACCCATTAATTGTAGAAAAGCCTGTAGCATTCCTGCAAGTTACATACCACTATCTTTATTGAGCAGAAATGAGAAAAGAATGATTGATTAACTTGGACACAATAGAATTCTGAAATGCTCCCTCCTGGCACAGGTAGAATGGTAGGCTTTATCAGAAACTGGCAGGGAGCTGAAAGTCAAAAATTAAATATAGCACCAGAGTAACAATGGATATATTTTAAAAATGAATCCAAGTTTTTTTGGTTTTCCTATTGTCCTATGCAACTATGGAAAGGTTTATAAATCTAATAAAGCATACCTTTTCATAGTATAATTTCTCATATGATCACAGATGGACTAGGAAGTACTCTTGTTTCCAAAGACTGTCACAATATTTCCTATTATCTTTTACCTTGAGTCTCATGGTAATTAGGTTGGAGGTTTTTTTCTTAGTTATGTGTAAAATTAAGTTGAGGCTTTAAATTTCTATTCCTTGATGGTACAGAACAAATAGTAAGAGCATAGAGAAGCTTTAAAAAACACAGCCCAAATGCCTTAAAAATCACAAGGAAAGCAATTACTGTTTCATTAAGCTTTGTGATTCCTTCCAAGCCCACCTCACGATTCCTGGAGGCTTGATTCCTGGCTTTGAGCTGGGATTGACAGTTTTACAGCCAACAGGAAACACAATCAGGCACCATACACCAAGTCCTGGCATTCAAAAATTCAGTCCCTGACACATAAAGATGTTTTCTTGAACGTGATGTCCAACTAGAAATGGAGAGGTATAAGCGGGATTTGATGAAACAGGAGGGAAAACAAATTTTCTTCCTTTTAATTCTACCATATCATACACACACACACACACAGAGAAACCCTCAGGATGGTCAACAACCTAATGAAATCTGGTTTCCTGACAGTCCTGTTTCCTCAGAAACCAGGTTGAAAGATCAGAAATAACTTTGTTTGGTACAGAGATTTTTTAAGAAACTCCAGCTTTTGTCAATTTGTTTGTGGACATATCCTAAAACCAGCCCTGCCTGCAGATTAAATAACATCCTCAAAGATAAGTGCCCCAGATTTCACTTTTTTTCTTTTCAGAGTGCTTGCCCTCAAAATATTAACAACATAAGAATTTATTAAGAAGACACAGGTCTGTTTCTGTGCATATACAAGGAGTTTTAATTTAAGGATGCACCCAGATTCCACATTCTTTTTATTCTAGTTGGCAAGCAATGGAGATCTTGTTCTACCCACTTCCCTGACATGCTCTGCTCAGCCCATGCACACAGTCACAGAATTGTCATGGTTGGAAGGGATCTCTGAGATCATTGGGTCCAGCCATATACACACCAAAAAAAAACCCACCCAAAAAAAAACCCAAAACAAAACCACCCAAAAACCCAAAACCAAATCAAAACAAAACAAAACAAAAATAATCAAACAATCTCAGACACTAGAACATATCCTGAAGTGCCACATCTACACATTTCTTGAATATCTCCATGCAGCTCCATGGATTTTATCTGCAGCTTGTTATTCCCCTTGTTCATTTCAGAAAATTTTAACTTGGGAACAAAAACAGGTCAGAAATGGTCCAACGTTTCAGTAAGTCTCTAAAACACTCAGAAACACCATTTACACAACCACCTCTAACAGGTTTCCAAACCCATCTCAACAGAAGACAGCAGGGCTTCTTGACTAGAAGCAACCCATCCACGGCAGCAGAGCTCTGTACCATGTAGTATTTAATCCTTTAACTTCTTAAATTAGTCCACTCTGGTAACTAGACAAGACCTTCTTTATCTCCCACAATTCCACATTATACTTTGGTCTACATGCTACCCTGCTGATTAATCTTAAATCTAGTTGAAACTCAATGAAACTCAACCGAGCTATGTTTAGATGTCAGCACACTTGCCAACTAATGCTGACGCTGCTCTTTTCCAACTACATAAAACCTAAGAATTCTGCTCAGCAAAAAACCAACACCAGCACCCCTGTATTTGCTGAGAGCTGCAGTCAACAGGTATCATCTTTGCATTATAGAAGACTTGAAGAACAAAGGCAAAAAGAAATGTATCTAGCAGTATTGGAAGATCAACAAAAGTATGCCCCCAAAATCCTGTTTAAATTCTCCAAATTTAAGTATCAGACAGGCCCAGCATTTTTAAATTATGCCAATTATTCACCATTCTCTCCAACTTTGCAAATAGTTTGTTTCAAGGGAAAAATATGTGGAGTTCTGTCAGTCTAATTCCCAGAAGCTGGTAATAATAATCCATCAGCAAACTGCTATGCACACGTACATCTCCTTTTCTGTGCCTATTTTACAATCTTACTGGATAAAGATAGTAGGAAATGAAAAGAACAGTTGTTCAAACTCAAGCTGTTAAGACATGCAGATCCCATTTCTTAAAGAAAATAAAAGAAACTTTCCCAGTAGTTACAATGAACATTAACTCTCCAATTATCTGAAACAATGCAAAGAGCATTCAGTTAGGAACAATTATCAGAATCTCCTGTATGGCAATTTTCATTAAGCCTAAGTCACACATATCACCCAATGGTTCTTTAACAAAGCAGAGATAATTCTAAGTCTCATCCTAAATCCTGTAAAAGCAAAAAGCTCAGCCTTCTACCAGCCACTGATGGCCCCAATTCTGTAAAAAAAGGTTCTTAAAATTTATTCAGGCAAGCCGTTAAGCACGTGCATAATCCTTAGCCCTGCTAAAGACCCAGAACTCTAGAGTGTGTTTTTAAAATGGGATTTTTGCCAAAGTAAAGACTGAGATTTAACAGAAACAAAGCAACCTAAAATTTAAGCAAATGCCTAAAAATAGCTGTTTCTTCTGTGAGGAACAGTATTGTCGGCTTCTTCCTGTGTGTTCAATTAATCAAAAAAATCCTTTTAAGCAAGGATTAAGTTGCAGTTACCACAAAGAAATCCTAGCAACATATACTATTTGAAGGGATTTTTTTGACTGAATAAATTCTTTCCTCTGTTTTTATACCCAATTACAAACAGAAGAATGTATTTCCCAGATACAACTGAAAGATGTAAGTGAAATAAACGCGTGTTCATCTTTCACTGTATGATACAGCGTTCTTCTGATGTTTTTAATCATGCTTCAAATGCTGGGTGAAACTGCTCACTCCATAAAGTAAGTGTGCTGCTAAAAAAGAGGGATGTTTTTCTATCCTTTAAATATACTACTAAATATATATATAAATATCTTGAAATCACAAGAGTCTGTGGTAGATGTTTAATGCCTCATGAATTAGACTGAGTTATGTTCCATACACCAGGTAAGGTTACCCCAACTCACTCATAGCTCTACAAACTCTAAGTATTTGCTCAGATGGCAGGCAAATGTGTTATCCATTATTATAATATACGTGCATATAACATACATATAATACACAGACATAAAATGGAGCCACAGGGGCAAAAAAGGCACAACCCCCTATGTCTAGCCCGCTGGACACTGGAGATGCCATCTAGCTGATCTCCACATCACAGCCTTCAACTGGATGGTCTTCACCACTGCCACTCACAAGCCATTCGTAGACATCACCAGCCAGCTCCCTTGGACTTCAAGATATTCCAGTCAATGAGCAAGGGAAAGAGGAAGCTTCACTATTTACAGAGAAATATATACAGAGCAGTCAAAGCCAGCAACTTCTTTTGGGATAATTACAATTTGATTCAATTACAATCTGTGTTTTAGTTTCCATCTCCCTCCCTGGTGGCGATCAGCTCACTCTAAGATGTTGCATTTCCAAACTCATCCCAAATAAAGCAATTAACAGGTGGGATGCAGCAGCACACACATAGCATGCAGCACATTACTCCCACACAGGTGTTTCATTTTCCACTTGTCAGCTGGCCAGCACAAAATCCTCATCTCCTGGGAGCTGAGGTCTGTGGCCATTCTTTAAGGGCAAGAGGTGTTTGTTAATCACCTTCTTTTCTCTCTCCTTAGTAGGAAAAGCTACAGCTTTTTTTTTTTCCTTTTTTTTTTTTTTTAATGGCAAAATTAAACAATGAAATGTAATACAAAGCAGATAGATGATAGTGTAGGAAAGTTCCATGCCCTTGGATGCAGGAGTCATGCATGTCCCAAATGCCATGACAGGTAGAAGATGCTGTAGAAGATGTAGAAGGAACTGATGTTCTCTGCTTACCAATTAAATACTGTCAACAGCAGCACAGCAGCACGTGGCACCTCTCAGCCCATGTGCCTTAACCAAGTCTTCCATTGACAGCTGCAGCTGATAGAGCAGCTTCCACCCCCATCCTTTCCAAGGGACACACTAGCAGGTTTACAGCTAGGCCCACATGGACATTCAGTGGATGTGTCAATAAGGTCACTTAGGCAGAGAACACTCATTTTGCAAGTTTTCAGGCAGTCATGCAAGTCATCCATGCACAAACGGCAGTGGTGTTCTGGAAGCATCTCTATCAAATTCTTACACCATCTTTTCTCTAATTTTCTACTGATATATTTTACACATTTTAAAGGATACTACCTTGCTGTTGACATGCAACAAAGGCTTCACTGTGAAATTACTACCTTATCCTTGAAAATACTGGTTTTTGCTACTACTCCTGCTTCATATAGTGTAAGGTGGCCTCAGAAGCAGGATTGAATATGTTAGGAATATTTAAAATACCAAAACTCCTAAAGTATTGTCAGGAGTCAAATCCCTAATGCATTTTGTCTGTCTAGACAGGTTGAGGGTCCATCAAACTACCTAATTAATATTTATTTAGTCTTCTTTTTCTAAAACTTTATTGAGGCACTTAAAAACAAGACAATTTTAAAATTAACCTCTGGGAGCTATCAATCTTCTTGCAAACAGAAAAATCTGAGAAGCTAAATTAATAAAGACAACAGCCTTAGCAAATAACTTCTACCTAAGTTCAGAAGACAGACATACGATTATTGCCACCTGAGAAGTTACTTGCTTAACAGAGACATCTGAATGAGCAAATGAGTGGAATGAGTGAAAAAATCCTTCAAACCAGACAAGCAGCCAATGAAGCGCTGAAGCTAACGGCTGTCAACAGAAATCCCTTCAGAAATTACATTTATGTGTCATATATATACACTTTTAATGTTTATAGCCCAAGAAATATTTGAAACACTTTCAATAAGTACTAAATAAAGCCTGATACTATCCTGAATTAGACACAAATTATAGCGCACAAATTAAAATGAGCAGCTGGCAAACAGACAATTATCATCCAGCTTAGGTGAAAAAGTATCACTAGAAAGACAGCAAGCGTGAACTACTAAGAGTACAAAAAAATAAAGGTTAGTCTCAGATTTGGTGTTTTCCTTGGGAATAAGGGCAGCAGCAACAGTCCAGATAAGGGGTAACTAATTCTTCAACTGGAAGAAGTCCCTGCTCTGTTTCCAGGGGACAGATGCAACTTTCTGAAACCATTCAGTTGGGCAGTTGGGAAGCTGGTGGGTAACATGGACATCGGAACAACAAGGTCAGAGGTGAAGAACATTGGCTGGGGCCCATGAGGAAGCTAAGCCACCATGGCCTTGATGTTCTTGTTCCACAGCCAAGTGGACAACCTCTTTCTCCAAGCCTGCAAATCCCATATTTTTCATAAGCACTAGATTCAATTTAAAAAGATAAATTTTAACTATTAGAAGACAGGTTTCAGTTAAATGCTAACTAGTTGCATTGCTAGTACTAAAACTTGCTGTGGCTCACGCTGCCAGAACTTCCAAATAAACTAAGAAATTTTGCTTATACTAGCAGGAAGAAATTGGATCTTTGCAAACACTGAGGTTCAGCCAAATGCATCCCAGAGTCCTGTGTTGCCATGAACCAGCCAACCGTCATCTGAACTGAGGCTGGAGCTGGTTTCCACATTGCTTTGTTTATATTGACTGCATTTATGATGCCTCAGAAGTTGCCAGTAAAATATTTATTTAGCAGTTAAAACGTTCTGCAAATGATTTTGCTGTCCCAAAAGATAAATATTTCTCAGCATGCTGAAATGATACATTGATGTTTTTGTTAAGGAAATTGCATGTTGATAAAATTTTCTCAGATTACACTTTGTCGTTCCTTTGTATTTGAAGTGGCCACATTAATTTTTTGTGATATTTATTGTAATTGTAAATTGCACTGAGATTAGAAACATTAAACTTACCATAAAATGAAACACATTTCAAGTATTTCCGAGTCATCTATTTAAAGGCTTGAGAAAACTTTTGATCCTTCAGGTGGATCAGCGTGCTCTAAGCTCACAGAACAAGGATCCAACACAAACCAGAATCCCACTTCAAACTCTTGGGGAGCCATTTTCTTCCCTTCCTCTTTTTTTATTTCTGCCTCTCTTTCCTTCTTTTTTAATACACTAATATTTGTCACCACATTGAGGTGTCCCTGCACTGCAAAATCTGAATGTGAATCTCATGGTTTGGGCCAGATTGGCCACTGAGATGAACGATAGATTCTCTCCCTCACCTCTCTCTTCAAGGAGAAGAGGGAGTCAGAGATAAAGAGTTTTATGAGTTTAGAAGGAACTAATATACAAATTATTAGAAATTTATGCATGTCGTTAAATAAGAATAGGCACTGCACTGCCATCTTCACACCTTCCTTTAATTTCCAAACAGCATTGACATCCATGGTTTTGGTTGAGCTTACTGGCTTGAGGCAACACTATTATTTCTCGGGACAAGACCATACACTTGCAAACAAGTGAAGGCTGTTGGTGCTTGAGATGATTCAAATTGCCATCAGACGCTGTGGCCTTTGTGCCTGCTCCCAGGCACGCAGAAGTACGCTGTACTGCTGTGAAAAAAAAAAAAAAATTGACACAAATACCATCTCAGTGCAACAACATGGCTCTGAATATACCACTTCTGCCACTGCTTTATCAGCCTTAGACTTGTTATCAAGCCTGCCAAGCCCAGCCCTCCCCATGGAGACCTCTACAAGATCAGATACCAGTCTGTGCTCTGAGATATGTGGGTTCTCTGAGCCTTTACCCTCTGCAAGCAGAGATTGCAAAAGGACTGTTGAACAAGCCCGTAGTTCTGCCCCCTTCTGCATTGGGATTACTCGACCCTATCATATATTTCAGCACATTCCATCTCAGTTCGTGCTATCAAAAATCCTCCCTGCAGTTAGAGCATATGTGATGTCCCCTTCAGCCTACGCTGTAAGCTGCTGGGGAATTCTATTGCACATGGTTAAAAATCAGCTGTACTTCCACCCAAAGGTGACCCCAGGCTGAAATCTTCAGGTGCAATGCCGGAACAATTCTGGGTTTAGCATCTGCATTAACCACATAAACTTTGATTTTTGGCCACTCCTGTATTAGACATTAATAAAATGAGACATGTGAAGAGTAATAGAAAACCAGATGTCTTTCCTCTTTCTAATACAAAAGAAGCCAGCTTTGGCTCTTCCAAGTATCTGCAGAAGTAGTGTGGCTTACCAAGGACAGGAGGTATGCTTGTTTGAACAGTCCCGATGCCTCATCTGCTACAGAAATAGTCTCCAAGCAGCTTCATATAGGGCAAGTAAAGTTTTGCTGGGAGAATAAGACATCTCTGGTAATGTATAAATGTGCTGAAATCTGTAGATGTAATTCTGAAGAAGTATCACACCACACATAAACAGGAGAAACAGGTTCTTATCAAATGCAAATAAATATCCACATATTGCTAAATAAAATGCCACTAGTCTGCCTGATACATTGCTGGGGCAATTCCACTGTTTCTACCTTGATTTTAACTTTTAACAGATAGTCTTAAAAAAAAATAATTAGTAATTAAATTAGGTTTCAGCATGTTTGGTTGTTACATTACCCCTGTTACTGCAAGAAAAACATTTTATGTGTGTGTAGATGGAGGGTGCATAGGGAAGCTTATAGGAAAAGCATGCATAATATACAAGTAAGGAAAAATAAAACCATCCTCATATACTATTTCTTCACTTCTTGTTCCAAAGAATTTTGTTTGTCTTCCTACTTTGAAAAGAAACTACACTTATTTTGGAGACAGGCTAAGATTTTGGTGTTAAAATCTGGTAGGTAAAATCTTAGCCTCATTAAACCCCATGACAAAAATGGAATTAAATTGAAGGGACTTGGGTTTCATAAACACATGCATGATGAGAGACTACATCTTCTTAATACTGTAAGCCTACACATTTGGTTAAAATTTTGGTACTATTATTTCAGTTTCTTCCTTATTTTCTTTTACATAGGTGAACTTTCTTTTTAGTTATTTTTCAGACATTCAGCTTTATTATCTGTATTCCTGACACAAACCAGCAATAAATCTCTCTAACCAAATGATCATACTATATAAAGTATCAGTGTCAACAGGAACTGATCCTCAGTTACACCTTCTGAGAAAAATCAACCCAAACACATCATCTGAATGCAGTCAGAATATATTTGTGGAGAGCACAGGATGCTGCCAGATGCCAGAAGTCCATTTCCACTCAAACTGTGCCAGTCTAAGCAGTCAGCAACAAAAAAAATATTCTACTTCGCTAAAACCTCCCATCTTTCCCACCAGATTTTTAATCGAACATATCACCTAGGTTTAAAATAAAAACGTTTTTCCAGCATTTGGAGGGAACATTTTTCATATTTGTCTGTGCAAGAAATTGTCCCCCCTCTTTTCTTCCTTTTGGTTGGGTTTTTGGAGGTTTGGGTTTTTTTTTGCGATTTTTGTTCCATTTGACTTTATAGAATATCTCTGAATTCATTGAGAGTCTACAGGGACAGAAAGAAACATTAGATACTTTGGAGAAAGTTCTCATTCTAGCTGGTTTCAGTGCAATTTTTTTTAAACAGTCAACACAAATTTTCAATAACTAACCTTGACATCAGCGAATTCCAGCTCTTAAAATGTACTGCTAATTAGAAGAAATAAGAAACGGCTTTATAAAGGAAAAGGGTTACAGCCACAACCTCTGAGGAGGCTTCCATCACTCAGCCAGTACACGAACCAGAGTCTCATAGAGTAAAACATTGAGGCCTCTTCCACAGGAATTAAAGGAAAAATCCCTCCTGTCATCAGCAAGCCTGAGCACACTCTGAACCAATGCTAACCATTAGAGGGCAATCAGATTACGTGAGCAGGCATTGTTCTAGCACACCACAAACCCTGATACATGGGGTTTAAGATGCCACAAACAGACACAGATTTACAGACAGAACTCTGTAAAAGCTCTCGATCAAATATAAGGAGGAACACAAGCCAGAATGGTCAATGCTGGCAGCTGTTGCTTTAAGAAGTACTGTACTTGCCTGCATCATCACTGATGTGCTTCGGTTAGAAATTAAACCCACCGCTTGGACCAAAGAGTGTGATGAAACTTGGCACAGTCCAACAGGTATGACTGAGGTGCAGGAAAGGCAGAAAAATGTTGAGGGAAAATTATGACAGAGCTCCATAAAGCAGAGAATTACTCAGGGAAAAGGAAAAGAGGCTGTTACCTTGGTGAAAACACACCAATGAAGTGTATCAAGTGAAATTATCAGACACCAAATTAAAAAAGCAAACAATGGGAAGCAGTTCTTTACATATCTCACAGATGACAGAACTGGCTGCCAGACAACCAGCATATACCAAAACCTAATTGGCTAAAAATGACAAACCCATATATCCACTTTCACCTCGGGAAATCCTTGAGCAACAAATGACTGTAAAATGCAACTGCAAGACAGAAGAGCACTGCTATTTACTTATTGCTTTTGATACCTTTCTCTCTGTGTGATGCCAACCACTATCACACACAGGGCATGGCTAAAGCTGAACCAGTACTGCAGTCCTCATAGGCTTAGGAAATTCAGCTTGTTCACTGTCACCCTCCTCTGTGAGTAAATATTGCTCCTGACAGTGAGGTGTGGAAGGTGGTGGCACCAAAACCTGGTTGCTTTGGCACACCCTGGCATCATTAAAGATTGAACTGAAAGAGAGGGAGTGTAACCCAGACTGTAAATTCCCCGGAGGTATCTCGTTGCTCATCTTCTAATTGTTAAAGTCATTCTTCACCACATGTCAACTCTTCAGGGTGCAGCACAACAGAAAACAGTGGGATCTGAGTAAAACAAATAGGATTCTGCCAGACCCAGATCAAGAGCTTGGGCAGCATAATGGAAAATAATTCTGATTAGGAATGAACAGGATGAAGACTGTACTCATGCCATCCTAGACCAATTATTTCTGATCCTCTTTTTTCTACATGAAATCAGTGCATATAAAGATTCAGAATTAAACCCACAGTTCTTTCCTGGGAAAACAAGTTTCATCTTCCAGGTACAGAAGCTCTTTTTATAAAATCTTCAACCCTGGAAATTGTGCTTTGCCTTGAAACTTTCATCTGCACTGACTGCAGTAGCAGAATGGACAGTATTTGTGGGACACGCAAAGATACATTTACCGTGAATACACTAATAAAAATATCATCAGGGAAAACAGACCTGGAAAATGTGAGATATGTAAACGCATGGTCAAATAAGAGAATTCTTGCAGACAGCATATATCCAGTCCTAAGAAAACACAGTGGCGTTTTTCATTTTAATAGGGCACAAATATGTGCCACAGTCTTTGACCCAGTTTTGGGTACCGCCAATTATGGGCTCTCTGGTTATAAAGGTGGTATTTTCTTATCCAACCCAAACATAGCTATTCCAAACTCAAATAGGGATAACATCTCCTCTGGAGTTTTTCCTCATCTAAGAGAAGACAGTATGAGGGAATGTACAGAATCAAAAACTTTAGTTGCAAATAAATACTTTTTATTCCTAGCTGGTTTTCTCTACATCCAATGAACAGATCACATCACAACATGGTTACAAAAAGTTCTGCCAGGATGCCAGTTGCTTTTGTAAGTTGTTACATAAAAAATAATTGCTTCAAGAAAAATGGGGATGCTAGTCTATGACTGGAAATCCTAAGTACTAACATAGTTTAAATATATGCTAAAAATAAACTAGGACTGCTTTAGTAACAACAGTTCAAGACAATACAGAGGATTTTCTTTTCTTTTTTTTTTTTCCCCTATAAATGTTTCTGAGTAGCAATTCCATGTGCATCTCCATCAAGCACAACCCAATAGATTACAAGGTTCTATAATCTAGAGGCTACAAGAGGCCCACAGCAAACCACAAAGATCTCATCCTTACCTTCATGGCAATCTGCTTTTCATTCTGAAAAGCTTCTTCTTCTGCAGTAATAATTAACCATTGTTTCAAAATCTGAAGAAAATAGATCATGCAACATAGTGAAAATGGCTCTGCTGGAAGAATGTAGATCAACGGGTGGAAGGAAAGCATAGTCATTTCAAAACTAGGCATATATATAAAGCTCTGCTTGCATAATCATGCAAAGCAAGGGTACAAGCAAAATGCCTTTTATGTGTTTAGAGGCCTGGAAAACAGAGAACATTGCCTTTATTGAGAAGGGGAATTTGCGAGCCTGCGGAGGAGACAGTATAGTTTTCTGACTGCACAGATGCCACAGACACCACTTGCCAACACAGACAACAACTACAGCTCTTAGTGGTGGACCATCGCCCTTACACTTCATCCGCAGCTTCTTTGGCCATACGTTCAGCATTTCTGCGCACCCAAAAGCTTGGTGGAAGGCCGCCAGGGCACTCGTAAAACCTCCACTCGGTGGGTCCGTTACCTCCTGCACCCCTTGGACTGTAAACACAAGGAAGCCAGGAGACAATTCTGGAAATCCAGAGCAGAAACTTTTTTATTGAATTTTAAGCATGACAAATAGAGGTGTGAGACCCTCACAGAAACCTATAGAATTTTTGCCATCCCAGTATTTCCTGTTCCAACAGGGCTACGAGAGCAGCAAAACTAACAGGAAATTATCTGTCAAGGTGGCTGAGAGCTGGCTGATCAATGCCACACACTGTCCCCAGAGCACATCACCCAACAACACATGCCCTACTGAGCTTTCCAAGTGTTAACACACTATATCCCTTTAAAGTCCAATACCCTTTCCTGAGTCCTGCTCACATGGAGCCCATTTTCACCCAGAAAATACAACATTTGGCCAAAATTATGTTTTCTGAAAACCTTTCAAAATTCCTTACCCTCCATCCATTGAATGAGTTCTTTGGAAGAGTGAGGACAGGTCTTGACACCATCCTGGGCGACACACTTCTCCTTCAGCCTTTGGGCGTTGCTTGTGCTTGCTGGAAATCAAGGAGCTAAACTACTCACTGCTTACTTTCTACCCACAGACCAGCAAAAGCTACAGATCACTAATTTATGTATTTATCCAAAGCTTCTGATGTTCTATGTATTTTTGAAGGGTTTTGTTTTCAGGTTTTTTTCAAACTAGTCTGTATTTTTCCCTTTAAACTAAAGATATAAAAGTTAAATCCAAGGTTTAGCTGCAATTTACACACTGGTAAGTGCAAAGTGCTGGCATTTACAAGCTTTCTGTCCCATACACACACACATTACAGCATAGCCAAGAATTTGCAAATAGTCATTAAAATTCAGAGGCAAATTCAGCCATATTTACAGCTGCTTCACATTTGCTTTCTGCAAATATTTGAGCACTTGTACTTTACTAGCACAAATACTAGTGAACAATGAGTTTTAATTTCATGTAACTACTGAGCTTAACATGGTATGTTCAGTTATTACATGCATGGTCCGTACACGAACACTTACCCAGTGAGAAATGCTATCCAGCCGGGAAACAAGCAGCACTCTGTGACTTCCACAATTAACAGTACAAAATCAGAATATGAAATATTTCCACACTCATTAACATGGAAATTTCATGGCACACCACAGAATTCAAAAAAACTTACAGTGCCTTTTAAACCTTACCTATGACAATAACAAGCCTCAAAGGGTGAGAATGAGAAGAGGCGCTGAACATCTGCAAGGATTGGCACAAAACTCCCACTTTTTGCACTGACTGAACAGTCCCTGTGAGAATTTCTGTTAAAGAAACACTAATATTCAGCAATGCCACTCTTACAGAAAAGAGAAGAGGACAAGATATATATATATATATATTTTTTTTTAACATTATTAAGAGCTATTTCAGTTTAGAGATGTTATTCACTTCTGTATTTCTGCACATGATATAAATAAGAGCAAACAAAATTATTTGGGGTTTACACTGAATTCTTAAATACTTGCATCTAATCTTTAGTAAAGACCTCAGAGAGTGTGCTTAGTTGGGTGGAATGCCTCTAAGACCTCGTAAGTCAGTCAAGGTGAGAAGGAAAAAGCCTGTTGGCTCAAACTGGACAACCAGCATCTCACTCACAGACCTTACCATGGTGAAAAAAAAAAAAAAAAAAAATATATATATATATATTTCAGGAGTACCTTCCTCACCAGAAGTTGTCAGACTCACATTCAGCCAAAACTTACTGCTATATGTAGCTTTATGCCCAGGACACTTCCCCACCACAATATTCACACTACACAAAGTGCAAGTTTGGGAGCTGGAGAAGTGTTGCACTCTAATTCATGTGAAATTGCCCAAAGGCAATTGTCTGAGGGTCTTTTCTCCTCATTATTATAATTCTGTGTCTTCAGAAAGACATCAGATTTCCTAGAACAAGCGGTTTTCAGTGTGTGAATAACTGCTGTGTGTCTGTCTATTCTCTTCTGGGCTCTGTTTACTCTTTATTTTCTTAATCTTCATGGAATGTTGCTGAGGTCCCGAACAAGCAAGTTCTCAGCTAGCAGTTATGAAATATCAGCCTGGAAACAGTCTCATAAATTAATGGAGTTTGCATCATTTTTCACTGTGAGTCACGCCTGAGTAACTTCTGAGTATGAATGAAAAAGGACATCACACTTTAAGAATATCTGTACTTGAACTCAGGAGGCAATGTCAAGGGTCTCCTCCTTGAATAGAACCCTCCATTTAAATACAATGTACTGCATTCAATATCTATTCAGAGAGTGAATGTACTCTTTAAATCAACTACCTGGGGGGAAGGAAAGTGTGTTTAAAAAAAATAAAATCTTCGCATTCCAGCTAATACCCAAACTTTAGACACAAATCAGTCTTCTTTTATTCATTTGTCCTTATGCCAAATCAGTTTCAGAACATTTCCACATTCCCAACCTAAAATACATACATATATATATTTTAGAAATGCTACAAGCTTATTTTGCTGTTTGTTAAGATAGGTAGAATATAAACAATAGATTTTAAGATCTTGCAGGGGAAGAACCCATTACGTACATAATCGTATTTTAACCGACTCTGCTTGTAAACTGATGAACCCATACAAGAGTGTGACTGTGACTTTTTCCATCAACACAGAGCTGTGTGAATCAGAGCATGTGTTTATAAAGTACGCTACAAAACCTGCTGCTTACTGATGCAACAGTCATCATCAACTTCATTAAAAGTCTGTATCCCAGAGCCTTGATTCTGGCAAATTTCCTATAGATCTCATGGAAAAAGTTTAACCAAGCAGAGATGATAGTATCAACAGCCATGCTAGTGTGTTTAATATGAACTTGCCCTGAGCTTCATTTACATATTACCCGGCCAAATTTCATGGAATTCAGCATTTAGATTTTATCTATCATAGAAGTCAGCTGAAACAACCAAATGTGTAACGACTTCAAACCAGCATTTTGGGTTAAGACAAGTGTCTAATAACAGTATTTTGCATGCTGGTTAATGACTTTTAAAGAATTTGATTGAACTCAACACATCATGTGGAACCTATAATTACATTTTTATCCAAAATGGTGATGAAAAGTGCCAGGTAGATGTTAATGTGCTATTCTCCCCAAGTCCAAGAAGGTATAACCCACCTCAGCTCCATCTCAGCACATACACATAGTGCTAGGTGGTGTATTTTATCAGTACCCAATGGGTACAGGTTGCAGCCACCTGTGGCATCCCTCTCCATCTTCCCTGTATCCCCTCACGATCCTCTGTATGCCCCTCCAGCCTCCTTACCCACCCTCCCAACATCTCTCTCTATCTTCCCAATCCACTCCTCATCCCCTGAACACACCCTTGCATCCTTCCACATTCCACTCCATCCCTCCCACATCCCACCAAAACCCCCTGCCTCCCCCCCCTCACAACGCCACATCCCTCCATATTCTGC
>VZRU01015889.1:0-55269 GCA_013398155.1 Pedionomus torquatus | reverse complement strand
GTCCTCCCTGTGCTGAGGACTCCAGGGCTGGACACAATACTCCAGGTGGGGCCTCATGAGCGCAGAGTAGAGGGGGAGAATCACCTGCCATGACCTGCTGGTCACACGTCTTTTGATGCAGCCCAGGATGGGGTTGGCTTTCTGGGCTGCCAGTGCACACTGCTGGCTCGCATTGAGCTTGTCATCTACAAGGACTTCCAAGTCCTTCTCCTCCGGGCTGCTCTCCAGCCACTCTCTGCCTAACCTGTAATTGTGCCTGGGATTGCCATGACCCAGGAGGAGGACTTTGCACAGGCCAGGTTGAACTTCATAAGGTTTACATGGCATCCCACAGCCTGTTTTGCATCTTTTAAACTACACCCAAATTTCTCTGGTCTTCCTCCAGCACGGCTGCTGCTGCTGCTCCGCTGAGGGATCAGACCCATAACTCATGGGTGGAAACTCAGGATTAGCTTTTCTCTCCGGAGGACTCCTTGAGTATAAAATGAGAGCAATCCTCTAACAAATTACAGAAGAGCCTTTGAGGTTGACATTTTTGTAAACACCAACATTTTTTCCTCAATGTTTGCTGTTTAAGGAAATCCCTTCTCATTTTTATGCATGTATGTTAACACATAAAACAATTGAATTAATACCATATGAGGGTAGAGGGGTGAAAAATCACGTCTAAAGCCAAAATAGTTCAGAAAAAGTATGCAGCTGAGGTTTAAGATTGCCTATAGTGACTCTGTATTTTGTTTAGACATCGGTGTTAATACTTTATATAGATTACGTGCAGCGCAGATTACTACAGCATGTACTGCGTGTTGTATAATTTATGAGTTACCAAACTTAATTCTTATGTTTTGGGGTTGTGAGTTATAACTAAACAGAATCTAAATTACCAGTAAATGAAGCTGTATATTTTTTCTCCTTTTTTTTGTGGATTAAACTGTTTTGTAGGGCACAGGGGAGGTGGACCCAGAGCCAAATACTTGCACACTCACCCTCAGCAAATTGGAAAGCTCAAGCTTTATAATTTTAAGTATATTTTATGTTTTGCCCATGTACAAGATATGCTGGTGGAGTTCCAACACAGGGATCATCTAGCTGGCTTTGTGTTGTGAGGAAGACCTGGGCAGCTGAGGAAGGCAGGGGGGAAACACTTTGGTTTCCTCTGAACTACAAGGATGTCAGAGGAAGGGCTAATGAATGTCTATAGGACACAGAGTAATGTCAGTCCACAAAATCCACAGGTATCCCAGCAGCATTGACTACAAGCCCTCAAAAATAGAGTTGCAGCAGCTTGACTGTTGTTTTGATTGCCCAGCTCAATTAGACACCAACAAACTTGCAACATTATGGAGCTCAGGGCAGGCCAGGACATACTGCTCCCCCTGTTCCTCTCCCTGATTCACAGCCCAAGCTGAACTTCATCTACGCTGTGCAGAATATAAGGAAATAGCTGTGCGAGTAATGAAGGGAGTGAAGAAAGGATCTATTAACAAAGATTACCTTCTAACGTTGGTTTTCCTTTGTTCCCCATGTCCTGGTTTCAGCTAAGACAGGGTTAATTTTCTTTCTATGGTTACTCTGTTTTCAGATCTGGTATGAAAGGAATATCAATAATGCATATTGTTTTAGTTGTTGCTGAGTGATGTTTATACTAGTCAAAGACTTTTTTTCAGCTTTCCATAGGAATACACAGAACAAAGGAATGACTAATGGAATATTTCATACTGTAGATATGCTCGGTACATAAACGAGGGTTGGCCAGCTGTGGGGGAAATCTGCAGTCTCTGCTCAGGTCAGGCTGTGCAACCAATTCACTGGGTGGGTGAGAGTGACTTGTGTCTTGTACATTTTATTATCGTTACTTTCCTTTTCCATTATTGTTCTATTAAACTGTCTTTATCTCAACCCACAAGGCTTTTTTCCTGCCTTTTTCCTCCATTTCTCCCTCTTTTCACTGCCCTTTGGGAAGGGTAGGAAGGAGGGTGAGTGACATGCTACATGATCCTCACTGCTGGCTGGGGTTAAACCACCACACCTTTGTACTCAACTGAGATTCTCACATGCAACATGTAACTCAAATAAAAAGCCTTCCTACAACTCAAATCCTGCCTTTTCAGCCCTCTCTCCCTCAGCGGTGACAGCCTTTAGTGACAAGCAGGCCCTAGTCAGAGATGCTACGCTACAATTAGGTTTAGAAACAAACTTTACTTGCAGGCAACTGGAAAGTAGTGTTTATCCCATTGAAAGGTCTCATGGTTCCCACCATCAGGTGGAACATAAATACTACCTGCTGCTAGACTGCCCCAGACAAAACTTTGCAGGGAGACACCTGCAACTAGTTCAGTTTATGGCCAGCATAACCAGAACCTTGCATCAGCCACCACTTTGCGACAGCGTGCCAAGGACAGCGGGTGGAGGGTCCCTGCTGAAGACATTCAAATGATACTGGAAAGCTGTGTTGTTTGACCAGGGGTCGCAAGAAGCAGTGATGTTTCTCATTCCTCTGCCTGGAGTTTACACAGTAGCCTTTAAACAAACAGCTTTTCCAGGGGAGGAAGGAGGAACACAAATAAAGAGCCAACCTGGAAATCCCGAGGAGCCAACAGAAGGTGAGAACTACCCTGGGGGTGTGTTGCAAACGGTGGTGAACTTTCTCCTCTTCCAGCTGCAGGCAGCTGCTGAGGTAGCAGCCACTACCTTCTCCACTGCTTAAAGCTCATCTGTTGTCAGGGCTCCAGAGAAAAACAAGTCTTGGCCAGAACAGTCTCTTACTCTTCATGGATCCTCAGCATCTGGGGCTCTATCCAGCAGCTGAATCACCACAAGGATTTTTGCAAATTACATTTTCCAATAAATTCTATTTTACTTTGACACATTTCATCGTTTAACAAGGTTTATTTGGGAGATGAAACAAAAGTTAATTACATCAACCTGTACGTCAAGAAAAGGGATTGATTTGCCGTCCCCTCCAGATGGGCTCCCTTTGCCTGGCAGTACATCCCAATGGCAGGAGCTGGGATCTGCGAGGAAGGCACAGCTGAGCCATCAGACTGACACCTCTTCATTACAGTCTATTTATATTTTTCATGTGCTTTGACAGAAGTCTCATAAAGTGTTATGCTCCTTCTGTAGGGTCAAAGTCTTGTGACCTTCCGTGATTTTAGAGAGGAGGAACATAATTTTAGAGGGCATGTTTATTATTTCTGTAAACAGTCTGTTTTCCATGCCAAGAGAACAGTTCTTCTGTATGTACTTAGATGACAGCTCAACTTTACTGGCTCACTTTCCTGACCAAGTCTTGCCTGCCAAGTTTTGATCATAGTCTGGCAAACAAAACAGCATTAATAGTAGAGCTGAGCAAATAATCTCCAGAAAACTGCTGATTTTTTTTCAAACTTCTTTTTATTGCTTCCATAATATCCCTGAATCAGATGCATTTTCCTTGAGTTCGGTTACAACTTTGAAGCACCCTATTTTTTATTAAAAACAAAACAACTCAGCTCCATGTAATCAGAAAAGCCACTTGCAGAACAGTTGTGACCAAGAAGGTCCATCATATCGTGTTGCTTATGTCCCTGAAGAAACAAGTGTCTGATTGGTTTCGGCATGAATGCACACATCAATTTAAACTCCAGACAGATAGCTCCCAAATCTGTTTTTACTAGCACAAAAGGTGGCAGACAAGACCACAGCCAAAAAAAATTTTGTTTTAATATTGTTTTAGCCTGCTTTTGCAATATATATTTGCAATATATACCCATTTCTGATAAATGCACTTATTTTCCCCTTAAATGGTAAAGATTTATTTCAAATAAACCTTTCCCAATGTCCTGCATTCATGCATGATGCAATGCTCTGCTAATGAGGTTCTCAGACAACATAAGCTCCAGCTCTGCTCTCTGGCGATCCATAAAGTCTCCTGCAGCACCCTGCAGATGCTGTGAGCCTGAAGCAAATGGACTCTTTACCTAAAAGCTTTGGGGTCTTTTGGAGTGACACAGAGCTCACAAAATCTGTCTGAGTACTGCATGTAGAAAGGCAGAACTACAGTACGTAAATTTGACTGATAGTTGTAGAACAGCCGTCTGGAAACCAGCACAGCTTTAAGACAGGACGACAGTACTGAGGGCACCAAGCTATACCATCTTGTATTTTACTCCTGCTCCTGCATGGTGAGCAACGTAAGAGGGAAGGCGGCTCTGGCTCACCACCCCTTCAACAAACATTCAACCTCCTCTACTAGCAACAGCTTTATTCAGGGGTTTGGATGGGACTCAATGAAAATCCTAACTATACATATCACACAAATCACCAGATAGCTGTAGCTGCAAGGACCCTGTTTCTTAGGCAATTAGTGATACAGCTTTAGCAATAATAATTCTATACCTACCGAGAGCTGCCCCTTCCCTCTGCCCACCCAGCATCAGGTGTACCAATACATTCCTATGAATTCCTGCAATTCTCCTTGTCAAAGCCTAACCCATCCAGAGGCCTCTCTGGGTTTTGTTCACTGCCTTCGTGGTCAGAAACCATGAGACTTTTCTGTGGCTCAGTCTTCTTCATCTTCACTTTTTGCCTTCTTCCTGCAGAAATCTCATTTTCAACTGAATCACTGTTGATTCATACTGACTCATTGTTCAGCTCTGCTCTTTGGCCATTTCAGATGTTATATACCTAAAGTTTTCTTTCCTAACCAAAAAAACCCAAACCCCACCCTGAAACACCAAATCACTGCTTCCATCCCTCCTCTTCCAGTATCTCCTTCAGGAAGCAGCCACTCCATTCTGCCAACATGTTCTCATTTGATGAAAAAAAAAGAATTCAATCTGTGCCTTCCAATCTGAGGCACAGATAACACTGGCAGCAAATCAGCCACTTCAGTGCACACAGTGGCCCATAGTACCTGTTTAAGAAACTGATCTAATTTTGTCTGGATATGATTCTGAATTTTCACTGAATGTCATGGGGGATCTGGCAGTTACTACCCATAGGTCAGAAATACCAATCCAACCTGATGCAGAATCCATTGAAAATCTCCTTCAGTTGAAGGCTTATGATGTGAAAAGAAAAAGCTACAGACTAATACCAGCTAAGACTGGTACCACAGCAGAGAAAAAAAAGGTGGAAAATTAAAAAGGTGAATGAGTTTCACCAAAATACTCAGACAGTATTTACAAGATCCACCGGCTCCAGTGAATATGCATGTACCACAGTCCACTGAGGACTTTTCTCACCCCAGGAGCAACCTCTCCAGCTCTTTTCTCTTGCCACTGGCATCATTCCGTTACATCTGTTGATTATCCCTCCTAGTCTTCTGTTCCCTTTCCATCGTGCTCATGCTCATGGCCAATGGGACAGATATTGTACAACGCATGACGCACCTGCATAAAGAGAGCAAATGAAAGGCTTGGAGTGAAAATCAAAATCATCTTTCTAAAGCTGGAAAAGAAATCCCCAGTGACCACAGTAGATGCCAGAAGATAAAAAGAGGAGTAAAGCATTTAAATTCAGTGGTTGTGCAAGAGAGATACACACCACAGACATTCTGGATGAAGAAATGAAGGTGAAAGGCTAAAGGTAAATGTTTCATATTCTTTACAATACCTTATTTTACGGGTTGTCCCTGTATTTCTTCAGCCAGCTGCTTGCAGGGAATCAGAAAGCACTGAGAATGCCTTGCTAAAAAGCACACTTTATGTTGGCCTAACATCCAGGTGCAGAAGACCACCACGTCGAATAGGAGGGGTTCCAGCTACACAGGAACTACGGAGATGCAGTGTAGGAACGTCGGAGGTGGAACCTGTCTTGAGGGTATAAAAGAGGGCAGAACCTTAATAAAGAAAAAAAGGTGCTTTACAAAGTTGGATAAAGAAGAGACGCACCATGTTAATTTGCCACAAGGTGGCATGTGCTGATCTAAAAAGTTTCAGTCAGTTAAGATTTGTAAAGTCTAGGCAGCAAAACTCACATGTGGGGCAGGCAGGTTCATCTTCATTGGAGTTACTCCATAGAATCATAGAATCATCCAGGCCAGAAGGGACCTCCAAAAGTCATCTAGTCTGACCTCCCTGCAGTCACAGGGACACCCCCAACTAGACAGGTTGGCCAGGGAGGTGGTTGAGGTCCCTTATTCAAGATGAGGCTCAATGAGGCCCTGGGCAACCTGTTCCAGTGTTCCACCACACTCATAGTAAAGAATTCATTTCTGGTATCCTATCTAAATCTGCTCTTCTCCAACTTAAAGCCATTGCCCCTCCTTCTATCACTGCAGGCCTGTAACTGTAAACTCCATTTGTACCAGGTTTGAACTCAGCCCTACAGCATTAGATAATTTCATTACATCCCTGGGATTATCACCAAACTTGAATTCACTCTTCCTCCTGAAGAAGTAAAGAAGTTTCCTTTTCCCCATTTCGCCCCTTATATTCTATCAGTTGTTCTAACCAAAAATAAGCCTTTCCTGGCTCCGTCTGGGCACCTGTATCTCATGTTCAACCTCAGTGAGTTTTTTACTGGCTCTGGTTCATTCTCTGAACCAAAAAAAAACTCGTATATTTCAAAATACCACATTTTTGAGCATTTCTGCAGCATAGATTTTGTCCTTATTTCAGACAGAAAGCAGCAAAGCCAGCATTTATTTTCAAAAAGTGAGGTATGCCTATGCAGTTGTATCTTTACACCAAAGCAAAAAAAAAACTTTATGCTATCCTCTATGAATTTTACAAACTTTATAAATTCTTTCTAAAGCATGCAGGAAGTTTGTTTATTCATGTAATTATGTAATGATAAACACAGATTTTGGGAACAGATATCACCTGGCACGCTCACGGCTGCGCTCAGCATTCGGACCATGAGCCAGCAAAACCCTAAACACATGAGAATGACAGCCAGTGGCAAAGGTACAAATCACACTCAGCAGGATTAAACACTAAATGTATGTCCTAACATCAATTTTAAAAATGAAACTTGCAAACTTTAGCAATAGTTTCTGACGGGTAAACACAGGAGGGGGAGCCGCATTTGAGTCTTTTGAAGGGAGACAGAGGTAAGAGTCACACAGCCTTTTTTCTGCTTGTTCAGAAATCAGTGTTATTGTACGAAATACAGCCTTGTAAATGCTGTCAAAAAACAAGACATGTTTAGGACACTTTAGTACAAATAGGACTGACAGGTTTTAAGAACCAAGCCCTGTCTCTCCTACGCTGACAGCTCCTTTAGCTTAAGAGATCTCGTTAGCATTTCCACTAAGTACCAAAATTGGCTTCCGTCTTTAAAAAATTAAAGTTAAAAATACATAAACACTGCTAGTGTTTACGTAACTTACAGGATGTACTAGACACAGTAATTCTACAAGCTAACATACTAAAGTGGCTAGTGAGGCAGACACGTAATACTGTCAAAAACCTGCCAGTATTTTGAAAACCACAACTTAACTTCACAAGTGCGTTACAAGGACACCCACTCCAAAAATATCCTTATTACCCAGCAGACAGATGTTTCAGCCTAACACCACACAGGTTTACAGCTCTTATTACTCCTTTAATCAGGAACTGTGTATTCAACTCCAGTATTAAAATAAACCGTTACATTCTACTGTGTGTCCAAGTCCCAGCTATCTTCTACATCTGTTGAAAATGCTAAAAAAAAACCTTGAACTAAGCCTCTCAAAACCCTAACCCATGTCTGTTTGGCATCTTTTCACCAACACTAGAGCCTTTAATGAGTAAAATGTGACACAATCAACAGGGCAACTAGCTAGAGTGGAGACCTTTTGGGTTTTAAAGGTGGCTACCCCCTCCTATCAGCCATAGGCATAGTTTACCCGAATGGAAAAAAAAAACCTTTGAAAATTTTCAGTTAATCCCCCAAACTTTAACCACTAAGAAAAACATCAATGACTCGCGATGATACAAAACGGATTAAACAGAGCCAGTGAATTTATTTACTAGTGTTTCAGGTACTTATTGCTGTGCAGCTGCTACAGAAGGCCTGAGGCCTGCCCGCCGGAGCGGGCTACAACGGGCGATGGCGAGCGGGACACCCGCCCCTTGCTCATCCCCGAGCGGTGAGAAAACCAACAAGGAGCCGTCTCCGACAGTTTACGGAGGCGGCATTTCTCCTCCCTCAGGCCGGTGGAGACTTGTGCTCGCCCCGCCCAGCTTTGTGCCACCCTACAGCGCCTCTGAGGCCGCCATACGGAGACGGCTGCTCGGGGAAATGCAAGGAGAGCCTGCGTGGCAGCTGAAGCCTCTGCCGAGCTGCCCCTTAGCTCCTTCCCACCTTTCCCCCCAGCACCCTCCCGCCACGGCCCTCCCCTCCGCCCGCTCTCTTACCGCGGCGCATGCGCCCTACTGCATGTGGGGCGNGGCGGCGGGAGCCAGGTGGGTCCGGCACCCTTCCCGCAGCCTCTGCCCGCAGCGGTGGTGGCCGGGAGTATCGCCCCACTCACCCTCTCGCTTCTTACCCGACCTGTTAGGGTTGTCCCCGCTGCCCGCTGTCTGTCAGGGCCTGGTCCTGTCGCCATGGCAGCGCGGCACGCCCGGCAGCGGTCCCTCAGCGGGACGGCGGCCATTTCCCTGCCTCGAGGGTCCCAGTGCCGCCCCACCCCTCCTCCCCCCCGGCTGAGGTAAGTGACCGCAGTGTGCTCAGCACCGGCAGAAAAGCCTGAAAATACACTTCCTGAGGTTACCAGCAGCTCGGGTCGCTGCTCGGTGGCACCCAGTGTAGAAGCCGGTCATTAAGGAAGCGAGGCCTGCAGACAGCTCCTGCTGCCCCCCGAGGCGGTGGGAGCTCCGGCTTGTGACCTCGGGAGGTAGGAGTGTAAAGTAGTCCCGCGCTTCGGCACTGTGCGGGGTTTGGCCTCCGCTGAGGCGCTCCTCTCGGGGACTGAGAGGACTGTGGATGAGGGCAGGGGGACCGTGGTGGAGACTTCACAGCAGTGTTTCCGTGCTCTGTAGCGATTATACCCTACCTCTAATCACCAGGGTTCAGAAGAGGAACACCAAGATGATTAGAGGTCGGGAGCATGTCTCTGGTGAGGAAAGGCTGAGGGACTTGGGTCTTTTTAGTCGGGAGGAGAGAAGGCTGAGGGGGGATCTGATCAACACCTATGAATACTTGAAGGGTGTTGTCAAGAGGAGGGGGCTAGTCAGTTTTCAGTGATGCCCAGTGACAGGACAAGAGGCAGTGGGTACAAACTGGAATGTAAGTTCCATCTAAATGTGAGGAGGAACTTCTTCACTTTGAGAGTGGCAGAGCCCTGGAAGAGGTGGTGGAGTCTCATCTCTGGAGACATTCCAAACCCGCCTGGCCAGGTTGCTGTGCAGCCTGCTCTAGGAGGACCTGCTTTGGTGGGGGGTTTGGACTAGATGATCTCCAGAGGTCCCTTCCAACCTTGTATCATTCTGTGATTCTCTGATCACTTAGTCACCCTTGAAAAACGTAGCTCAGCCGGTTCCCTTTGGAACTGAAAAGGCAGACACACACGGCATATTCTTCCAACACAGCATGGTAATTTTTAGATGTAGCTATTACTGCTTTTGCCAGTGGACTATAACTGTACTCTTCAGTAGATTAACAAACTGAGAAACAAATTACCTGCTATATATTAGTAATCTAGACTTAAGTGTTTTCTCTTTGCGCAGCTCCCTTGCTTTTCTGTTCTTGGAAAGGAAGAGCCATGTTTTCAGGAGGCCTGCACCTCAATTAGTAAAACTGAGCACCATGTCTGTGGAGTAATTAATCCCAAAAGAGTATGTACAAAATAAGTATTTGCAATTACATATTGCTTGAAAGTATTTTTCCATTTCTCGTTTTTTCATCAGTAGTTTATTTAGCACATACGGGGAGCCACATGTGTAAGACAAAGATGAAACAAGTAAGTCTTCAGGGCCAGATACTACAAGAATATAACCTTTGAGATATAATTAGTGATGTAATCCTATCTCTTTATGTGATTGCTTGGGTCGCAGCATAAACTGATCTGAATAGTGTTTCTTCTGTGTTTAAGTAAATGTTTTGTCAGTTGTAAATCCAATGATGCCATTGTATTTTTTGTAGTAGTAGTAAAATTACAAATGAGAGTCATGAGTGAAATTGTGAGGTCTGACATATTAAGTTGGTTGCTGGGAAGGAATGTGTTACGAAATACTATGAAAAAAAAAGGGATTGTGAGTGCTTAGATGAAGCACAAGATTGCTTGTACCTTCTAGTACCAGCTGGCAGATCTATTCCCGGTTTCTGGCAATACATTCCCACTTCCCTGAATGGAGAATACAGTTTGCTGGCTGGCTTTAATTTTTCTTCCTGCTAGTATATAATTCAGAATTAAAGACATACTTGTTTAAGGAGGCTCATTTCAACTAGGCAAGGTGAGTTTCTTGTTTATTTCACTGGGTGACTCAGAAGAATCCCTGTTCAGGTATTTTTCTGCCTTGCTTCGGGGGCTGCTCAGCTACTGCTGACCCAGAGCTGTTGCTGCCTGCTGCCCTCAAAGCACTCAACCAGCTCACTTGTACAGGGCAATGAATACCTGTAACTCCTTAAAATAACTTAATTTCAAAATGAACTCACCCCTTTCCTTTTGCCGTGTACAGCTAAAGACCGCCTGCCCAGTCTCAAGCATCTTGTTCAATGTCCTTTCCCTCTGCCTGAGGAAGGGTCTGTGGGAATCCCAAGGAGCTCTGAGCTGCAGAGACCCTCTGCCGTGAATCCCTGCTCCTTTCTCCAGCACATTTTCTAGGCATAGATTTTCACTTTCTTCATGCAACAAGGTTCAGACTCCAGATTTGCTTAAGCAAATACACAACAAAAAACAAATTATGTCTAACCTTGAATCCTGTGGCTATGTTTTCAAGAAAATAAATAAATTTAGAAATGTAGAACATAGAAAATATTCTATATAGAAATAATAATAAACATATTTTTACTCCTGATCTTGGGTAGGTTGTTATAGTTGAAAATGCGAAAAACACATAAAAACATATCCATGTCCTCAATTTTTTCTCAAGTTTTTCCTGGATTTACTGCTATCACAGGGACATGAAGGAGATACAGCCACCTGCAACTCCTGATCTCTGGTTGCTTCTATTAAATTCCTTTGACCTCTTTGCTTCTTCAACTCGAACAGTTCCCTGTGTTACACAGGTCAGGTTGACTGTTTTGTTCCTTAGGAAGAAGCACATAAAAAATACCTAGAAGGATTGGCTGCCTTAGTGCTACTTATTTCTCTTAACATTTCCTTGATCCTTTACTTGTCTGCCATTTTTAAACAGTTTTTCATGCATAAGCTCAACCGTTGTGCATACCTATGGCAGATCCAATGTTTCTTAGAGATTTTTTGCACATTAAACAGGATTTTTGCAAAAGTCATCACAAATTGGCTGAATATATGACAGCTCTTCAGAAGTTCTAAAATTCAGGAAAGGATTTCTTCCTTGTCTGTTTTGCAACAGTCTGACAGGCCCCAGCTATTACAAAGACAGCTACTAACCCCAGTAGACCATTACTGTGTGGGTAATGCTGTGTCATATATTGAGAAAATCTCACAAATCAGAGCTAGATGGAGTTGCTATAGCTCTCCTTCCCTTTTTATAGCTACATCTAGTTCAAGTTTTGATTTTTCCTTCATGTTAAAGCCTGTGGCTAAAAAGAGGTTCTGTTTTCTTAGGCTTGTAGTCACCTTTTGCAGTGCAAGTACATTGAATGACCTGCAAGAAATACTTGATACAGTTCTTCAGTTTTAGAACTGTCTTGAATTTAAATGCTTGTATTACTATGTTGCCTTTACCTAACGTTTCACTACATTTTCATTTTATCATTTATTGGCAATTTCAGCTTACAGTGGATCAAACAGGAAAAGAGAGGGTGTTGTAAGTACAGCTGATGAAGCAGGATGGGGATCACAGGTGGGCTGCTGCTCTGGGAGCTCAGTAAGCAGCTAAATATGTATATTTTTCTCACAACTGCAACACTGCTGGTATAGTCCAAAGATAGGCTAGATAATACCAAAGATAGGCTTTAACGCTGCTTTTACAATTAATTTGCAGTGGTACTGCATTACGCTTAAGGGACAGAAATATACATTAAAGAAGATTTAAAAGGAACTCACAAAAAGGCTCTAATAACATTTCAGACAGTTTTAAAGTTGCACAAAACTAAAGCATTCCCTGCAGCATTTCAACAGAAGCTGAAAATAAAGCAAGATAAGTGATTTTTATCATTCAAACCATGAGAAGAGCAAAACGCAAAAGGTGAAGCTGAAAATGTCCAAAGCCAACTAGGAATCAAAATGCATAGTTTATACCCAAGTAAAAGTAACCTTAATGTAAATTAAGGTTTAGTAAAGTGCAGAAGTTGTAGAATAATTGGATGTCCTGATTGTGTCTGTGTACCAATAAAAACAGTGCAATCTGAGCAATGGTCAAGATTTTAATTGCATCCAGCTCCTTACGAGACAATTTAGGGAGTTTTCTACATACCTAATCCGATGAATTAGTACGTGAGGTTGTGGGACAGGTGGATTTGCAAAGTCCCTGTAAAGCAGCCATGAGGCTGCCCATGCAGTGCCAGAGGAATAAGCTGCCAGAAGCCTAGTGATCCTGTTCTACTTACCTAAAATGCTTGTTAGTTACTTTAAATGGCAGTCATAGTTCAACAGAATTTTCCAGAGGATTTGGGATTCTTCATTTTATTTAAACAGGAAAATGCCAAGCCTAGAGAGAGGTGATTAGTTGAGTCACTACCATCGCACCTACTCTGTGCATTCTTGCTTTGGAAAGGGCAAATTATTTTAACCTAATGGTTAACTCCCCCAAAAAGTCATCCTCAGCACAAAGCCTTGTCTTGAGAAAAATATGGCAGAGCCTGTTTGAACAAACATGTTTGGCACTGATTCCTGGAACTAGCTAAACTTTGCAGATCACTAGAAAGAATTCCTTTTTCAGCTAAATAAACTGCCATTCCTACCAAAGAGCGCAAAGGTGGAAACAGACAGTAGGGGCAACCCAGCAAAGCTATTAATGGCACCGAGAATCCGAGCTATCCAAGAATTACCTTCCCTCTGGAATGAAATAGTAAATAGTGTTAGTGTATTAGCCATGTGAAGATAAACACTAAGTATGTCAGTGACAGCTTCTCAAATGTGAGTGTTTAGAACTTTTCCCCAGAAGAGTATGCTTATATTAAGGATTTAATTTAATTAATATTTTTTTAATTATCTAAAGCTGCTCTTTGTTCTTTAGTCACCTAAAAACCCCCAATTTCCTCCTACAAAGTGTTTTACCAGATGCCCTGTTTGACATTTTTTTAAGTGTCAGCACACAAAAAATTAGATGTGTCCTTCATATTTCGTGGCTTCTGATGTGCTGCTTCTATAATGTCTCTGATCAATGTGTGATGAAACTGAGCAGCGACGCTGCTGTTGGGGAGATACGCAGAAGGGAAACGTGCTGGTGCTTGATCTGCGCTGGGATCCAGCCCTGCCCTCAGCAGGATGTTGGACCAACTGACCTCCGGTGCTTTCCACCCTGATTTTTCCATGATGCTAATACGGGTTCTGATGGAATTAATTCCCAGGAAGTCAACACTGTGTTCTGTTGGGCCTCCAAAGCAGTGACTTTGGTCGGTGTTTGGGGTCCACTGTCACAGACACCTTAAGTAAAGGCTTACAGCCTGGCATAGGGCAGGGGAGCTCTTCCCCAGTTCTTGTCACACAGGGACCCACAGGGACCAGTTTGGGGAGGTTTTAAGCCCTCCAGTTTCACCTGCAGGCACCTTCAGAACTAAAACTTCTACCAATATCCTAAAGAAGGATGTGCAATCGAGGATTTAGGATTTAGGCTCCATAACCTATTCAGGTTTTTAAGTACCTAAGGTAACAAAATACCTAAGGTATTTTGCAAAATTGTGTACAAATCCTTTGAAGCCCAGTTTTTAGTTAAGGTAAGGTTTTTTGTTGTTTGGGTTTTTTTTCCCCACAAATTTCCATACACGTATATAAAAATGATGCTTGGTGCTTACAAATGGATGGATGCAGTTTAGTTCATGCATGTGATTTTTCTTTGTCCCTGCAAGATTATGTATGTAATTTCAAGATTACTTTGTGAATTTGTTTCTGATCTTAGTAAATTAACTTTTCTGTCGAGAAGTAGTTGGATTCTTCTTATTTTCAATTTGATGAGAAATATACAGCAAAAACCTCACTAGAAAATTATTTCTGAAAATTAACAACGCTATTTAGGCTTGTTTTATGCTCCATTCCTCTGTTGGCCAAGATTAAGGCAAGTGTTTAGATGAGATGATGTTTCTGGAATTAGTAAGACTGAGTTATTTCCTGTGGCTTGCTCTCCTTCCTTGTTTCACTAATACAGATATCCATAGAAGCACAAATATTTTGTTTCTCAATAATTGGGAGGCACTTTTAATGATGAGCAGTGAGTAGTACTTAATTAATGGTAGGGATTTTTTAATAAGACATGTAGGGAAAGTGATGGAAATAGATGAAAGCTTTTTTTTTGTCAGCTAGTATTTAGTGGTTGAAAATGATTTAGTAAGACACAGTAATATATTGCATCCTATTTTATTTAGTTTGTTTTATTACTTTATTTATCTAGTATTTAGCTAGGTCAACAAAGTCTTTGCGTTGTTTTTTGGTGGATTACATCTTTGACATTCAGATGAACTTCTGTTATGTTTTTGAGAGAGTACTTTTACTGCAGTTATACTCAAGTAAAACTTTGCTGATATTCTGTGCTTTGGATGAGGAAAAAATCATGTTTTGTTTGGGGTGTAACCACAACTGACAATGAAACATTTATCTCTAATTTTTTTTTGTGGCATTTCAAAATTCATGTGTTAGTATAACTGTGATTCATGTACCTTCACAGAATTATCTCTGTACCTTTGTATCTCGTTGTCTGATGCAAGTAGACACACACACATATATATATATTTACTTGTCGTTCATAGTAGGATAATGAGGTGAACAGGAGAAAAAGCGATGGAAGATACAGTTACCAAAACGCTGGGTTGCTGTGGCCTGTTTGCCTCAATCCCTTTAAAGTCTGGGCACACACAGAAAGCGGTTTAGGGGACGATTAGCTGCATAGTCTGTAAGACACTCATACAGTCTTAAATTAAGAAAAGGGAGTTACTGGCTCCTCCCAGATTACCATCATGAATCCAATTAAACACAGGAAATACTGTGGCACCATCATTCACCTCTTCTACTGTAAAATGTGAATTCCCTACAATGTACTTCTTGTAGTTGATCCTGCAACAATGAAGGGATCAACAATCACTTACTCTTTTTGCAGGGTAACAGGTAAGGTATTAAATTGAAAATATTGAAGGTCTTACTAAAACTTATGTAAATTTACTATGTTTTTGACTATATGAGATTTTAAAATAATTTCTGTAGCTTGCAGAGTTCTTTTCTGAGCTTTTCTACTTCTGAAAGCTGATAAAATGTATTAATGACAATGATTTGTTCTTCTGTGTGTAGTCAGGAGCATGATAGTCTTTTAGTAAACGTGATGTTAACGATTGAGTGTCTGAATCACCAGTTCTGTTTGTAGAGGATTTAATATATTCATTTAAACCATCTACTTGATTATTCTCGGTAGTAATTGCTGGCTGCCAGCCAGCTCAAGGTAGTTTAAAATAACTTCTGTTACTATTGGGTTTACACTACCACAGAAAGCTGACATGACTCAAATAACATGAATCAAGTCCATTGGTAGAGCTGCTGTTTCTTGCTATTTATATAAAAAACCCCTATGAATAGCAAATACTGAATCACCAAACCGACACCTACATAATCTTCCAAGGATTATATTCTTTTGTCTGTTTAGTATGTGAAAGCACTTAAAATCCTTTGTAAATATCAAACTTCAGGATGAAGTGACACTCACCTTGTATTAAAACAGGTGGAGAATATTTTTTTCCCAAAAGAGGAAAAACACATACAGAAATAACGAATCAGTTCTAGTTTTGGTCCCAGGGAAATAACTGGAGTTTTACAATAGCTGTAGTATTGTTCTGCTCTGTAAGTTGTATAGAATTAAATTATACTTGTCTTCTCTCTGTTCTACATCTAAGTGGTTTTTTTTCCTTTTTTTTTTTGGTGTTTGCTTCTAGGTAGTAAGCATTTTAAATTTCAAATAAGCCTGGGGAGTTGAGGTGTATGCCTAATGAAATATATGTGCTCAATGCTAAAACTGGCTGAACTGCATCTTAAGAACTTGTGAAGTATCTGCTATCAGCAAGCTTTTTACTTATACGTACATTAGAATAACAACCTTTACATTTTATTTCAGTATTCATAATAATCTTAGCAAAAAAGAGTCATCTAGAAAATTTACAAAAGTTTAGAAAAGAATGCTTTGTTATTCCTGGCAATGTTGAAATTATATAGTCTGTTGTAATTTAAAGCAGTATTTCATTTACAAGTGCTTCCTGTAGAAGTGACCAACTGTGTCTCAGCAAATTTAGATTTTTCTTTTAAAACCTCTCAAGATCTGTCAATCTTAAACCACCAGATTTTAAGCCTGAATTTAGAGATCAAGTTACGATTTAGTAGCTCTCAACCGCTCTTTAAATATAAGCAGTCCTCCTTACACTGTCATATGTTTGCTTAGTCTCAGTTACCGAAGATAACTTCAGTTACCTAAAGCACCATAATTAGTGCAGCTTACAGAACTTTGCATTTTGGCAATGAAACTTTATCGCATGTATTATCTTATATTTAGCCAAATAGCCTGCTGACTTCTGTGGAGCTGCTCCCAAAAGCAAAGCTGCTCAGGGAGATAAGTACCTGTAGAATCAGGCCATGGAGTGAATTCTGGAGGTGTTACCTGATTGCTTAGGTGTTAAGTTAACATAGCCTCTACCTGCCTCTGTAGTCAACTGTCTTCCTTTAAAAATGTGGTTACTGGGTCATTACATACACTTGACTGCAACAGGGAGGGAACAAATCCACTTCAGAATCATAGCATTGTCTGGCTTGTAAGGGACCTTTAAGATCATCCATTCCAACCATCAACCTAACTGATAAAAACTATCACTAACCCATGTCACTGAGCACTCCAGCACCTCCAGGGATGGTGCCTCAACCGCTTCCCTGGGCAGCCCATTCCAAGGCTTAATAACCCTTTCTGTGCAAAAACATTTCCTAATATCCAATCTGAACCTCCCCTGGCACAACTTGAGGATATTTCCTCTTGTCCCGTTGCCTGTGACCTGGGAGTAAAGACCAACAGAATAGTAGAAGTCACATTAAAATTTTACATGATTGTAAATATCAGCGTGTGCCTATTTTATGAATATACCTGAGGTTTAAAATAGCTTTTCTTATACACTGATATTTTGAAACTGAAAGTTTATCCAAGATTTTTTTCATGTTAAAACATAAAAATAATCTTTTCAAGTGTGAGGTCTGCTGTCGTACTCTGGTTTGTGAAATCCACAGGAATCCGGAGAGCTGGGACCTCATGGTTAGTAGATGGTTCACCAGAAAGGTTCTGAGGAGCCTCAGAAGCAGGTAACTGCTTGTGCTGGCAGCTAAACTGTCCCAGCTGGGGTTCTTCCAGTCTGGAATGCAAACTCTTCTCTCTGTCTTGGAAACATGAAGTAAAGAATAGTAATTGCATCTGGTTAATTGCAATTATTAAATGGTTATTTAATATAACCATTTTAATTGCTACAGTAGAGTGAAACCAGCATCTTCTTGTCTCGTTGCTTTTTGGCTCTATACTTTTTGGCATGAGATGTTGCTCCTTTCTCTCGTTTCATTGTGGAGCAACCCATAGTTTTACAAAGAGAAGTGCTTTTACTCTCCATCATCCAGATGAAATTAATGTGGAGAAGAGGTTCTTCACTCCTTAAAAGAAAGCGGATGAGGGAGTGATGTCCCTGTGGCAGTGCTGGGTGCCTGTACTGTTTGTGAGAAAGTCACCTCTCCGTGTCCCCGATGCAGGGGGTAGGACTTGACAAATACAACAAGTGAATCAATGGTGCAACCAACAGAACAGGAGAAAAAAGGTTACATCCTTTCTGTTAGGAATTGGTCTGCTCAAAAGTGGGAAATAACCCAAACACCTCAAAAAAACCCCCAAAAACAAAAAAAAAACCAGACATAAACTCAAGTATAAAATCCACACCTGGAGGGAACCTCCCAAAATGTCCCCCTTGATGCTTGATGTCTGATGATGTATTATGATTTCAAGAGAAAGTCAGCCAACACCACAGACTTCATTTCTATGATGTTTTGGTTTGATTAGCTGTGGTGTTTGTGCACACTGAAGGACATTGCTTCCTGTGATAAACCATAAAGACATACACTGTCACCTGAGACACCGTTCCACTTCCTGAACTGGGAAGCAGGGATTAGAAGACCAGCTTCTTTGCTGTCATGGCAATAGAAATGCGGGCCAGAGATAATGAAGAGGATTTCATTAAGGGGGTATTGTCGTGGCAACATGGCACGTGATTCTGTCCCTCACCTAGCTAATGAGGACCATGACCTGGAATAACACACCAGGCTTGGGTTTTCCCCCAGCATCTATGGAGTGTTCATGTGTTGAACAAAATCCTTTTAAAAACTTAAGAATACCTGATCCATAGAAGAATTGTTTCTTTTAACCAAGCACTGCTTTAACACTCTTTTTTATCTGTACAGGAATGTAGAACCCTTCTCTAGTAACATCAACACTGAAATAGTCCCAAATTACAACATTTTCCATCTGTTTGAAGGAGCACGATATAACTCTGTCAAGTGATTTGTCACAGTCTTACTTAACTTTATTTTCTTTAGAAGTAAATATAAGGTAATTGCTTGTGTTGATCACACTGTCCAATTTAAGACACCTGTTCAGGAAGTAAATTTAGGAAACTGAAGGGCACAAAGGCAAAATATTAAAGTTAGTCAGAACTGCCTGGTTATACAGAACAGGAAATACAGATTTGGTGTATTTTCTCAAATAAAACTGAGGGAGATCTAGTTTGTAACACAGCAGATAAACACAGTGTTTGTTTCTGCTGTTTAGAGCAATGTTGCTAGTATTGTGTGATTCTATAGATGTATCATCTTCTGCATTAATTTCCTATCTCTTCCCCTTTCAGTTAAGGGGACTTGTTGGCCTGAATTCTGATTTATTTATTTTTTTCTTAAAAGAAGGAAAATAGTTTCAGATGGTAGATGTATTTTTCTAGCACTTGAGCACAAAGAAATAAGAAAACGTAAGTAGTCACACTGAAGTACGTGACTGGTAAAAATGTAGAGTCAGATGGCCAAGTAGAAGATGCTCTGGATACTCTTTTAATAATTAAGATTAATCTTAGTTCATCATCTTCTTAATATATTTGTGTTAGAAATGCCTTTTTGAGCATCAGTGGAGTTTCAAAAGGCCTTTGAGCTTTCACAAATGGATGTAATTCTCATCTCTCCGACTCTCTGAGGCAATTGATGGGAGGGGCTAGCATTAAGGGGTTATTAATGTGATGTGTCTTCAGTTCCCACTTACATGCAGCTTGAAGAAGACAGCTTCACATGGTGACTTTGTGGGATATAATCCACTGGCATTACTAGAAGAATGATTTATTCAAGTACTTGGTAGATAGTGTAATACCTGAATGAATGAAATTCTATTTGAATCTTTATATTTACTTTAAAAAAATATTTGCTTTAAAAAAATTCTGCAGAGTTGTAGGTAAAAGACAATGAAGAGCAACCTCTTGAATGAACATCACACCTCAACACAGTAGCGGACTGTAACACCACCTGATCCCCACAATGCTATTTTACTTAGCGAATCTGCCTTTTAAAACACTGATTTTGCTGCTGAGTCCTGATTACTGGTTATGCAGAATTTGGGACCTAAGGTTTGTCTGTTTAGTTTCTGTAGTTATACATACAGCAGAGACATACTGAGTTTGGTATAAAATGTGCTTTTTTGTTATACTTGTAACTATTTTCCTATAGAGATAAGAGAATGATAATCTTATATTAGGTAGGAATTTCTACTTGAGATCCGTGTAAATGGTTTATTTAAGTATCACAGTGACTGGTTAGTATGTTCCCATTTACGGCTTTCCTTTAGCTTTGTTTTTGTCGGGTAGATATTCAGAGCAGGACTTACCATGTATTACAAATAATATTAAGGCTTGAGAAAAAAATGTTCTGTGCTCAGACAGATTTGTTTTCAGTTTTCTTGTTAGAGGAGATTTGTTACATATTTGACTACAAACTTGCCAACAGACTGAAATCGGAGGGGAGGGAAGAGAGCAGAGAAGGCACATAGCTTGGGGACAGTCTGCTTGGTAATTAGCAACTAAAGGTATACATGGTGTAATATTACTGGCTTTGCTTTAACTGCCCCTTGCAAAATTTGTGTTCAGGATCTCTGGTTGTAGGTTTACTTTTAAGAATTTGAGAAAATCAAGATGGCTTTATGTTAAATGCTTCTAGTTGAGTGATTCATGTCCATAAAAAACATGCAGTTATGAAGTACATAATTGGCCAAACTCTAGAGCTTGAAATGCACAATTGACTCAACTTTTAATTGCTAGGACAATCAGTCATGCTGTTGAATTTTAAGATGATGCACACCAAAAAGAAGGTACAGTCCATGTCACAGAAATCGCAGGTAAAGGGGCCTCGAGGATCATCTGGTCCTACCTTTCTTGGCAAAAGCCAGGTCTAGACAAGGTGGTTCAGCACCCTGTCCATCTGAATCTTAAAAGTGTCCAATGATGGAGAATCCACTGCTTCCCTGGAGAGATTATTCCAGTGGCTGATTCTTCTCATTCTGAAAAAATTTCCTCTTGTGTCCAATGGGAATCTCCCATGGAGAAACTCGTACCCATCACCCCTCATCTTTTCCATGTGACTCCTTGTAAAAAGGGAGTCTGCATTATCTGTATCTGCCCAAATCTTAAGCCTTGGACAACTCTGTAACCAAATATTCAGCTTTATTTTGCATTTGGGAGCTTCCATTGCAGATTTCCAGTGAACAGGCTGCTGTTTCAACAGGTACTGCAATGGCTGCAGGAGTACTGCTGCAAAATGAACTACCCTATTCTTCGTTGCTGGAGAGCAGTCTGCATCTCGCAAATATGAGTTCAGGTAATAACTCTTCTCTGATATGCCGTTCATAAAATGTGCCTAGAGAAATTCTAAAAAAAAAATATACACTTTCCATAGAAAATTTTAAACCCAGAAATACTGTCCCCAATTATAAACATGAAACGTCTCTAACAAAACCTAACTGCATTACTTTATCATCACCACAGTTTGTTAATATGATGAGCTTTTCTCTGACTTGCACAGTTGGATCCTCATAATTGAAGGAGCTGTGTGATTCTTGTGCTCAGAAGCTGCCTAGCTCTGAAAATACAAACATGCCTTCAACAAAACTCCGCTTTTCTGGTAAAGCATTTAAACTCTTAGAGGGCGTAATTTTTTCTTACTGTTCTGGGTGAGTACTTGCAGATCCTGCTGGATTCCGTAGGGAAATAACGATGTGCAGCATTTTATTTTGCTCATTTCTGGCTCACTATCATTTGTTATATGCTGAAGACAAGTTTCTGGGAAGAAAAGGAGACACAGTTTTTTGTCACCCAAAGACAATGGGGTGACAAAGATTTTTAGCATCTCTGTAGTCTGTTCTCCAACCAGTTGCAGAGTTTTGTGCTTTTGAGAGGTGTGAGTCTTTCTTGCCAGCTCATTCTCCTCCTTAGCACACTGGAAACCAAGTGGGAGGCAATTTGCCACCTAATGTCTACCTTGAAAAGCCTAAAGCATTCAACTGATACATCTCCTCCTCCCCATAATCTGCTTTATCTCAGTCTGTAGGGCTAACAGCTTTGCTTAATCAAAAAGCTGTGCCCTGAAAAAAAATAAGCCTTTTGTTTTGAATAACAAACTGTGTTTTGTCAGAAGATATGAATGGTCCAGAGGGAACAGCCTATAATTCATCACGTATTGAACCATTTCAGTAGGAACACACTAATCCCAGTCTAATGATGCATTTTGGAGCAACTGAGTGGAGGAGGAGAAGTGGCTGTGGAATGTTAAGCTAAAAGATGGGGGTGTATAATGTACTTACAGATTTCTTAGGAAGCAGAGCCTGCAGCTACATTTTGATTGTTCTTTTGAATCCCGCATTTTGTACGTTTTGTTAGCGAGTTCTGAATGCCTGCTATTTGCAGTGAGCTAAATACTCGCATTGTTTCTGGAAAATGTTTTGGTTGTTCCCAACTCGTTTTCCAGATCGCCTACTTGAGATGCAACTATTTCCATCAAGCAGCAGTACAGCCTGTCCCAAACAGACTTAGTTCCTATAGAATGGAGCAGTCCTAAGCTGGCAGCAGCGCTGTCATTGTCAGTTGCCATGGGGATGGCTCAGCCGGAGCGGCAAAGGATGCTCAGCTCTCCCCAACTTCAGCACTGAGCAACTTGAGTTCCCTGGCAGTGCATCCCCATCAGCCTTCCTAGGTGGTAGCTAGGGCTGCCCAGTCATGCAGGGCTCACCCCGAAGGCGGTCGGCAGTCAGTATTTTTAGCAATTTTTTCCAGGGTCGGAGGCATTCTTCCTCCGATCCCCTTCTTCGTGTGATCCAGAGGCGCCGGAGTTCAGTTGTAGAGCTGCTCTCCTCATCAACTCACCGGGTTATGGTGGCAGTATCGTCTCTGAGCCCCGAGGAGCTGGATGCAACTTTTCCTGAGAAAAAAAGTAAAGTACTTTTCATTAAGGCTGTTGGCAGTTCTGGATATTTTCTTGGTATTGACTTAATATACTTTTGTTCCGTTAACTATGTTTTATATATATATATGCATAAAATACTGGATTTAAGATTTGTGTCCTGTTTTTTATATTTTCTTAACTGATTCCTTATTCGAGGATTAATATATGCTTTTCACTTTACCAGCTCAGTTATAAAGAACAGATAAAACAGAAGCAGTATTTGCACATGCACCAAGTATATGGCTAAGTATTTTCACTTTCAGGTGGAAGAGGACTGTGACATTTTTTTCTGTTGCAAAGGTTTTTGTACATCTTGAATTTCATCAGAAAAAAACAAACTTATTGTGAGAGAATACAATTTCAGCAGCAGTACAAGCAATGTTTTCCCCTCAGAATATTTAAGTCCATGTTGAAAATTGAGCTTTAAATATATATTCCATATATTTACGCTTTTTGCAACTTCATCAATTTAAGGTTGAACTGATACTTTTAAGGTGAGGTGGTGATGAATTTCTAAGTTTCCTTATTAAATCTTACTTTTTCCTGTGTTCTAGGAAGTTTGAGGCGTCCGACAGCAAAATACACCAAAGTTGGGGAGCGCCTTCGTCATGTCATTCCTGGTCACATGCAGTGCTCAATGGCATGTGGTGGACGTGCCTGCAAGTATGAAAACCCGGCTCGATGGAGCGACCAGGAGCAAGCCATTAAAGGGCTCTATTCTTCTTGGTAATCAGCCGCTTTTACTCTCGCTAAATGTAACCAGAGCGATTGTGCTTATTAAAAGAGAGAATTCAAAGGAAAATAATGAATTATTTTAAAATCGCAACTGCTAAGTTCAGTATAAAACATAATGATAGCTTGATTCAGAGTTGCAGCTTGACAGTAAACCATAATGGCCATTGTACAAAGCCCAGTGGAGATGATGAAAGACTTCTGTTGACTTACAATAAGTCTGGCACAGATCCAAAAAAATAAATGTCTTTCTGTCACAAATTATAAAAAAACCCTATTCTGGGGTATAGACAGTTCTTGCTAAAGTTTAAAATGCAAATTAATTAAAATGTGTTCATCATAGGATTTAAAAGTAAAAACATCTACTGAAGATGAACTTATATAAGGTATATGCTCAAAAGCATGTACTTGTGCAGTAATATTCACGTGAAATGTACTTTTACATTCTTAATGATTTTTTTTTCGTAACGACAAATGGTGAACATCAGAATCAGACAAAACCTTAAAGGCCTAAACAGAGATCTGAATCCAGATTTCTCTTCAAAGGAATTTTTTAATAGGTCCATTAGCCTGGCGTTTAAACAGTTCCAGTCATGGTCTTTTGGTATGTCATATCTGTTTCAGCTTAAGGTTTGTCACTAATACTAGTGCAATTAGAATTTTTTGAAGAATGAGTTCTAATTAATCAGCAAGGTACTTGTGTCTTACTGCATTCTTACTTTGGTAGATTCATACGCAGGACATTATTTATGAGACATTATTATCTACTTTTCTAATTTCTCAGGATAACAGATAACATACTGGCTATGGCTCGACCCTCAACAGAATTAATTGAAAAGTACAACATTATTGAACAGTTTGAAAGGTAACAAATTTATTAATTATTTATTTTGGGTATTTTCATGTAATTTGTGATCCGTTTTCTCTTTCAACATAGATTTGGATTGTTGATAAAGATCCTTTCATTTTAACAAGATACAGGTAAAGATTTATCCTCCACTAAGAATAAATGTGTGTTTCAGAAAATGGGGGATAATGAGATTGTGGCTGCTTATAATGCTTTGACTCATCTATTCCTTCTTAAGATGTGGCATAAAAACCGTAATTAACCTTCAGCGTCCTGGGGAGCATGCAAGCTGTGGGAATCCACTGGAACAAGAAAGTGGCTTCACCTACCTTCCTGAAGCTTTCATGGAGGCTGGAAGTAAGATGACTCCTGCTGCTCTTCCTCATTAATTACTGATTTTGGCACTTAAGGGAATTCAAGTAAAAATATCTTTGTGTTAAAAGCAGCTATGTAAGAAACACTGCACAAAATGAAATTTAAACAAGAAACTTGGCAAATATAATTAACTGTGAGTAACATATTATTGGAAATCATATATATGTAGAGTGAGCTGGAGCGTGTATGTTCAGGTGTTTAAAGAAAGGACAACAGCTAGTTAATTTTTTCTTTTTCTTCTGAGTTGGCAAAAATAAAAAACACTAATGGGGTTTAAAATTCTGATCCAATTCATGTTTTCTTATGCAGACTATAAAATATTATTTCATTTGAGGACATTTGTATTGACAGTATTTCTGTATTTTCATATTACTGTGAGCTAAGAAAAAGTGCTTCTCTGTAAGAAATAGCTTTTGACTTGAAGAAGTGCTTTTCTTTCTAAAGCAGAAAAAATTACCCTCTTCCTATATATAGCTCAGTAATTTCTGTATGAATCACTCAGTTTTGTTGCACCTTTTACATTCCAGCTGAACTTTAGTTTGACAGATGTTTGCTAGCTTCAGGTATTTAGCAAATTTCAATAACAAGTGTACTCTGAAATGGGAAAATAATCTCCCAAACAATATGTAGTTGCATTCTAAGATTCATTTTTCAATTTTATTCTATTGTCTGTTATTAGTCAGCTCTCCTCTGCGTGTAGTACTGAAAATCTCATGTTCAGCATGGCAGAAGATAACTCTCTCTTTTTATTGTAGTTTACTTTTATAATTTTGGATGGAAGGATTATGGAGTGGCGTCTCTCACTACTATACTTGATATGGTGAAAGTGATGGCCTTTGCCTTGCAGGAAGGGAGGGTTGCTGTTCATTGTCATGCTGGACTTGGTCGAACAGGTACGTGCTCTGCTGCATTTTGGTTTGCTAAAAGTACAAACCACTTTGTGGTAATAAGTTCTTAAAAACTGGGTTAGATTCTGTATCATTGGCCAGTCTAAGACACATTGGAAGATGTACTCCTGAAAAATGGTTAAAAATGCTAACCAAAGTTGTGAAAATGATCTGAATGGCTAGAGGAGATGGGTTTTAGTATATTAAAACCAGAAACCTGTAAGGTTAGAAAATTTTTGAATCTGTATAACTCCCTTTTAGATTCCAATGGGACAGATGTTTTTTGATGGGAATAATTCCCCAATTACACTTTGATTGTTCAGTATATATTACATGTTTACAAAGCTGCCACCTAGATCAGGTAGGTTTTGGGGAGCAGCTAATATTTTATTTACCCCTTTGAAGACCTTTTGCCTTCCTGTAGAAGCCACCATGGCTGCTGTGTTTACACCTGATGGAACTCCTAGAGATGCTGTGGTGAGAAAACAGCTCCCACTGAAAGAGTAGTGGGAAAGGGGTTGCTGTCTTGTGGTCCAACAAATGCAGCTATGCTTGGATAACAGCAGCATGTAACAGAGGGTGAAAAGCCTTTATATTTTCCTATATTACTTTTTATCTTAGTTCTTCAAGTAATGCTTGTCTTTATATTTTCCAGGTGTTCTAATAGCTTGCTACTTAGTTTTTGCGACAAGAATGACTGCTGACCAAGCCATTCTTTTTGTCAGAGCGAAAAGGCCTAATTCTATTCAGACTAGAGGGCAGTTGTTATGCATCAGAGAATTCACTCAGTTCCTGGTTCCTCTGAGAAATGTATTTGCGTGCTGTGAGCCCAAGGCACACACAGTGACACTGTCCCAGTACCTGACCCGCCAGAGGCATCTACTCCATGGATATGAGAGCAGGCATCTCAAACATGTGCCAAAGCTCGTTCACCTGGTTTGCAAATTGTTGCTTGACTTGGCTGAAAACAGACAAGTGATTGAGGCAGAACTGTTAGATATACCAGATCTCTCAGCTGAAATCGAAAAGACTGTTTCTCAGCTAGTGTCCACCCAGCTGGATAGGGAGCTGGCCAGGCAGGACAGTGATACCTCTGACTCCTCCCACACTCACTCCTCTGCTTGTGAGACTCAGGATTCTCTTTTCTCCCTGGGACATGAATACGATCCTCTTTGGAAAAGAAGGAATGTTGAATGCCTCCAGCCTCTTACTCATCTGAAAAGGCGTCTAAGCTACAGTGATTCAGATTTAAGGAGAACTGAGTTTCTTCTAGAACAAGGAGAAACCGCGTGGACTGTACCTGCTCAGATATTACTGTGCAGCAACCTCAAGCAGAAAAGTGGTGAGGAAAGTTCTGATGTAAGCGACAAGCAGCCCCAGGTGGATTTAAACAAAGAAGCACTAGTGCGTAATACGTGTATGTTTTGGAGTCAAGGCAAATTTAGTTTGGATGGACAGAAAGACGTATCCTCACTTTATCACAGAAGGAACTCTACCAAAGAAGTCCAACGCAGCAGAACCTTTTCTTCAGGTCTAGCATCTATCCACAATGCCAGGGAGCCTGGAACAGCAAGGTACAGTTCTACCAATGAGGTTGGTCACAGAAAAGACCACAAGACAAATACGTATAGCAGAAGAGTCTATGTCTCCGAGGAGTCCGATTCTTCTTCTTCTTCTTCTAAAGTGAACTTTTCCATTGGATACGAAAGCCAAGGCAGCAAAGATATGTCAGAGGCAATTCCACACATTGTTCTGCAGTCAGAACTAAGTCTGGAAGCCCGAAGAGTTTTGGCAGCAAAAGCACTTGCAGATATAAATGAATTTCTGGGTGAGGATGAAGTAAAGCAGAAGGTAGAAATGTGGCAGGTAATTTTTAACTTGACTCAATATTAGGAGCTCTGCACATTTCATCTAGACTAGTTCTTAGGATGGCAAAAGTGCCACTGTGGGCTTTGAAGTGGCATCTTGGGACACCACTTTATACTCTGGTTCAGTAAGTGATTGTATTTGTCAGTTTTGGGCTAGTTCTTCCAAAAGCCAGCAAAAGGCACCTACAAACGTTGGTCTCTAGCTGAGATCAGAACATTGTTCCTGGTTGTGTTCTTTCATTTTACTAATTGATGAAAGTGATGTAGTTATCTGTGGTTGCAAGTTGACTGCAGGTAGCATAAAAGTACTGCAAATTTTGAGGTAGAGCTGTGTTGTTTCTCATTATTGCTTTCTCAGAACTAATTAGAGGATTCTTTGTGTACAAGAATTTAGTAGAAACTCAACTGCTTATCCTCAAAACCGGGTCCCCCCAAGCAACATTTGCTTTGAAGTTGGAATCCAAAGCTGGTTTATGTGTTGTAGTAGATAATTGGGAAGTTCTGAGATGCACTGTTTTAAATAATCACTTGTGTTACTGTTGATTAATGTTGATGCTTTGGAAAAAAAATACTTTTTTTTGTTTTAAACTCTTAAGTATTCTTGTCTGTTGGAAAGTAAATAGCCAAGTATTGCTGCTACAATCATAGAGAATGTTGGCAGAAGTAAATAGGTGATGTATTTTCAGATTTTGTTTTGTTTTGTTTTTTTAAGAAAGAACTAAATTCTCGAGATGGAGCTTGGGATAAAATCTGTACCGAGAGAGATCCTTTTATCCTCTGTAGCTTGATGTGGTCCTGGATGGAGCAGCTGAAAGAACCTGTTATATCCAAAGATGACGTTGACATGCTGGCAAAAAATTGCACAGAATCACAGGATGCAGTTTATTTACTGAGGAAGGTAGATGTTACATATGGCAATTCATTCCTTAACTGCCAAGTACATTTTGTTAATGTGTGTTAAACTATTAATTTAATGCCTTTAAGCAAGGGAATTGCACTTTTTAAAGTGTTTTGGGTGTTGAATAGTATGAATTGTAATCAAAATTACAATGATGAATATTATAGGAAAACCACCAGACACTGTCTTTGAAAACCATTCAGTAGAAGCTCAACTTCAGAATATTTCCCTGCAAATCCTGTAGTTTGAGATCCAGAGGCAGAGATAAGAAACTTTTTCTCTGTGACTTTGTCATGGCTTTCATTAATGTCCCATCTGGCAGCTGTGCTGAATGGTTATCATATTTGCTGTGCAAACATCTTAACCCATCAACTGTAGAAGAGCTGGGGCAAGGAACAGGAAGAATTTGCCAATTCAAGGAATCGGAAGCCAGGCCAAATTCTTTTACGTAATTGAAAATTGTGGCCATCCGTATTCTGAAATTCCTGTGGGGAACAGGTACTTCTGATCCAAATTGTTTAACTGTGCTTTCCCCAAAGGGCTACATGCGGGGTAAATTTAAAAAATTATACAAATCTCTTCTCTTGATCTCCTAATTACACAAATTCATCTCCTAATTCTTCAGGAATTCTTTGTTTCCAAAGTATTTATGAAGAAAATAGGGTCCCTTTTAACAGTCTCCAGATACCCAAGAATCCAGCTTCAGAAATTTATGTGCAGTCACCATCTTCATCACGTGGCATTTAGAATTCCCAAGTTCATCTAAAAATGATGAAGCATTCTTCCCCTTGTCAGATTTTTAACTTTCTGTTTGTAATAAATAAAAAAACAACTGCTTGACACCTGTTACAAATGAATGGGAAAAGAATAATTATGGAGGTTTTAAAATTGAAAACATTCGGTTTACTGTACTTAATCTTACCCTGTATTATTTCAGAACCACAAACTAGTTGAGTTGGCAGGGATGTCTCCTAGTTCTACTGCCCTGTTTAAAACAGAGTCAGCTAGAGGAGGTTGCTCACGTGACAGATGCTTCAGTCCCATTGTGGTCATCTTTGTGGCCTCTCCATGGCCTTCTTGTACTGAGGAGCCCACAGCTGGACCTGGTGCTCCAGATGTGTCCCCTCAATTGGCCTGTTGCTGGCTGATGTTCAGCTTTGTGTGCGCTAGGACACCAGGTCCTTTCCTGCTAATCTTCCCCCTGTACATACTGATGCATATTTAGTTGCCCTTCCCAGAAATCCCTCAAGTTTTAATTTAATTTTTGCTGTTAAGTGAATTGCCAAGTGAACTGCAGAGATCTGTCTCCCTTGGAGAAGGGATGGGAAGTAGCAGCCACAGAGATAGTGTTGCTCCCTTTCTGCATCCTTGCTAGAACTGCCCAGGTGTCTTTCTGCCAGCTCCCTTTAATGGTGAAAGAGATGCGATAGAACAGAGAAATGCAAATCATCCTGTGTTAATTGGAGAAAGAGCCCTAAACATAGCATTTGGGGCCAAAAAGACTAGATCTCACTTTTTTCTCTGCTAATTCACACTAATGCTATATGAAAAATAAGTCTCCCAATGCACTCCTCACCTCCTAGAAATTTCCAGAGCAGCTTGTGGTACGCTAACTGTGAAGAGTACACTAAGGGAAGAATGTCTCCCATCATGACTGAAGTAATTATGTAGAGGCTCTTTAGGCTTGTGAAAATTCCCTTGCCAGCTCCTATACCTGAAGGTTTCACTACAGGTGGGCACAGCCTGATATTTAAACAGCAATTAACAAAAACTGGGAGGGATTTTTTTTTTTTTTCAGGAAAATATTCCTTCTAATGAGCTGCTGTTGCTTTTACCCACCAGGAGCAGTGCCAGACCATCCTTTGTATTTTACACTGTGTGGTGAACTTACACACACTGCCAGCTGATGTGGAGGAGGCCTTACTTGCTCGTGCTATTAAAGCTTTCACTAAGGCAAGTAACATTTGTGACATTGATTTAAATGGCGAGGATTGAATCAACAGAGCAGGGATCTGTGCAGAAAGTGACAGTAATTCCTTCACACTTAGTGCTTATCTATTTCAGAGTTTGTATTTTATAATAATTGGCGTACCTAAAGGATGGGGAAATATTCTCACCATAATTAAATTCTGCCAGTACAGCCTTCGCCTTTTAGTATAATTTTTTTTTCTGTTTCTGGATCACTGCCAAATCAGGGGCTTCTTCAAATTAGGAAGAAGATAATTTTTAGGCAGTAAGAATGATTTGTCACTGGAAGTAGTTTACGAAAGACTTTGGTAGACTCTCTACTACTTGGAGTCTTTCCATCAGATGAAATAATTTTCTGAAATTACACTGCAATTCAGTTACGTTTTGGGACCTTAATATAGGATGTGTATAAATAACTTCTGCTTTTGGAATCATTTAATAGCAGTGAGAGGTTAATCTTGCTCAGCTAAGGGCTGAAATGATCTGAACAGAACGTTCCTAGTCTTTGGTACATCTACAGGCACGTCACTTGTTAAAACAATGACATTTCTTCTGCTACTTTGTTTTAATGTCTAGTCAGCATAAGACTGAAAATACTTAGTATGACACACAGACTTTCTTTGATAAATCTTAAAAAACATTCGGGTTTTTTGAAATGTTGGTTATCTAATTTGCATTTTTCTGTGACATCTATTTAACAACTGAACTTTGATTTTTTTTTCCTTTTACTAGACAAGCTTCGATTCTGAAAACGGACCGTATGTTTACAATACCTTGAAAAAAATATTTAAACAAACACTAGAAGAAAAAAGAAAGAAGCTTAAGGAAGGAACAGAGAATTCCTCTTGACACCTGCACAGCTACGCCAATGAATTAGATGGGCCTACCAAATTATTTTGCTTTTTCCAGCTACTGTATTTTGTGCTGTCTGGCGTGATATACCTAATTTTGGGTAATACTAGTTATTAACAAAGCATTTTATTTTTTTAGAAGGAGTCTTAGTGACAATTGTTTTATTTACAGAGTTCTAAAGGGCCCACTGTGCTGTAGATTTGGGTTCAGGTACGATGCTTTTATATTGTGAACTGCTCTTTTCTTTTCAAACTTATTTATTGGTTTAGAAACCTCTGTCATTGACAAGCAGTGGTATTTTCCAGTTACACAAGTTCAGTGCCATGGTACACAAGTGTTTAATGGATTGAGTTAATATTTATGTATTAAGTATGTTTACAGTCATTGTTCTTCGATTTTACTTTGCAGAAAATAAACACCGACTGAACTTATTAAGTGCCTTTTCCTTTTAGAAATTTTAAAATGAGACTAAGAGTGATAATGAAATGATTTTGAGGTCTGCTATTGATAGCAGATCATTTTTTCCTTCGTCTGTTAATAAGTGTCACCAATGTGTTTCTAAAAGGTATTGCAGTAGAAAAACGCATTAAATGTATTTTAACTTATCAAGACCTTAATTTAGACTTCTTTCACTAAGGAAGCTTTAAAGTGTTTCTAATAGAAAAATGGCTTGTGGCATTTTAAGTGCTTTAAATAAGAATAAAATTTTACCTTATTAGCTAAACTTTTATAGATCTTATTTTAAGGCGGAAAACAATTATCAAACCTTAATGAGGTTATAATTCTGTCCGTACTTGTGTGCAGCAAAAACTTGCATAATTAAGTGTAACATAATAATACTAAAAAATAGTCAATGAAAAACTTATTACCTGCAGTACACTTCATAGAGGTATTTTTATCTATTAAGACATAAGCAACTGGGATATTGCCATAACTGCAGTTTTTGATTACAGCCTCAGGATTTGGACTGGAACACCAGTTTGGAGGAGTAACAGTATGTCTAGTTTGATATATGTAAGTAGTTCAACAAGAATCTGTCCTTTTCCAAAATATGTTTATTCAGTGCTGTAAATGACTAATATTTAGAGTTGAAAATAGACCAGTTTTAAAATATATGTAAATTATACATGCTTCAACTACTAGACAATTATATATCAAAGATCCAAACAAGGACTTGGCAGAATCATCCTAAAGTGAGTGCATTTGAAATTAAAATATTGTGTAGGAATCACATACAGGAAAGCACTTTGTAAAGAGACAGGGCTACATAACAAGCAGTTTAACGTCAGCCAGCACACCCCAGCAGTCACCTGGGGAACGCCAAAATGCATTTGAAAGAAATTATTTCTGTTTATTCAAGTTAAGGGCTCCAAATAGCAAAGCACCAATTCCTGGTATTACACACTTGGGGTGTAATAAAGCCAGCTGTCTATTGTTTCAATTGGTAGAATTAACAAGAACTTTCACATATCATTAGATCCAGTTAGAGTAGTCTTTCTGAAGTTGGTGTCAGGTCTTGGCATTTGAAAAGTAACCTATGCCCATTTCATGTAAATGGATATTGTACTGGATGCTTTTTTATTATTTAGTAAATTCTTTGGTACACTGCCAAATGCAGTTGAAATTTTGGCCATGCTACGCACCACATCTGACTGAACAAAATCAGCCCATCTAAAGAATAATCAAACCTACAAACTTCAGTGGCGACCAGTTAATTAATTAGTGACCTGGGTGATGTAAAGGCTTTAATAGCAAATGCTCCCTGTCCTTACGGCTTCATTGTGCACTGAACCTGACTTGCAGCCCTGTGTGAGAGCTGCTATGCAGAGTGTAGGAACACATTTCTCTTGGTGCTCCTCAGGAGTGCTGCCTCCTCATGCTGACCCTCCATCACCTCATCCTGCTGCAGCAATGTGGCCAGGAGCTAGTGGCAGGATGGGACAGGAGGACCCCAGCTGGCATCTACTGCCTCCTCTGTTCTTCCAGGAAACTCTCTCCTATTAGAAGGTCACCTGGGTATTGGCAGCAGCTACAAAGCTTCTCTGCAACAGCCACTGCAGTAAAGCACAGAAACCACACAAATCTTACCACAAAGTCATGTCAGAAGTGCAGAATCCACACACTCCAACCATACAACACAAACCGCTCCCCTGCTGCAGCACCATCCATCTCCCCCACATCAGGACTGCTCTTCCTTGGTCATCTTTTACCTCAAGTCCACTAGCCAGCTTACTCCTTACAGGTAGTAAGAAGATGGGAGGGAGGGCTGGAGCACCTCTCCTCTGAAGATAGGCTGAGAGACCAGGGGTTGTTCACCCTGGAGAAGAGAAGGCTCCAGGTGAAACCTAGAAGCAGGTTCCAGTATCTTAAGTGAGCTACAGGAGAGCTGGAGAGGGACTGTTTGGGAATGTAGAGATAGGACAAGGGGAAATAGTTTTAAATTGAAAGAGGTGAGATTTTGATTAGATATTAGAAAGAAGTTCTTTATTCTGAGAGTGATGAGGCACTGGAACAGGTTGCCCAGAGAAGCTGTGGATGCCCCATCCCTGGAGGAGTTCAAGGCCAGGGTGGATGGGGCTTTGAGCAACCTGGTCTAATGGCAGGTGTCACTGTCTATGGCAGGGGAGTTGGAATGTGGTGATCTTTGATGGCAATTCCAACCCTAACCATTCTATGATTCTATGGTAACTACCAAAATGTCATAAAAAAAATCCTGAGTAGAAAATCATGCAAGTTATGCCCTTTGTGGCCAAATGGCTCTTTTTCCTTCTGTCACGCTCTGCCATCCCATACACTGGAGTGCTGGGGATGCTGCCAGGAACCAGCAAGTCCAGAGAAGGGCAATGCAGGTATGACAGGTGAGGCTCTGACAGATCCCTTCCTGTTCTGCAGGCTTAAGCCAATCCAGACATGGAGTGAGAACCTCTGGTGTCCCAGTCCCATGGCTACCACAGAGTGAAATACACCCGCTGGGTCCTCTCTCCAGTTTGCTTAGAATGTTGAGGACTGTTTGCTCTTGAATGCTCCGAGGACTTCAGGGGGATCCAGGGGCTTTTATTCAGCTTGGTGCTTTACTCCATCAGGACCTGAACAGAAAGTGTTGGGTCCATGACTCCGGGATGTGACAAGTTATGTGGGAGTGTTGATCTGCATGAGGGCAGGGAAGCTCTGCAGAGGGACTTGGATAGATTGGATCGATGGGCCAATGTTACTGGTACAAGTTTCAGCAAGGCCAATTGTAAGGTCCTGCACTTGGGCCACAACAGCCCCATGCACTGCTACAGGCTTGGTGAAGCGTGGCTGGAGAGCTGCCTGGCAGAAAAGGACCTGCGGGTTCTGACTGACAAGTAGCTGAACGTGAGCCAGCAGTGTGCCCAGGTGGCCAAGAAGGCCGATGGCATCCTGGCTTGGATAAGAAATAGTGTGACCAGCAGAAGTCAGGATGTGATTGTCCCCCTGGACTCAGCACTGGTGAGGCCATACCTGGAGTATTGTGTCCAGTTTTGGGAACCTCAACACAAGAGAGATCCGGAGGTGCTGAGCGAGTGCAGAGGAGGACAATGAAGCTGGTGAAGGGCCTGGAGAATAAATCTGATGAAGAGGTATTGAAGAACTGGGATTGTTTAGTTTGAGGAAGAGGAGGCTGAGGGGAGACCTCATCAGTGTCTACAACTACTTGGAAGTACATTGTAGAGAGGCTGGTGCTGGTCTCTTCTCACAGGTAATTAATGCTAGAACGTGAGGGACTGGCTTCAAGCTGAAACAGGGTAGGTTTAGGCTGAACATTAGGAAAGAATTTTTCACAGAAAGAGTGGTCAGACACTGAAATAGGCCGCCCAGGGAGGTGGTGGAGTCCCCATCCCTGAATGTGTTTCAGTGTTGTTTATATGTGTTGTTGGGGGATATGGTGTAGGGGAGAACTTTGTATACTGTGACTGATGGTTGGACTTGATGATCCCAAGCGTCTTTTCCAACCTGAATGATTCTATGATTGTATGATGTACCCACTTCACCTCAAGGATATTTCAGAGGATATGCATGGCCTTGGTGATGCGATGGGACCTCCATACTCCCTGGCATTCTCAGAGCTCTGATGGAGTTGAAAGAATGAACACAACCCTAAAAACACATCACCAAGCTAATGGTGGGAGCCAAGTTACCATGGACAGATTTCTTGTCCCTAGCCCTGTTGAGGATTAGCACAGCCCCAAGGAAAGATTTAGGAGTATCTCCATGTGAGATATTATTTGATCTCCCATATTTGGGAAGAGAAGAAAGTGTACCAATTCCTGAAATTAATGATGTGTATTTTAAAAATTATCTGCATGGGGTAACCCAATCTCTTACAGACTTAAGAAAGCTACCTCAAACAGCTCCCGTGGACTTTAGTCTGCATCAAATACAGGCTGGAGAGTGAGTGCTAGGGAAATCCTGGGGAGAAGATACCTGAACCCTGGCATGGGAAGTACCTTTTCTGGTGCTCCAAAGCAGTCATAAGAACTAAAGAAAAAGGGTGGACCCATGCTACCTGGGTAAAAGGGCCAGTAGCTCCCTCTCCTGAAGAGTGGACTGTAACACAGGGAAGTAATCCTCTTTAAAAGTTAACCTTTAAAAGATAGCAAAGTACTCTGGAAAACTGTATATCCTGCTTATTCAAAACAAGAGGGAGAGGAGAGGCAAGAAGTACAAAATTTGATTAAAAAGTCATCTGAAACAAGTCTCAGGTCATTATATCCCCACATGAGGATTGAAGGCAGTGTGATAGTCTTAAAGAGATTGTGTTAAAAGGGGAAAAGACCATCCTTGGTACTATCAAAGGTTGATAACTGTGCTTATTGTGGATGAGAGGGGAGGCTCTGTAATAACAGTCAAGCTAAGGGCAAGAGTAGATCGGCTTCTTTACTCACCATCTGTAAACTACCTCTGCTGCTGGCAGTAACCCAGCAGGTGTTGAGGAATGGAGGGACCTGACCTTAGTGGACTCCAAGCCTTTGTACTGATGAGCTTTGTAAGTAACCCTCTGTGTCTTGGCTATCATATCAACCAAAAAGATGATAACCAGTTCGTGGCCTTAGGGAAGGAAATAGCAAGAAATTTCAATGAGTGGGACAATGTGTGGGCAAGGTTGGTTACTGGGAAGGTGTGAGGAGGATTTGGAAACTTGGGAGAACAACTCTTTCAAAGGGAACGAGGTGAATTGAGCCTCAGATACGTTAACCGATCACGAAAGAATGTGTGCCCTAAAGTACCAAACCAATGGGAAAAAGGACAGGAAATCAAGTGATTAAGGAGGATGAATAAATACCTCAAGTTTTGTACCTCGGCTGACTTGTTGATTTTTGCTTACATCAATTTTTGTATCTTTGCTTCAAAAACTTCATCCTCTCTACATTTTTTGCATGAGTGAGTGTTTCTCACAATTGTTTCTAAAGCTTAAGAATTCAAAAGTTGTGCTGTATTAATGTGCTCTGAAACTCTGGCTCCAAACCAAGACCCAGCTGAGAAGCAGAATAACCATTGTCACGCTCCTCATCTAGAAGCAAGCACAGATGAGGAATGTTTCCATTGCACATTGGGATCCATTTCTGCCACAGTGACCCACAGGCACTGTGAGGGGCTTAGATCACAAGACAAGAGCCAGACCTGGGTGGAGACTGCAGAAAGTGCAGAGGGGCCTGGTGACCTCTTGTCTGGCTCCTAGCAGGTCTCCAGACACTCTTTCCGGATCATGTGCAACAGCCCTTGGAAGCCCATGGACCAACATATGGCCCCTTGGGGCGTTCTTACTGGGAGAACTCTCACAAACACTTGTTGAAACCCCCAAAACTGCCTCCTCTGAAGAAATGAACAACCTCGTCTCTCACTGCGTGTTTAATTTCCGTGCCCTGTGAACAGGGGCCACAGCCTTGGCAGCAAAGCTGGACTTGTAAGAGTGCCTTTCACCACTGCAGCTCAAGTGGCGGGACAGGCTAGTCACCGCTTTGTTGCTGCCAGGGCAGTAAAAGCCTCCCTCGGGGAGCATCTTGACAGAAGCCTCGGCATCCAGATGTGGAGGCGCTTTGCAGCACCCCCAGTTGGTGATGGCGCATCCATTACAGCCCATCAAGTGCCCAGTAGTTACTGAAGACCAGCGTTTTGCCTCCAGTACATTCCCTTGTCAGGCTTATCTTCCTGGAAATGCTCTTGATGGCTTCCCTCTTTTCCTGGGTGTCCCATTAGAGGCGGTGCAAAGCCAGATGATCCCTCACCCCACGCACCCTTCGCCAGTCTGTCAGGCTTCCATCATCACTTCCCACACTAAGTGCTAGTTAACTTGGTGTTGCTGTCTGTTGCTGGCCGTGGCCATGGTGTCCCTCAGGGCCCTGCTGCTGGTGGCGGAATCCTGAGCCCGGTTCCTGCTGGCTGACACCATGGGTGTCTACGGGTGGGCCAAGGAGAGGAGCTCGGACAGCATTGGTGCCTCAAGGGGGTTGCTGTAGATACCACCAGGACACTTGTATAACAGCTTTGTCCGTTTATCTCAAAAAAAAAAGCACTTCTCCCCACAGATGTTGGTGGGGTTTCTCTCAGCAACCCAAGCCATACCACTGATGTGGCTTCAGTCCTCACTGAAGGGATGGAACAGGTAAGCCATTGGGGTGAGAGGTCTGTTTCAGTGGCTGGGCTTGAAAGGTTCTCCTGTTGGTGCAGGGTGGCAGGGCAGAGGCTGCTAGGGTGCAGGGGTCACTGGGAGGGCGACAGTGCCAGTGATGCAGGTCAGACTAGAAGCTGCTGGTGTTGGGTCCATCACTCTTGGGGTGCCAAGGATCACAGCTGTTTTGCTTCAGTGCCAGGCACGGCCACCATCTTCCAGCAAGGCTCCTGAAGCTGCGAAGGCATCTCTGTGGAGGGAGAAGACAGCTGAGGCTTCAGCTGCAGGAGGGACATGGGGACAGTCCTCCACAGCCCAGCCTGCTGCTGGCAGGGCTCACCACCCCAGCTTCACCCAGGTGGAAACCTGCACCTCCTGGCAGGACCAAGCATGAAAACTCCTTTGGGCAGGCTCCCCAGGCAGGAGCAGACACTGCTTTGCCTCTGCCTTCCTAGGGCCATTCCAAGGCCTGCTCCTCCACCTCCTGACCTGGCTTGGTCTGTGCCCATTGCTGCTGGGGCTGCTCGTGTCCAGGCAGGGTCAGCGCTAAGGCTGGCTCCAGGCAGAGTGGGCTTCCCAGAAGGTGGGCCAGGAACTGAGGCCAACAAAGGCATCTGACAGCAGCAGAAGCTTCAGCAGGGCTTTTCGGCTGACCACCGGTCACTGCACAGCAGCCTCGCCAGAAATGCTTTGTGGCTACAAGCAGCCACAGACAGAAGCCACGAGGGGGAAATTCAAGGACTCACCTTTTCTTTCTCCGCCGCCTGATGATGATACAGCAGGTAACTACGGTAAAGAGCAGGGAAGCCAGGGCAACAGCTGTGCCAATCATACAGCCCATTCGCACGTCTTGGGGACAGACGACACGTGTCGTGCTCTGGCTGTTTGGAAAAGTTGGGGCTGCCCATCTGGCTGCATCTGGAAGAGCAATGGGGAATGTTAGTCCATCCTGCACAGCACCACTGAGCTTGCATCATGCAAGTGACATGGCAGTGACACCCCCAGGCCAGCTCACACACCCCGAGGGGACAGAGTCAGGCCCCCTCAGGAGCCCCTGGAGCCTGGCTCTCCCCTTCTCCCTTTTCCCCAGCAGCCGCTCCCAGGATTTGGGACGTGGCTCCCACTTAGGGAGCCCAGCAGGTCTGCCCGGTGCCTGAGTTGGAGCGAAGAAGGTCGTTTGGGCTGTCTTCTCCGGGCTCTGACAGCGCTGCCAGAGAGCAGAGAGGACAGGTCAAGCCTCAGCCGGGCTCAGGCCCAGAGGATGCAGGAGGACACGGGTGTGTTCCCTCCAAGGCCCTGCCCAGGGGGAGTCCGGACATGGCACGGGCCCTCAGCTGACTGGAGGGATCCCGCTCTGTGCTGCTCCTCTGCCTTGGGCCTCAGGGCACTCGGGGCCAGCTCTGGGACGCAGCTACAGCGGGAGCCGCATTCCTGCAAGAGTCACCTTTCCCACCATCTGCAGAAGGTGGTCCAGGTCTCTGGGCCCCAGAACACTTTCAGCTTTGGCTGCTGATGGGAGGTGTAGGAGCGGGCCCCTGACACACAGCCATCCTGATGGAAGACAGCGGCTGGCCATGGGACAGCAATTACCTGGCATTGCTTCTCCTTCTCCACCAGGGACGGGCCGTGAGTGTCTGTGTGCTTCTGGAGGCGCCAGCACCTGCACAGCTTCTTGGCCAATCATCCCTTGAGAAAGGAAGGGGGACAGTTGGGTCAGATGGAGGCCTTGCCCACCAGGGAGGTGGCACCTTCCGGAGGCAGGACTTCTCAAAGGCATCCAAGAGGGTTAGAAACAAGACCTGGGCTTCTGGGGCTGAGCCCAGTCACTACTCCAACATTCATTCACATCTAGCGTGTCTTTGGCCAACTGCAAGATGATGCTAGACACTGGCTTTCCAAGAGGAGCAGCCGGGCCAGCTGAGGGAAGGCTTCTTCCACCAGGCCTTCCTGCGCTGCCCTTGAAGAATCAGCAATGGGTACATGCCTCCCATCCCAGCTATCGGTCTGCAGACACGAAGGCGAGCACAGCCCCAAAAGCTTCCCAGTCAGCACCTCCAGCCCCCTTCCAGGACTAGAGAAGGGCAGCCAGAGTTGCCTGGGACCTGGCTCCTCCCTGGAACAGGCCCATAGGGCGAGCAGAGCTGCAGGGCAGCTGGATACAAGTTCAGCACCTGCCAGGCCCCCGGATCTGCCTCCCGACCTCTGCACAAATGGCTCTGAGCCGTCATGGTAAAAGCAGAGCAGCGGCTGCCCCTGGCACCCGGCTGGAGCCACCTCTGGCTGCAGGGGCCCTGGACCAATCCCTGGGGCTGGGCAGTGCTCACAAGGGCTGAAACCCAGCGTGGCTGTGGCAGGGCTCTGGTGGATCCATTCCCATGCTGCAGGCTACAGCCAATCCAGACACGGAGCAAGAACCTCTGGCATCCCAGTCCCACAGCTACCACAGAGTGAAATACACCCACCAGGTCCTCTCTCCAGTTCTCTCAGAATGCCCCTGAGGACTTCAGAGGGATCCAGGGGCTTTTCCTCTTCTTCAGCTTGGTGCTCTACTCCATCAGGACCTGAACAGAAAGTATTTGGTTCAGTTTGGTATCCATCAAATACAGAAAAGCAGTGCAAAGCCGGTGAGGTCAGCGGAGACAGACGACTTCCCCGGCGATGTCAGCTGGGATGTACTGCAGGATCCAGCCAAGGAGCTGGAAAAGCCTCCCCTTTGGGCACGTCTGTAAAATCAACATCCAGGAGAAGCCCCCACCACTTATTGTGACCTAGGCTGGCCCGAGGGCACATCAACAGGGCCGACCTGTTCCGTCTCTGCTCTTCTCTACATCTGCGCATTGGCCATGGCAGGAGCAGAGTCATTTCAGATGGACAGCAGATGAAAATGGAAATGCTCCTTCCTCCCCCTGACTTGGCCGTGGGCCTGCTCTCGGGCTCAAGGACAGGCACACGGCAAGAACTGGGGAAGCCATTGACCGTCAGAGGGCCTTAAAGAAAACTGCATGTGCAGAAGCTCTTGCCACTTTGTCAATGTTATTTGTGCTTTCAAAGAAAGGGACACTGAGGCCTTACCTGCAGGAAGCCCTACGGGTTGCGAACCAAGGTCTAGTCGGACAGGAGGATAAGCGTTGCCGCCGTCCCCATCTAGAAGCAAGCACAGGTTTCCTTTGCACATTTCTACCTGAGGGACCTGCAGGCGCTGGGAGGGGCTCCAGTGAGAAGGTAGGGGATAGAGGCAGGTAAAGGTTACCAAAGCTGCAGAGCGCAGAGGGGCCTGGTGATCTCTTGGCTGGCAGCTCCCCAGCCACTCTTTCCAGGGCTCCTGCAACAGCCTTTGAGAAGCGGGTGGCTCAACATACGGCCCTGGGGGCTTCCCTGCCCGGAGAGCTCTCCATTGCCATGCTCCTCATCTAGATGTTTGGAGCCTCATGGCTCCAAACCAAGACCCGGCTGAGAAGCAGAATAACCATTGCCACGCTCCTCATCTAGAAGCAAGCACAGATGAGGAATGTTTCCATTGCACATTGGGATCCATTTCTGCCACAGTGACCCACAGGCACTGTGAGGGGCTTAGATCACAAGACAAGAGCCAGACCTGAGTGGAGACTGCAGTAAGTGCAACAGCCTTTGAGAAGCGGCTGGCCCTGGGGGGCTTCCCTGCCTGGAGAGCTCTCAGGTACACAGAGGAAGCCCTTGCTAAAGCCCTGGGGAAACCATCCCTCAGGCTTCTCTGGGAGAAAAGCCTACTGGCCCGTCCCTGAAAGGCTGCACCAGCGCCGTCCGCTTACCTGCTCTCTGAGCTCGCCATGGAGCAGCCCAGGCCACCCTGGTGTGCAGGGCCATGAGGAGGAAGAGGATGAGGAGGAAGCTTTGGATTGTGGCCATTGTCCTCAGTGCTTGCATCGTGCTGCTGCTGCTGCTGCTGCACTGTGGACAGTGGGCTGAGCCGTTAGTACTTATGGCCGGCTTGCTGAAGTCACAGACCCCCCGTGACATCACAGATTCACTGTGATGTCACGGATTCACTGTGAGAGGAGCTGCCGGGATCCCATCTCCCCACCCGGTGACCAGCGGGGCGGCAGCAGCCCCCAGGGAGCCCCAGGCACCCACCTGCAGGGGACTGGCCGGGGTCCTCTTGGAGGACTTTAACGCAAAGTATTGGTTTTGATTTCACGTGAATCAAACATGGAAAAGCAGTGCAGAGGCTGTGGGCTCAGAGAAACCAGAGTGGCAGGAGCTGGCAGGGAGCTCTTGAGATCGTGCAGTCCAACCCCCTGTCAGAGCAGGGTCACCCAGAGCAGGTTGGACAGGATCACGTTCAGGTGGGTTTGGAATGCCTGCAGAGAAGGAGACTCCACACTCCCTCTGGGCAGCGTGTTCCGCCTGCAGACCGATAGCTGGGATGGGAGGCACGTATCCATTGCTGATGCTTCAAGGGCAGGTTCTGTGTCCCCCTCACAGGAAAGTTGTTCCTCATGATGATACAGAATTTCCTGTGTTGCAAGTTGTGTCTAGTGCCCCTTGTCCTGTCATTGGGCACCACAGAGAAGAGACTGGCCTCATCCTCTTGAAACTCATTGTTCAAATACTCATCAGGATTGTTGAGCTCTCCTCTCAGTCTGCTCTTCTCCAGGCTGAACAGCCCCAGGTCCCTCAGCCTTTTCTCAGCAGAGAGATGCTCCAGTCCCTCATCATCTCTGNAGGGCTCTGGTGGATCCATTCCCATGCTGCAGGCTACAGCCAATCCAGACACGGAGCAAGAACCTCTGGCATCCCAGTCCCACAGCTACCACAGAGTGAAATACACCCACCAGGTCCTCTCTCCAGTTCTCTCAGAATGCCCCTGAGGACTTCAGAGGGATCCAGGGGCTTTTCCTCTTCTTCAGCTTGGTGCTCTACTCCATCAGGACCTGAACAGAAAGTATTTGGTTCAGTTTGGTATCCATCAAATACAGAAAAGCAGTGCAAAGCCGGTGAGGTCAGCGGAGACAGACGACTTCCCCGGCGATGTCAGCTGGGATGTACTGCAGGATCCAGCCAAGGAGCTGGAAAAGCCTCCCCTTTGGGCACGTCTGTAAAATCAACATCCAGGAGAAGCCCCCACCACTTATTGTGACCTAGGCTGGCCCGAGGGCACATCAACAGGGCCGACCTGTTCCGTCTCTGCTCTTCTCTACATCTGCGCATTGGCCATGGCAGGAGCAGAGTCATTTCAGATGGACAGCAGATGAAAATGGAAATGCTCCTTCCTCCCCCTGACTTGGCCGTGGGCCTGCTCTCGGGCTCAAGGACAGGCACACGGCAAGAACTGGGGAAGCCATTGACCGTCAGAGGGCCTTAAAGAAAACTGCATGTGCAGAAGCTCTTGCCACTTTGTCAATGTTATTTGTGCTTTCAAAGAAAGGGACACTGAGGCCTTACCTGCAGGAAGCCCTACGGGTTGCGAACCAAGGTCTAGTCGGACAGGAGGATAAGCGTTGCCGCCGTCCCCATCTAGAAGCAAGCACAGGTTTCCTTTGCACATTTCTACCTGAGGGACCTGCAGGCGCTGGGAGGGGCTCCAGTGAGAAGGTAGGGGATAGAGGCAGGTAAAGGTTACCAAAGCTGCAGAGCGCAGAGGGGCCTGGTGATCTCTTGGCTGGCAGCTCCCCAGCCACTCTTTCCAGGGCTCCTGCAACAGCCTTTGAGAAGCGGGTGGCTCAACATACGGCCCTGGGGGCTTCCCTGCCCGGAGAGCTCTCCATTGCCATGCTCCTCATCTAGATGTTTGGAGCCTCATGGCTCCAAACCAAGACCCGGCTGAGAAGCAGAATAACCATTGCCACGCTCCTCATCTAGAAGCAAGCACAGATGAGGAATGTTTCCATTGCACATTGGGATCCATTTCTGCCACAGTGACCCACAGGCACTGTGAGGGGCTTAGATCACAAGACAAGAGCCAGACCTGAGTGGAGACTGCAGTAAGTGCAACAGCCTTTGAGAAGCGGCTGGCCCTGGGGGGCTTCCCTGCCTGGAGAGCTCTCAGGTACACAGAGGAAGCCCTTGCTAAAGCCCTGGGGAAACCATCCCTCAGGCTTCTCTGGGAGAAAAGCCTACTGGCCCGTCCCTGAAAGGCTGCACCAGCGCCGTCCGCTTACCTGCTCTCTGAGCTCGCCATGGAGCAGCCCAGGCCACCCTGGTGTGCAGGGCCATGAGGAGGAAGAGGATGAGGAGGAAGCGTTGGACTGGGGCCATTGTCCTCAGTGCTTGCATCGTGCTGCTGCTGCTGCTGCTGCACTGTGGACAGTGGGCTGAGCCGTTAGTACTTATGGCCGGCTTGCTGAAGTCACAGACCCCCCGTGACATCACAGATTCACTGTGATGTCACGGATTCACTGTGAGAGGAGCTGCCGGGATCCCATCTCCCCACCCGGTGACCAGCGGGGCGGCAGCAGCCCCCAGGGAGCCCCAGGCACCCACCTGCAGGGGACTGGCCGGGGTCCTCTTGGAGGACTTTAACGCAAAGTATTGGTTTTGATTTCACGTGAATCAAACATGGAAAAGCAGTGCAGAGGCTGTGGGCTCAGAGAAACCAGAGTGGCAGGAGCTGGCAGGGAGCTCTTGAGATCGTGCAGTCCAACCCCCTGTCAGAGCAGGGTCACCCAGAGCAGGTTGGACAGGATCACGTTCAGGTGGGTTTGGAATGCCTGCAGAGAAGGAGACTCCACACTCCCTCTGGGCAGCGTGTTCCGCCTGCAGACCGATAGCTGGGATGGGAGGCACGTATCCATTGCTGATGCTTCAAGGGCAGGTTCTGTGTCCCCCTCACAGGAAAGTTGTTCCTCATGATGATACAGAATTTCCTGTGTTGCAAGTTGTGTCTAGTGCCCCTTGTCCTGTCATTGGGCACCACAGAGAAGAGACTGGCCTCATCCTCTTGAAACTCATTGTTCAAATACTCATCAGGATTGTTGAGCTCTCCTCTCAGTCTGCTCTTCTCCAGGCTGAACAGCCCCAGGTCCCTCAGCCTTTTCTCAGCAGAGAGATGCTCCAGTCCCTCATCATCTCTGTAGCCCTCGATGGTAAGAGGGGAATTATTCCTGAGGTGTGGCTGAAGCTCTCCCCAGGGAGAAGCTATTGGACCCAGAGGTGGTTGTAAGAGTAGAAGGGTGGTGGGGAGAGAGTTGTGATGGTGTCGTGGTTTAACCTCAGACAGCAACAAGAGCCACGTGGCAGCCCAGTCGGCTAACACCTCATGGCGGTGTTAGAGCGATTGGAAGAAAAAAGGCAGCACTCATGGGTTGGGACAAAAACTGTTTAACAGGACAACAAAGTAGAACAAGGAAAAACAGTAACACGGATGGAGACAGATACAAACACCATTACAATACTGCCTGCCCAACCGACCGCAGCCCTGGACCCCTTGCAGACCCTGCACTTCTGGTTACCCCTCCCCTTCCCAGCCAGCTCCCAGCTACCCCTTGGGCATGGCTCAGTGGGGTGGAATACCTGGGCCCCTGCTAGAAGCAGGGGAGAATTAACCCTGTCCCTCCCAGAAACCAGGACAAATGGCAAGCATGCAGACCACAAGCTCCTGCTTGCAGAGGAAAGGGACAGAAGCCCCAATGTTCTCTGACAGTCCTCCACAGCATTGTGTCATTTCAAATTGACAGAGGATGAAAAGCGAATATCTCCTTCCTCCCCCTGACTTGGCTGTGGGCTGGCTCCTGCACTCAAGGACAGGCGCAGGGCAAGAACTGTGGACACCATTGGTCATCAGAGGGTCTTAAAATTGCACATGCAGAAGCTCTTGCCACATCATCCATGTTTGTGGTTTCAAGGAAAGGGACACTGAGGACTTACCTGTAGGAAGCCCTACAGGTTGTGAACCAAGGTCTACTTGAAAGGGAGTTTTGCTAGTACCACTATCCTCATCTAGAAGCAAGCAGAGCTGAGAAAGGTTTCCATTGCATGTTGGGATCCATTTATGCCTGAGGGACCTGCAGGCGCTGGGAGGGGTTCCAGTGAGAACGTGGGGGCTAGAGGAAGGTAAAGGTTGCCAAAGCTGCAGAGAGGCCTGGTGACCTCTTGGCTGGCAGCTCCCCAGTCACTCTTTCCAGGGCTCCTGCAACAGCCTTTGAGAAGCGGGTGGCCCAACATATGGCCCTGGGGGCTTCCCTGCCTGGAGAGCTCTCAGGCACACAGACGAAGCCCTTGCTAAAGCCCTGGGGAAACCATCCCCCAGGCTTCTTGGGCAGAAAAGCCCACCAGCCCATCCCTGGAAGGCTGCACCAGCACCAACCACTTAGTTGCTCCCTGAGCTCACCACAGAACCCTCCAATCCAGCCTGGTGTACAGGGCCACCAGAAGGAAGAGGATGAGGAGGATGCATTGTGCTGAGGCCATGGCCCCAGCTTGCATTGTGCTCCTGCACTGGGAACTGTGAGCTGAACCAGTGTGGTCACTGAGCCATCAGTACTTATGGCCAGCTGAGTCACCCCACAGACCCGCTGTGACCTCACATAGGAGCTGTGATGCCACGGCCAGATTGAGGCTGTGTGGGGACAGCTCTCAGTGAATTAGTTGAGAGCTGTCAGAACACAGCCCTGGGAGTTGCCTTCCAAGGGAGGGGAGCCCATGGTCTCTGGCAGCTCTGACAAGGGCTGGACATAGCCATCACCTAGGACTGAGCTCGCAGTTCTGCCCGTTTTTCTGGGAATCATCATGGGGACAGCAAGGAGCTCACTCATAGTCCCCCAGAACAGGAAACCACAGCCAAGAGGTTTCTGACATCCTCAGGTGCTGAAAAGTGATTTCACTCTTAAGATCAGTGTAAAGTCCCCTTCTGTAGCAGGTTCCAGAAACTCCATACATTTTTTATGCTCAGGTTTGTGAGACACTGGCTCGTGTTGCCCAAAGAGTGGTAAATTTCCCTTTCCTGAAGACATTGCAGCTCAGGTTGGACAGGGCTTTGAGCAACATCATCTATTTGGGAGATGTGCCTGCTCACTTCAGTGGGTTGGACTAGGTGGCCTTTAAAGGCCCTCTCCAACAAACTATTCTGTGATTCTATGACTCAGGGTGTTGGGAGCATCGACTGCAAAGAGTGAGTCCAAACATGAAATACATGTTAAGGTAAGTGAAATGGCTTTGGTTCCTGAAAGCTTGTGGCAGAGGAAGAAGTAACCCGAGTGGTTTGTGGTAGATTGGAGCAGAAGTTACATTAACTTTAGTGCCCGAGAGCACCCTCTGCAATGATAAATGGAATTAAACTGAAGGACTTCCCTGGTTGTGCCCAACTCATCTTGCTCTCCCAGCAGGAAGCTGGCTAATTGCTGGTGCCATTTTCTCCCCAGGCTTTCGTCATGTCCAACCTTGCCGGGGAGTGGTTTTCCCTCTACTCTTCAACCCAAATCCCTCTTCAAGAGTGAGAATGGAAATAACCTGGAAACCAGCATGCCAGCTGCCAATGGGGCTGGAGTGTCCTTCCTAAGGTAAGTCATCCTGCAAAGTATTCAAGTAGTCCTGAACAGAGGCTGGCATCCTTTCAACAGCAGATTGGGGTTAAATTTTTTGTTTAAATGCAATATTTAACACAGAAGACAAAGTTTTAATTTTAGCTATGAATTTTCAATAGAGAGACAGCACTTGTTTATTTTAAATAAAATGTAAATTTCAGGAAGCGTTCTGATTTATAAATATTCATGCTGCATCTTGGAGTGATCACTCAATAGTCTGCTCCTGTGAGAAACACAGGGGGATCTTTTCTTCATTTTGACTCCTGGACGAATAAAAAAGAAGCCTTTAACCAGCAGAGAAACTCCTCTTGCCAATTCTTTTACTTGGTTCCACTTGTCTCTGGAGAACAGAGTGCTGCTCTGAGGCAAATTCTTAGTTTTTCCCACTCTCCACCCACACAGCAGTGCAGAAACAAAGAGCTGAGATTTTCCTGTGCCTCTTGGATCAAAACCTACTTATTCTAGGCCTGGGTCTGCCAGCATCTCATCTGTGCACAGCAGATTCTGATGTTAAAGAATTCGCCTCTATTATTTTATATATTTTGAGACACATCTAATGACCTTATAAAGCAGTATGAGAAGATAATTTTTTGATGGCCAATGAGTTTATGGGGCAATATTTGCTTCATTCTTCTGCTTTAGGGCTGCTGGTAAAAGCACACCTTGACCAAATAAACAAAGATTTATTGCTGTTCCAACATGTCCCTCTTCTGTAGCCCTATACAGAGCAGAGGGGAGGCAGCAGGGAATGAGAGATGGTAGCTCCCGCGTGAACACAAGGCATGGCACAGCCTTGCTAAAGAAAAAAGGGGAAGAGGTTAAAATGAGGAAAGCCTTTTGTTTCAGTGTTAGAGGTTCAGTGGCTTCCCCTGCTCTAGCTTGCGTATCTATTTTCCACAGATGATTGTGCAGTCAATTTGTTGTGGAGTTACGTCATCTAGTGGGGTAGCAGGTTACTAAAAATTTGACAGAAGGTTTGTCAGATGTTTCCATCTGATGAATATGCCTTCCTAAACAAAGCAGAATTTCAGAAAGCAAACTGAAGTCCCTGTTTCACGTGTCCTGCTCTTCCAGTGACTGCCTGAAACAGATATTAAGCCATGCAAAAACCCCCAACCCTACTGTTTTGAAGGAGGCACATGAGACATTAGTTGGGTATTTGAAGCTGAAAGCTTAGGTAGAAGACAGGACCCAATGGTAGGGCATGGGCTGAGAGGGAACTTGGTGAAACTTAGGAACTTAATTTTTTACTGGTTCACAGGTAAAGAAACACCATCTGGGGTTTTTCTTATTTACTACATCTACCAGTGAGGAAACTGACCATGAGAGCAGTTTTGCATCTAAGAAAGCAGAAGAAAGATGGGATATTACAGATGTTTCTTCCTGTGCAGCTGTAACTCAGAAACACAAGAACATTTCACTACCAGCCTGTGGGGCAGCCGTCCTCACTGCCCCATGGGACACCTCTGCTGGAGATATCACACCAGCACACAGCAAACACCCAGATTTCCCCTTGGGAAGAAATGAAACAGCCTATTTGTTTCATTTTTTCTTAACTTAAAGCCACATTTTCTCTCTCTCTTTCTCTCTGCCAGCTGGGGACATGTGCCAGCTGCAGCACACCCCTGTATTGCAAACACCAGTTTCTGAAGCAGCCTTAGGCTCTGGACTAATCCTTGAAAGCACCTAAACCAATACAAGTACACTTTCAGTGATAAAGGTTGAACCAAAGCTGAGAAATCTAATGCCCATATCTCACTTGCAGGAGATCCATTCAGTTCCAGTAAGTCAGGCGGAAGAAAATGTGTGTGGACATTACCACGTTCACCTGACATGCCAAAGGTCCCCAGTAAATCAAGGCCAGGCTGGATGGGGCTTTGAGCAACCTGGTCCAGTGGGAAGTGTCCCTGCCCATGGCAGGGGGCTTGGAACTCAATGATCTTTAAGGTCTCTTCCAACTCTAAAGATTCTGTGATTCTAAGCCACTGCCAAAAAACCCAGCAAAAACAAAAATGATAAAAATATGAACATCACTAGTGCAACCCCACCCCGTATTTCCTGCCTTGCTGTACATTTCTGGGCACTTATTAGTGGTCACGCTCCTCAGCAAAAGAATAGTTTTTCCTCCCCCTCAATATGCTGTCTTTTAAGAAGAACATTTCAAAAGAGTAGAGATCCTGCTTTTCTCTACATCCTCATATTACTTAACTGTTAATAGACCTGAAAACCCAGCAAATTAGCTGAGTTAAAAAATTCCATGGCTAAGAAGGGTCTCACATCTCAGAAATTAGTAGGTGGCAAGCTATTAGAAAAGAGTGGATGTTAAAATAATACATTTGACTGACAAATATTTTTACATGCATATATATGCCTTGAAAGTCAAAGTCTCAGTTTAAGTATGTTTCAATTAATATTTTTTCACAGCAGACAAACATTTTTTGCAGGGTTATACTTAATTTGCAAATAAAAACCCAAACAAAAAAACCACTTATGGTTCTACTGCAATATTGATGATGTGAGAAACACCAGCTAACACACAGAATCTAAGAGAGGACAAAATCATCAAAGCAAAAGTTAAAAACAAAGTATAAAAGGGGTTTATTAAAAATTTATGAAACAGCACTAGATCGGGTACATCTCCAGGCAGATACATAAATTCTCTTTTCAATTTTAGGTTTATATACATTTTATATACATTTTATCCCAGCCGCTTCTGTGTCAGTCTCCCCTCTCACTGGCTAAGAAGTTAGAGCTCACATCCTTCCCGACCACTTAACCTACCAGAAATTGAGTTTATACCTTTTTACCTTGTAAGGTCTTAACACGCCTACTCCAAGAAGTCATTATCCTAATACAACTTGTAGTCTAATCAAAGGTATCTCACAGTCTTTTGTCCCCTTCTACTGTCCACTGTTAGTAATTACAAGCACTCTGGTGGTTGTTTACTTCATCAGGTGGTCATATCTTCCTTTTCATCAGTTGTCCTCANATATATGCCTTGAAAGTCAAAGTCTCAGTTTAAGTATGTTTCAATTAATATTTTTTCACAGCAGACAAACATTTTTTGCAGGGTTATACTTAATTTGCAAATAAAAACCCAAACAAAAAAACCACTTATGGTTCTACTGCAATATTGATGATGTGAGAAACACCAGCTAACACACAGAATCTAAGAGAGGACAAAATCATCAAAGCAAAAGTTAAAAACAAAGTATAAAAGGGGTTTATTAAAAATTTATGAAACAGCACTAGATCGGGTACATCTCCAGGCAGATACATAAATTCTCTTTTCAATTTTAGGTTTATATACATTTTATATACATTTTATCCCAGCCGCTTCTGTGTCAGTCTCCCCTCTCACTGGCTAAGAAGTTAGAGCTCACATCCTTCCCGACCACTTAACCTACCAGAAATTGAGTTTATACCTTTTTACCTTGTAAGGTCTTAACACGCCTACTCCAAGAAGTCATTATCCTAATACAACTTGTAGTCTAATCAAAGGTATCTCACAGTCTTTTGTCCCCTTCTACTGTCCACTGTTAGTAATTACAAGCACTCTGGTGGTTGTTTACTTCATCAGGTGGTCATATCTTCCTTTTCATCAGTTGTCCTCAAGATGAACCTAGCCCACTTGGTAGTCTTCACAGCCCCCTTGACAATGTTATCTTCCTGCTTGTCTTTGGCCTCGGTGATACTCCCCTATTCTTTAAGTTCCTGTTTTGAAGGTTGCTTTTCCCCCCTTTGTTTCCTTTGCTCAGATAACATCCTTTCCTTTACTCAGATAACATTCCGCTGAACAAACATAGTATTCAATAGGATATTGATGATTTATCAGGAAAGACCAGTCTATAAGACTCTATTTAGGCCCCTTTTAGGATGCACATCCTGACCAAAGGATACAAAGTAGCTGAAGCAAAACTTTAAACCCATTTCTCACAATGCCAAGTCTGGAATTCACCTCACACTGTCGATTCCCACAATCACAGGTATCATTGGCTGGCTCTTCACTGCCACTGAGGGCATGCTCTGGTTTGGCCCCTAATTAAACAGTGAGAAGGTCCTGGCGTGACACGGTGATTTTGCACACATGCTGGGCAGGATCAGAGGTAGAGGAGATGCCACTGAAGCTGTCAGCATCTTGGAGCAGGGAACTGCTGTTGCCATGGAGGTGTTACAATAAAGAGTGGTGCTAGTTCTAGAAGCCCACAGCCAACTCTGGCAGAAAAGGCCCTTCCTCCTGTGGAGGACCACCACCACGGAGACTTGGAGGCAGGTGCTGTTGTGCCCTTTGTGCTTGGAAATCTTCCCGCCCCCCCATCCTTGTCCTGCCTTGTGTGCACAACGTCTGCAAGAAATGCCTGGAGAAGATCATGCTCCACTAAAACCACTGTGTCAATGTTTTTTTCCACAGCCCACTGTGCAGGAAGATAAGGAAGGATGATCCCTCCTGCAGCAGGAAAGCGGGGCAGATGCGACCTCTTGGAGTCAGGTTTAACGTGAAGTGGCAGATGTGCCCCATCTCTTCCCTCAGGGACCATGGTTTAGATTTGGAATGACTGGAACAGGTTCCATACCATCACTCCCACATTCTTCACAGCCTGGCATCTGCATTTCTGGTGCTGCTCTTCCAAGAAGAGGCTGAGGCACTTGGGTCTTTTTAGTCTGAGTGGGGATCTGAACAACACCTACAAATGCTTAAAGGGTGAGTGTCAAGAGGAAGGGGCCAGTCTTTTTTCAGTGTTGCCCAGCGACAGGACAAGAATTAAGGTGCACAAATTTGAACATAAAAAGTTCCATCTAAGCATGAGGAGGAACTTCTTTACTTTGAGAATGACAGAGCCCTGGAAGAGCCTGCTCAGAGAGGTGGTAGAGTCTCCACCTCTGGAGACATTTCAAACCTGCCTGGATGCGTTCCTGTGCAACCTGGCAGGGGGCTGGACTAGATGATCTCCAGAGGTCCCTTCCAAGCCCATTGCATTCTATGATTCTGACAGCACTAGTGGTCACCAGAACTGTAAAAGAGTACAGAGCACACGAAGCGTATCTGTATTTTTTGCAAGTTAAAAGCGCACTTGCCTATTCTAAACACTACCTGGAGATGTGGTTAGGATGCAATACCTACTTTCTCTATAATTTATTTCTCACAGGAAACTGAAAAGCTGATTAGCGAGCTAGCAGCTGGTGCTGTGGACACCAAGAACATGATTGACATGGTTGGAATGGGTTTACTGAAGGGCATCCAGTACCGAATGGCTGAGCTGTGATCCAAATCGGACCACTTACTCCATGAAGCTGGAGAAACTGTAGGCCACTGGACACTTTCCTATGCAACCTGCTCTGGGTGGATCTGCTCTGGCAATGGGCTGGACTGGATATAACCAGAGGTCTCTTCCAACCCCTATCATTTTATAAGACCTGCAGCAGCTGCTGGCCACCTGCCACCTCTTCACTGCAGCTTTTGACAGCAGCCCATTTTCAATGAACTGGATTGGACAGATTTATCAGAACAAGTGGTTTATGCATCTAAATTATTTTCTTCTATACTGATACCAATGGCATTTTCCCACAGTGTTTGTTTTCCACATTTTCTACACAATAGCCCACTCTTAGGTGAGGAAAAGCCCTTCCAGTATCTGAAGGGAGTCTACAAGAAACCTGGAGATGGACTTTTGACAGGACTATGCAGCAATAGGATGAGGGGGAAAGGTTTGACACTGAAAGAGGGGAGACTGAGATGAGATGTGGGGCAGAAATTCTTTGCTGTGAGGGTGGTGAAACCCTGGCCCAGGTTGCCCAGAGAAGTTGTGGCTGCCCTGTCCCTGGAAGAGCCCTGCCAGGCTGCTGGAGGGGGCTTTGGTCAACCTGGTCTGGTAGGAGGTGTTCCTGCCCAGGGCAGGGGATAGCACTGGGGGGCTTTAAGACCCCTTCCAGCCCAAACCATTATTCCATGATTGTAGGATTCTAAATGTTATTACAGCATCTAACCAAAACACAACAGCAAGATTTGATACTGCTGAATGTTACTCGAAGTCATCTTTCTGAGTGCTCAAACCCCATCTTGTGACCTACACTGGAAGTGCAGGAGCTCCCAAAGTCCTTCCCAGTTGTACCCAACAAGCGTTTCTTACCATAAGACAGTAGCTCCCGTGTTCATCAGAAAACATCAGAAAATGTACTAAATTACACCTGAAAGTAAAGATTAAAAAGTAATTCAGTAGTAGGCCAAAGCTATTTGTCAATGTTTTACCTCCAACAAGGATGAAAACTGCATTTGGGTTCACCTTTTAGCCGTTGAAGCACTGTAATTTAGAGGGATTTTTTTGTCAGTGTAATCCAGACAGGTCACGCTTTAATCTGGTTGCTGGTCTCATCAAGGGTCTACATTCCTTTCTCCACATTTGTGATAAAAATCCTCATTTTTGAAGGAAGATTGGATACCACACACACATAAGGGTGTCATCTATCAAACTCTAGAAACTATCACAAAATTGTTAAGTTTTACTCTTTCTATAGTTTCTCAAAAGAACAAAAAAAAAAAGCTTATTTACAGAGAAAGTCTGGCAAGGATACTCTGTGCATTGACATATTCTTTAAGGTCTCTCTATCCAAAAATGATTTTGTGAAAATTAAGAGACAGAAAACAGATCTGTATTTGAAGTTTGTTTTTAAAGACAGCATTTCCCTCCCCAAGCATGTACCGGCCCCTATGAGTCTGATGTTGCAGACATACTGAGAAGCTGAAGGAGCAGCTCCCCTCATCTGAAGGGCTGTGATGTGCTCTGTAGCCCCTGTGCACCCTCAAAACATTAAATTCAATCAGGAATATAAGCAGGAAAGGTATTTTGATCAAGTAATAACACATTGACATAACACTTCCAAGTCAGATTGCTTCTGAAGTAGAAGACAAAACGCCAAATGCAGAGCCAGAAAGATACAGGCAAACTTTGCCAGAAATACACAAATTGGAATACAGTGTCCACAACGTGCTAGAGGTTTATCTCCCCCAACTGCAGAGGCCATTGACTTGGAAACAGGGATCACACAGGTGGCTGGACAAGAATCTTCCCAGCAAGGAACAGCACAAACTCATTACAAACCACAGGGAAGGATGAAGGAAGAGAAAACGCTTCAGTGGTCACTCCCCAATGAAACAAGGTTATCACCTATCAGGGAACGCCATCAGCAAAGCAGTGAAAACTCTAGCTGTGCTACTCGTTCAACTGTCTACATCATAAACTACAAAAATATGATGAAAACAGAAGCTGTCAATGCCAAGAAGAGCCACCCTTGCGATGCTGAGAGGCAAAGAGCTCCGGATTGAAACTGCATGTGCACTGAGTGTATTTATGGTGAATGGTTTCTCCTCACCCCTCGGGAGAGCTCCCTGGAGACACCGCAGCTGCCCACACCTTTCCAGCTGCAGTTGGCATTTGCGATTTACTCAGAACTAAAGTACTTGGCATCACACAATAGTTCAGATGACCACCCTTTAGCAAGACAGATGCATAATCACCAGTCTCAAATCTTTCAACCAATTTCCAGCCTCAGAAGCTTGCAAGAAACGACCAGCCAGAGGCACAAGGGTAATGGGCCAGAGAGGTCCAAAGTCCCTCAGTCAGGTAATGGTGCTGAAGAGAGTCAGGGCTAGCAGCTGTCCTAGGAGCCAGAGCCACTGCCGGCCCTAAGACCACAAGCCCTCACCTGACCGACTGCGGGCTGGAGGACACACACTCCTGCCTGGCAAGGAAAGGCCAAACCGCGTAGTCCCTTCCTTAGGGGAGACACCTAGCCGCAGACCTAGGGGTGCCGGTACTGCCCAGAAAGGCGCCCCTAGGGCTGATGAGCAACTCCAGAGAGAGCGGGAGGAAGGGTCCGCAGCCTACTCAGCCCCGCTCAGGCGCACAAATTACAGCGTGGCCGCCAGAAGCGCCATTTCAGGGCTCACCCCTAAGATGCTTGAAATTAATGGCGGAGGGGGT
>VZRU01015886.1:320323-344246 GCA_013398155.1 Pedionomus torquatus | reverse complement strand
GAGCAACCTGGTCTGTGGGAGGTGTCCCTGCACTCGATGCTCTTTAAGGTTCCTTCGAACTCGAACCATTCTGTGATCCTATGATAATATTGTCTAATACATAAAACCGGTATCTCATAACTCCAAACAAGAACAATAAACCAAAGTCAATGTGATCTTAACCATAAGCAGAATTCCATCTCTTCTGGTCTTATCACAGCAATGAATTATCTCAGAAGGAAGTGGAGCAAGTTGAGGATTGTAGATGAAATTGTGTGCGTTTAAACTTGTTTGGCTGCTAAAATTCTGGGATTAGGATTGGAGGAAGAACAGGTAGAGAGTTTTAATTAAGATCACAGATTTGGTTGTAGATTCTAAGGATCCTTTACAGCGGTTTAACAGCACTGAGTATGTTCTTGGGTTTTCTTCCTACTGAGCTATTTGTTATTTCTAGAAAAATAAGTGACGTAGCATCGTATCTTCAGGGTAAGTAAATGGGCAGAGAGGTTAGTTCAGCCATCAGGCACTGTGATGTTTTGCAAAGAGATGGATAAAACCCCTTTGCTGGCATTTTTGTGTCTCAGGTTTTGTAGACAAATCCAGATTCTAGTGGGGTGTGCTGTTCTTGCTTGCTACATGCAACGCGGGGCATTGACTTGCCTCTCGTTTCCAAGTGTGAAACTTTCCCTGGTGCCCTGGGGCACAGCATCCCCTGTACTGTCAGTTTTTATAGAAACTTTTTTGGCAGGGTTGCCCCTGAGAGACTGCTGCAAATCACCTTTCTGTGCTGCCCTCTCTCTGCATCTATACGTGGGGATGCTGTGATGCTGATGGGCTTTTGGGATTCTTTCTGCCACAAATAAACAGAGTAAGACGTGTTCCCTTGAGGGCTGACACGGCCCCTTTACTCTGTCACAGTCAGAGCGGGAATAAAGTCCTACTTTTTGCTTTTGAATACTATATGGAACGTTGTGCCTTGTGTGGTGTCCAGGGCATTTCAGGTTCCTTCTCCCTTCTGGTTGGAGGGGCATTGTGGCTAACTCTGAATACTTTCAGTGGGGCTATGTGGGTGCCCGAGCGAGCCTCAGGGCAGGGGAAATGTTTCACCTGCCCTAGCGAAGGTGCATCCCTTACCTTGAAAAGATTTGCTCATCTGGAGAGCCTGTGTTTCTCTACTGAACACAGCCATGCGGCGTCCAGTCATGAAGGTGAACCCCGGTACCTGTCACGAAGGCTTTGTTTTAAACATTCTGCTCCAGAAACTCTAGCAGTTGATATAATTGCGAAACAAACATGGCCATTGGTGCCCAGCTCCTCAGCTGTGACGATTTGGGGCACCCCACTGATGCACACAAAGTAGCAATTGAGTTGTGTTCACTGCCTTACCGTCAGACTCTCAGCATTTCTATCATTTTGAGAACTCTCCCTTCCTGTTAAGGCTATGAGTGCAGACAGCTTTGCCTGCTCCTCATTTAAATGCTTTTAGGAGGATGCAGTCCCTGAAGCCCACTTTTCCTCTCTGTACTAGAACGGGATTAAAAACCTAGGCAAAGCAGCCTCCCTCCACCTTTTTTCCCCAGTCGAAGCAAACCCTAGTGCATCCCTAGCGATGATTTTACTGCTCAGAGCAACCTTTTTTCGTATTTCTCTCTGCTTTTCTCTAGAATACTAACGTAATTTTTTTTCCTCCTGCAGGTACTTCTGGTTCTGCATTTGAACTCCACCGATCTGGTAAGTAACACTCAACCCATGGAAATATGTTCAACCCAACTTTTAAGAATTACGTGCGCTTGGGTTTTTGTTGCTCACAAGGGGGTTTCCCTTTTCTGGACAGGTTATTGCTTGTTTCGGGGGTGTCGGTGGCATATCCTGTTGCTTCACGCTGGAAGTAAAAAGGAAAAAACACACTAGCAAAAGGATTTTGGGGTTTGGATTGTTTATTTTTTTAAAGGAGTTTTGTATGTGTTCAGCCATCTTACTCAATGCATTGTAATTAATGGAACAAAGAGTTTTGTGCCGACTCTGGTAAATCCAAGACAAATGGGAACTTTTGTGTTCAGAATCAGGCTGCGTTCTCAGTGGTAATGGAATGGTAGGAAATCCTAAAGAACATTATGGAATTTGTGGTGCTGAATGTTCAGCCAAAATCTAACATGGTCTTCTAAAGGTGTGAATCATCAGTAGATATGTGTGATATGGAAGAATATTAAGTTGATGAATCATATTTGAAGCCGAAATTAGACGCGTTAGTTCCTTTATACACATCCACCCACATTCGCACATACAAACATGCTTTAACTCTGAAAAACATCCAGGTCTTTCCTCCATTGCCAGAGAAAACTACTTTCCATCTGATCCATGTCCAGGTAAGCTCTTGAACCGGAGACCTTCCTTGATACTTTTCACAGCTGAGCCTTTCTAGTACTCCTATAATCCTCATATGCGCTCAATATACATTTCTGCCTTTATCTTGCTACAACACTAATAATGACATTACATCTTCTATTATACCCTAAGAACAAAAATTATCCTTATCTGTCTGGCTTTGTAAGCTGATTTTCCACTTCTGCTTCAAGGGTTCTTGAAACTCAAAGCTGGGGAGATTTGCTCTCTGGCAATTTTAATGTGGTATCATAGATGGGAATACACTGTCAGATTTTGCAGCCCTTAATTTGCAGCAGCTGCTTTTAACCCCTGGTTTGCCTCTCTCGCTAGCCAAGTTTGATGGATGTTGAAAGGATCTCTCTAGCGTTTATTCAAATAAGACAGGCAGATGTTCAGCTGAAGTCGACTGGCACACTTCTATTGAAATGGGTGGGTTTACCCCGTCTGAGTGTTCAGTTCTAGTAACTAGCTTAACCAGCATTTAAACCCTTGGATTCGGTTTCCTGAGGGAAAAGAGAATTTCTGTTAGATGAAATGGTGGTGGCAAAAATGTTCCAAAGAACATGAATATGTATTTGATTCTGCTTATACAGACATGTCATAAATTCCTTATGTAAACTACATCTGTCTGTTAAGAAGATACACAAAATGCTGTGTGACCCTGAAGACTGTGCAGAATGGCAGATAACAGGGAGTATTTGAAATAGTAGTTTTGGTAAAAAAAAATAAAAAAATTGCAGGCAGAACATGTGCAGAGTTGTATTCATGTGAAATTCTAGCAAGCGTGATGAGAAAGCTTGCAAGTAGCCGGTGGACACAGCACATCTCCAAGGTGGTCAGATCAATCATTCATCCCAGCTGGGAACGTACCTAGAGGACATTTCTTCAGGGGGTTCTTGAAAGCAGAGGTATCGCCAATGAATGCTGCTTCATGTACCACTGGAACTGAGCCGTGATATCCATATACGTGACTAGAAAAGGCTACAGAAAATACGATACTCCATTTGACATATGAATACGCGTAGCTTAAGCAGACTAGATATAATATCCTCCTTAGCCTAAGGATTAATAAAATTACAGCACGTCATACCATCTCCTCAACCTTGTGAATGTCTACTGGGACATATTTTCTGATGTTCTATCATCCCTTTACAGCAGCAACCTGAAAATCAAACCATTCACTCAAACATTAGCTATTAAAATTAGACTCTTGTATTGGGTTTGTGTGACGAGGTTCTGGTGGCAGGGGAGCTACAGGGGAAGCTTCTTTGAGAAGCTCTTAGAAGCTTCTCCTGTGTCTGATAGAGCTAATGCTGTCTGGCTCCAGGATGGCCAAGGCCATCATCGATGGTGGTAGCATCGCTGTGATAACACATTTGAGCAGGGGAAAAAAAACCTGCATGGCAGCAGCCAGAAGAGAGGAATGAGAATATGTGAGAAGAACAACTCTGCAGACACCAAGGTCAGTGGAGAAAGAGACAGAGGTGTCCCCCAGATGCTGGAGCAGAGGTTCCCTTGTAGCCTGTGGTGTGAAGACCACGGTGAGGCAGGCTGTGCCCTATGGAGCAGATATCCACCCACAGCCCATGGAGGAAGCCACACCGGAGAAGGTGTCACGCTGTGTCCCACTTTTAAGGTCACACCTATCATCTCATTCATTTATGTCTACTCTGCACCCTTGGCCCCTGTTTTCATGGCCTCAGAAATATCCCATGTCCCCATTTCTCCGCGCTGCATCGTTAGGCTGGCACCATTAATGCTTCGTTCTGGACAGAATAACTACTTGCTATAACTATCCATTGGAAAATTATGGTTGCACCACATGATTATACAAAGCTAAGCAAAAAATAAAAAGCCACCTAGTCATTAAAAAAGTGCTGTTACAGCTAGGCACACTAAAATAATGCTCCAGGCAGGCCAGTAAAAATCCAGAGAAAGCAAACCTCAGTCTTCAGGCTTTGCAGAATTACCCTCTGGGTGGGTGCTACTGGTGCCAATGCTGCATTTACTGGGGTGAGAAGATGCAGACTCCGTAGCTCCCAGTACTCTCTTACCTCTGGGCATCTCCATCAGGAACCATTCCCAAGGCTGCTGGTGTTTAAAAAGCTCTATTCGTATTGGTATTTTCCTTCTCTCTGAGTGTTGAGGAATTTCTCAAGCTTTGCAGTAAGAGATCTTCCCAGTCTTTGTTTTATATTCGGCAAGGACTCTTACAGAACTTTTGGTAAGGAAAGGCCTGATCCTAGGCTACTGTTTTTTTTTTTTTTTTTTTTATGTTCAAAATGGGGAGCGTCACTCCAGTAAAAGCTTACAAAACAGAAGAAACCGTTACAAGTGAATTGAGAACATAAAATGTTGCCTGTCTGCTTCAGCTCCTTCACCTGTTGCGGGAGGAGCGATTGATTTAACTTGGAAGAGAGAAGTAGTGAAATATTTATTAAGGTGAAACTGTGATTTACCAAAATCAGTAGTAAATGCAACAGTGTTTTACAAGATTCAATGCCAAGGTACGCTTGGTCATTTACTGCACAGAGGACAGGGTCAGACAGGCTGTCAGGGGACCCTCCTGTTGAGTCACGAGGTTCCGAAAGGACTCCCTTGCTTTCTAAACTCCTTCTTGGGGAGGAGTCTGGGTGCGGCTGGATCCAGTCCAGACTTGGTCAACGGTTCACGTCTAAAGGATTATATATGCACAATCAATCTCTTCTGTTACTGAGCTCAAAGTTCAGCAAAGTTTTTAGTCACATACCGAGACTCTGTTNAAGGATTATATATGCACAATCAATCTCTTCTGGTACTGAGCTCAGATTTCAAAGTTTAGCAAAGTTTTTAGTCACATACCGAGANAGAAGTAGTGAAATATTTATTAAGGTGAAACTGTGATTTACCAAAATCAGTAGTAAATGCAACAGTGTTTTACAAGATTCAATGCCAAGGTACGCTTGGTCATTTACTGCACAGAGGACAGGGTCAGACAGGCTGTCAGGGGACCCTCCTGTTGAGTCACGAGGTTCCGAAAGGACTCCCTTGCTTTCTAAACTCCTTCTTGGGGAGGAGTCTGGGTGCGGCTGGATCCAGTCCAGACTTGGTCAACGGTTCACGTCTAAAGGATTATATATGCACAATCAATCTCTTCTGTTACTGAGCTCAAAGTTCAGCAAAGTTTTTAGTCACATACCGAGACTCTGTTGCAGCAAGGAATCTCTCACCCTCGGGGAGGAGAACCTTAAGTGAGTGTCCTCAGAAAAAGGGAGATCCTGGTGTGCTGCCGCTGCAGCTCCAAGGGCTCTTGGGCTGTCCACTGTTGATAAAGATAATTGACCTGTAGTCATGTTCTCATGGGAACAAAATATCTAGGTCCTTACTCCAGACAGTATTTTGGCTGTGTTGCCGGCCAGCCCTCAAAGTTCAGGTGCAACTTATTGCAACTGATGTTATGATGGTCATGGCTTGAGCAGGAGCAGGGTTGGGGGACAGGGGCAAAAGCAGGATGAGCACGACGCCACGCCACCCTATTTTTCTAAGTCCGTTGTTGCTGCCCTGTTGTTGCATACACTTACAGTGCACATTCACTAAAATAATAATTTGCAATCGCTGTTTCTTTCAGAGGGTAGTGCTGGGGAAGGATCCAGGCCAGTGAGGTTTTCTTGGGCAGGGGTACCCTGAGCAGCGTGATGTGTCGGTAGGAAGTTATAGGGTATGGAAGTTCAGTGTCCTGCAGAGAGTCAACAGTTTTGAATTTCAAAGCTGGTCAATCTCTCATTAGCTCCCACTCTTAGGGCAGAACATGAATATTTAGTTAAGTTTATATATACTACATCCTACTTAGCCTGAATTAGATCAGAAACTTGCTCTTCAACAAGATGCACAGCTGCAGAAAACATGAACCACGTGCAGACATTTTGTCAATCCAGAACAAGTCACGATTTATTTGCAAATTCTGTGTTTTGCAAAATGTATTCATTTTACCTCAGCAGAAAAGAATGTCGTCATAAATGTGGTGCTTCTGTTCTCCTTGTGACTCTAACAGTAGATTTGTTTTCAATATCTCCCTCAAAATGCAAGTTTATTGAAGTAGTGTGGTAGATTAATTACAAATAGCTAGCAGGTAGGGAATTCTGAACTTGGATGCCAGTTGAATACAGGGGACAACAATTAGATATTTTAAATTTTTTTAGAATGAAAGACAATGTTATGGTATCAGCAGGATCTTTTTACCAAGACAGTAATATTCTCAGACATAATGGTACCATAGAAATTATCCTACTTTGACTTAAAACTCATCAGTCTTTAACGTGGGGATTAAGGATTAAGATCATTGTCTTTATATGAGCAATAAAGCTACAGAAAGCCAAATGATTAAGGAAGGGGTTGGGGTTTTTTTTGTTTTGTTTTTTTTAAGTGTAACTGAATTGTAGAATTCAAGAGGTACTCTAGTTTAACCTGATTGTACCTAAGAAAACTGCATAATGTAGTTATTTGCAACTAAAATATGAAAGGTATTCATAATGCAACATATGGAAACAGTATTATACGTTCTGTTAGTGGGTTTTTGCTTTTGTGTCCACCCAGATGAGTGATTGAGAAACCTCTGTTCTGTCAAGAACTGTAGAGGCAAAGGCAAGTGAAGAAAGCTGAGGACGGGAAAAAACAATCTCGAAACAGTACCCTAAATGCTTAACTGGGTGTTGATATTATTAAATAGGACCAGGGGTTGCTATCCAAAGTTCATTGTAATATGGAAATTAAGAATGGATTGAGGCACAAGTGCAATTAATGCTGCTAACTACGTATAGTTTGTAAGGTTTTATGACAGTCTTAAAAAAGTTAGAAATAGGAAACGACCCCCAGAGTTGGAGGAATGTGCTGTCTGAAGAGTGCAATGGAAATGCAAGGGCAGGGTGAAGGACTGGGCTAGGAATTGATTCTTGCCTTTTTTGATTTGATTTGATTGAATTGATTCCAAGGCCAGGAGAGAACCCCGGTTTGGGTACACACATTTCACTCTGCTACAGAGACCTGCCCTTCCCAAAGGCAGCTTCTTTTAAGCACCTTTAGCAGATTGCTGGGAGAGCCTACGCAAAAAATCAGCACAGCTGTACCGTCAGAGCTGAGCTGCTAAGGGTAGGCCTCTTCTTAATCTGTTTTCTTTCTAAAGTTTTTTTTTCCAGTTTTAATGATATCTCTAACTTTATATGTTATGGGAATAAACGTAGCTAACTCGTTTCCTTAATCTGGTCTGGGAATGAAAGTGATCCCAGTGTGATTCCACAAGTAATGGGCGCTCCGTCCTTGAGGAGATGTTGACTCAGTTACAGCCGTGTGTGAAAGTGGAAAACTGTCTTGTGCCTACCTGGGGCTTTTCAGGTGTGAGGCTTTTATCGAAGCAAGGAACTCTAGATTTGGTCACCTGAAATCTGTCCTTTCTTTTTTTCTACAGACTGTACTAGAAGTGCTGTTAGACAGGTATCCTGTAGCCAGAGGCATAAGCCTGAGCATGGGTGCACCTGGGTCAATATGAAGGGGCTTTACACCAGTGGAGTTTAATTTGCTCAGTGGATAGGAGAAGTTATCTCAATATAATGGGTTCCAGTACATGTGAAATCTACACCTGTGCAGTGGGCAGGATGTGGTTGTGCCTGTTTGATTACATGTCGAGCACAGCTTGGCAGCGTAGGTAAGGTTTGTGTTGTGAAAAGTCATAGAGAGTGACTTTTGTGTCTTCGTAAGACTGTGCTTACTCTAAAAACATTCATCTAGACTGCTTTATAATCTCCATGTGTATACAAATTGCTTCATTTACCAGTCTGGTTCCCTCCGGGGTGAGATACAGAAACAGCTACTTAGTGATTCATCATTCAGCACAAATCCATTGGGCCGTGACACCGTTCAGGATGTGTCCCCACCAGTAAAGGCAACGTTTGCAGTTAAATTCTTCCCTGAGACCGTGGCAGTGGCAAGGTCAGGCGCTTCCAACTGAGCAAATGGTCCTCTCACCTCTGCTTGATTTACTTGTGTCTCTAAACACAATTAATACACAGCATATGGTTGCACCTAGAGCATTATTTTACCCAATTCTTCAGAAGGCATTAAAAAACAAAGAGCGATAGGGTAATGGAAATACCCCCCTACATGTAGAGAAAACTGTGGGAATGGAAAAAAATGGAAAAGTTTTATTTCAAAATTGATCTCTATGTTTAAAAAACAGAGTAAGTTCTTTCTGTTAGGTGATCAAATATTTAGGTTGACTTAAAACGTATGGCTAGTATAAAAGCTAAATGTTCTGCTTTGGTCGAACTTGAACTGATTTTTATTGTTTGTGTTTGCCCTCAAAAATATCAGTTTTGCCCAGCAGTGATTTTATATCTGTCCGACTCCATGATTTCTTGAAGCTGTGAGCCAAATGGAAGCTAACGCATGTATCATAAACAGCGACACGTTTAATTCTGTTATTTATTTTCATGTGTTTGTAGCCCTTTGCAAGCACTCTATTTCCGATGTATTTCAGGGAAAATGTTATAAATCAGTCATGGACTGTTTGCAGAAAACAAATCTGTGTAAAGTAGTAACATGAGAGGAGATACATCTAAAAGAGGTAATACCACTGCAGTAATTAATGGGCAAGGCTTGGTAACAACTACGACGAATATTTTTTCATTTAAACAGTAGACGAGAGTGTAATCAAGTAAATCAGATCTTAATAAACAAGAAGCCAGTTAAAAGCCTCATAAACAATGCATGAATGAGAAAAAGATTGTTGTGGAGCAAACAATTTACCAGAGACTTAGCTGAAAAGTAGTTAATGACGCAGCCATAATAATCATGACTTGTAACGACAACAAAATCGGGAAGACAATACAGTCTTCTGGCGGAAATAAGTCATTCTGGCACGAAAACAGTTAGAATTTGTATTCTGTTATCTTAATAGAGAAGCGTTAGAATAGAACTGTACTGAGAGTTTAACCTTGCAAGGACGTTTCTCTAGTGTTAGAAGAGCCAACAAAGTGATACTGAAAATTTCAAAAGCTGCAAAACAAAGCCCTCCTTTGCCAGACGTGTGGAAAGCTGAACACCTAGTGAGTGCCCTTCCCCTCACCCCCTCTTCATAATCAACTGGGTTTTGTATATACCCCCTTGGTTTATATTTTATAAATTGTATCACAGTCTTCCCCCCAGATGGTTCCATCATATGGAGACAACTTTAATATTAAAAATAAATTATTAAAAAATCCGTGCGCATTTGGAGACATAGCTGAGAGGTGTTTCTTGAGACAGTAATACCAGTAACGGCTTCCAGTGGTGTTTGGGCTTGCAATGCTGTATAGAAACGTCATGCATATCCTTTAAAAGGAGTAACATTAAGTATAGTAATACTAAATAATATTAAAAAAAAACCAATCCGAAACAGTTTCATGTTGGTTTTTCTGGGAGTAGAGATGCAGTTCTCCTGGCACCTAAAGACATGCTCCTGCGGAGGTGGCATGGACCAACCAGGATTCTACCTTGAGCACAGGGGCTAGAAGTCACTGAGATAGGGCTGGAGCCCCTCTGCTGTGAGGACAGGCTGAGAGAGCTGGCGCTGCTCAGCCTGGAGAAGAGAAAGCTCCAGGGAGACCTTGGAGCAGCCTTCCAGGATCTGGAAGGGAGCTCCAGATGGGAGAGATGGGAACTGACTCCTTATCAGCAAGTGGAGTGACAGGATGAGGGATTAAAAAGTTTTAAATGGGAAGATGGAAGATTTAGATTACATACTAAGAAGAAATTCTTTGCTGTGAAGGTGGTGAGGCACTGGGCCAGGTTGCCCAGAGAAGCTGTGGCTGCCCCATCCCTGGAGGGGTTCAAGCTTTAGATATAGCATCGTCTCATGCTTTTGTTCTCAGTCTCTGAGCTGAGAACCAAACCCCATCTTCTCTGTCTGTGGTTTGGAGAGGGACTAAGGAAATAGGTCTTAAGCTGGAACCTTGCTGACTTTGAAGTGTGGCTTCTGTTGGCAATCTGTGTGGCCGTCTGCCAGGAAATATGGCAGAGGTGGTTAATTTCCTCTTTACTGTTTGGTCTTTCTTCTTGTTGTCAGGCTGCATTTCTCAAGCTTGCTTGGACTAAAATGCAGATTAGGATATAAAGTCATGTATATATTTAAACGCGATGCCTTGAAATACAGAAAACTGCTTAACACTGGATGGTGTTCAGAGCTGAAACTAGAGATAGGAATGTGTGCCCCTTTAGGATGCTGACCTCCTTATTCTCAGGAGGTTTTTGTGTCCCTTGCCACTTAGAGAGGCCCCAGATTTTACCAAAGTGATTTTTCTTTTTTCTAACTGCTACTCTCTAAATGCCACTTGGGAGTTGGATAGTCCCCAACAAACCATCCTGCTAAACTGTCTACAGACTTCTGGCCAGAGTGAAACTCCTCTGCTCTCACTGGTACTGCAAGAACTGTGCTGGTGTCTTTCAGGCTGTAATTGTAATTTTTCACTGAAGTCTTCTCCCGTGTTTGTGCTTGATTTGCCAGAGTAAAAATGAAGTGTGGAAAGACTTGATTAATTTTACTAAGCTATTTGCATATAATACCGAATATATGGAGGGAACTAATCAAATGATTGCACTGAGACTACTTTTACATAGCTCCTGTTCAGAGAATATTGTTGCAAAATGTAGTGAAGAATTGCCTGAATAAAATAGAGCACAGTATTCCTGCTAGGCCTGTAGCTTTCAGGAAACTATGTGTATCTGAGATACAGTAAATTTTGTTGCCCTTCCTTGTACTGTCCTCCCAGTCTCTTACCATTTAGGGGAGCTTTCCAGATCTGCACCTCTGAGTGGGTGAGCATCACGGAAAATTCTGGAAATTGCTGTGCTGGGTCAATGGGTTTCCCTTTGGTGTGTGTGTTTGCTTTTTCCTAGCAGTGGTTTCTACAACAATACAGCAATACAACAATAGAGCCATGTTTTTAGAGGCAAAAACTGGAGTTTTTTTACAGGTTCTCCTAGAGAAGTGAAAAAGCAGTGTTGTTAGATGTGCTAACAAGAACGTCTTAATTAAATTGTCTGGGGCTTTTCAGAGTTCAGCTCCTATGAAAACCATTTGAGGTGCTTGCCTATCTATTCCTGTAAAATCTCCATTATAGTTCATGTCTTAAATTATCAGTATTTTTAAAGTGAACTGGCTCGCTGCTTCTCTCATTGCTTAAAAGCCAATCCTCTTCAATTTTTCCTAGTTAAGGAACTGCCAGGTGTGTTGAACACAGAAACAGTCTGTCTTGTATTTTCTTATTGATTGTTCAGCTAGTACAGCGTGTCCTGGTCTCAGGAGGTAGTAATGCCAAGGCAATGACGCTTGTTACCTCGTTCTCTTCTCCTGAGGCCTTTCCCAGTAGCTTTAGAGGGACCAGATTTTGTATTTCATATCCCAGAGGAGATCTTTGGCTATGTTAAAAAAAAAAAAAAAAAAAAGTAAGAACTCCAAATTCTTGTCCATTTGTTAAATTTAATTTACTTTTTCTCTGCAGAAGGATGATTAAAAAGTCAGTGAATTGATATGACTCACTATCTGATCTGTTACAAAATTAAAAAACCCGCCCCTGTTATTTCAGCCTTGTGTTTAAGTGAAGCCAAGTTCATCCTTAGGCAATTTTTGCTAGAACAGGGTAGTTGTTCTATGTTCAAGAGCGCAGAGCAGAGGGGCAGAATCCCCTCCCTGTCCCTGCTGGTCACGCTGCTTTTGCTGCAGCCCAGGCTGGGGTTGGCTTTCTGGGCTGCCAGCGCACACTGCCGGCTCCTGGGGAGCTTCTCCTCCAGCAGCACTCCCATGTCCTTCTCCTCAGGGCTGCTCTGAACCATTCTCTGCCCAACCTGTATTTCTGCCTGGGATTGCATGTCCCAGCTGATATGGTCAAATCCAGTCTCTAAAGAAAGGCTTCAGAAGTGCCGATGTGTTTACATTCACTGATACAGTAAAAACTGAACAGAAATTGCAGAATATCTGATTTTTGGGCAAAGAGAGGCGCTTTACCATGTTCACGAGAGCTGCCGGGAGAGTCAGCAAGCACTCAGCTGGCACATTTTGCATCTAAGTGAGGTGGGCTTGGTTTTCATAAGATACCGCAACTTCCAGTAACCGTTTCCAGATGTTGGTGATTTCCTTTAGGACATCATGCATATTCGGACATTAGGTAGCTGTTGGCCACACCAGGGGTGGCATTATGCTATCACTAGTTTTGCTGTATCGGGGGCGACCACTACGTTACACCCGTCTGCTGGTGCTGCTGTGGTGTGGGATGGTTTAAAGCATGGGAGTTTGTGGTTCGGAGCTGGAAGGTGGAAGAGGCAGTGCTGCCAAAACTTCTACTCTCCCATGATACATGAGGCGCCGTGTGGTGGGCACACTTGTCTCTGAGTGTGCCTGGCAAGAGGATGCCCTTTTTCCTCCAGAAACAAATCACATACTGGGGCTACTCTTGTGAAAGCAGTCGACAGCTCTCGGTGTGTGCTGCCCCAGTGGCTGCCTGGCAGCACGGCTGGGGGACGCCGTGGGGTGAACAGGAGCGTTTTGCTGCTTCTTTTTGAGAACTGATGGTTTTGTGACCCTGATGCCCATGTGAGAGAACATCATCAAACAGTACTAGTGATGGTGCTCTGCCAGGTCAGCAAGCAGGTTGATGCAGGTTAAAGAATTTAAGCTGTCTCTCAGGATAGCGTGAGATTGGAGATAACTTCAGTTTCAAACAGATGTATAGCTTCTGCAAATTCTTCACGAACGTTGGTAAATGCTGGAAATGGGGAAATGCCTTAGAGGTAGAGTTGTAGTTTTATTAGAAGTTCTTTTCCTCACCTCGATTCATCTGGAGGTAGAAATAATAGTCATAAAACATGATGAGAACACTTACGAGTTACGATCAGTTACAATCTGCTCTGGTGAGACCCCACCTGGAGCACTGGATGCAGGGCCGGAGCCCTCAGTAGAGGAAGGACATGGAGCTGATGGAGAGGGTCCAGAGGAGGGCCACCAAGATGACCAGGGGGCTGGAGCACCTCTGCTCTGAGGACAGGCTGAGGGAGCTGGGGTTGTTCAGCCTGGAGAAGAGGAGGCTCCGGGGAGACCTTAGAGCAGCCTTCCAGGATCTGAAGGGGCTACAGGAGAGATGGGGAAGGTCTGTTTACAAAGGCCTGCAGTGACAGGATGAGGGGCAATGGCTTTAAGTTGGAGAAGAGCAGATTTAGATTGGATATTAGGAACAAGTTCTTTCCTCTGATGGTGGTGGAACACTGGAACAGGTTACCCAGGGAGGTGGTTGACGCCCCTTTCCTGGAGATATTCAGGGCCAGGCTCAGTGAGGCCCTGGGCAACCTGGTCTAGTTGGGGGTGTCCCTGTGACTGCGGGGAGGTCAGACCAGATGACCTTTGGGGGTCCCTTCTGGCCTGGACCATTCTATGATTCTGTGATCGGTGGATGGTAATATGTCAATGAGCAGGTCTATTAACTGAATCATGGAAGAAGAGCGGTAGAAGGACCCTCAGCATATTCAGTGATAACTTAAAGCTCAGCAATCCAAATTGCAGGTCATTGTGTAGGGGCTTGTCCTGCTTTGTTTTCATCTGCCCACACAACTTTGGCTGTTGTTAGCAAGAAAACTTGGTCTTTGATGTATTCTGTCATAGCTATCTAGAACAACCATTCTGGGTGATCCTGAACTGATTTTTTTTGAACAGAAATACCTGTACTGAAGTTAGTCTAGTCCCGCCTTAATTCATAGTGTCCTGCCTGGTTTGCCCACAGCTCCAGCCCTTGCCAAGAAATCTCCAGGTGCAGAGCTGCTTCTTCAGCCTTCCCTGGCTACGCAGCGTTGCCAGTGTTCCCTGATCAATAGCTCGATATTACACATTTTACACATACAACCTTTTTCAATTAAGCTCTGTCATATGTTGCAATAGCGAATTGCAAAAGATAAAAGTCATCTCAGGTACGTAAACCTCCATCCTGATTCAACTCCTTTCATTCTGAGGTGGATGAGTTTAGCTAACTACTCCCTTTTCTCCCACTAAATGTTTTTAGTAGCTGTTTGATCTTTTTGAAGTCTTCAATTTTTAATTCCAACTTTCTGAAGCTTGTTACAAGGAGCTAACAATCCTGTGCAGGACATCTTAAATAAATGAGTTAGAAAATCATTTACTGTGCTCCTAGCATTGTTGAATTACTGTTTAAATAGAACAAATTAGATCCAAGACTTAGTCTCTCATCAATATCCTCTCATGTGATGTTGTCAGCTCAGGATTTGTTTAGTCATTGCAATTTCACTAACACTTGTGTTCGTCAAGTCGGGCTCCTGTTTCTTTTATAGAAGATTTCAGAGTCTTGGGTTGCATTTATCAATTGATCTGTTTAAATAGTACCTCGGTGCTCTTGGTGATTCTAAGCCCCAAGGATGGGTGGTTTGGCTGCAAGATCAGCTCTGCTGACAGATGAAATGGTTTGTTGACACAACAAAATAAATGAGCCTTTAAATGAAAGTGTGTTGAGTTTTGCTTACCTAAATAATTAGGTGGCATAAAATAAAGTATGAGAATCATTTAAAAAGGTTTTTGCTTTGAGGGCATTAGATTTCTCCCATCCTTTAAATAGCTACTTTCCCGCTTATACTCACTGGCTTTTTTTCTGAAATAGGAGGCAGACATGGATGTTGTGCCTTTGATTAAATCTTCATGGTAATGTGTCCGGCTTTGCTGGAGCCTGGGGACACAAGAAAGGAGGCAGGTTAGATGCCCATCCTGTTATTTTTTTAGAAATGCTTCTGCATTCTAGGAGTGTTGTAGGTCATGGAAAATCTGGGTAGCAGAGTGGCAAAAAGCTATCAGGTAGTTCACTCTTACGTGTCCTTTCGTATTTGTGTTACCAGATCTTTTCTGGCATTTTGGGGGAGAATTTCAGGCAGTGGTCCAAATGCCAGATATAAACTGATTGGTTGAGTTCTGGAAGTAGAGAATGTGCTGCCTTAAAGGAGCTTTGAATTAAAAGCACAGATCTCAAGACAGAATTGGAAGCAGTTCCATAGGTCCTTTCTTCCATCCTATAATTACCTGCAACCATGTAGGAGAAATGCAGGTCCAGCAGGGTAGACAAAAACTTGGTCTTGAGCAGCTTTCGTTGAAACCACCCCTCAGTCCTGTGTAAAATCTGTTCTGCAAGAGCTACATTGGGGTGCGTGTGCCCTGCACGGGAAGCAAAAGGGATCAAGGAAATCACCGATGTCATGGGCAGCTGCACAGACAGGGAATGTGTGAGGCAAAATTCCTCTGAATCCCAGTGGAGCATGCGACAGAGGCAAATAAAATCCTTTCGTTGTGTCTGGCAGTTTTCAATTCCACAGCCCAGAGAGCGTATTTATTCTTTGAAGCGCAAGTAAGATAAACTAACCAAACACCTGAGGATGTTGCCTACATGATGGAGCAGAAGCACGCTTCAATCAGCCAGTCTCCTGGAAAGGAAGAAATCAAACAGCCCCAAACAACCCCAGCAATCAAATTCTGTAGGGGTGTGAGTGGCAGAAAGGGGGGGGCAGATGAGGAGGGGGAATACAGGGAATGTTTCTAGCCTGTATTTGGCTAAGGACCTTTTTTGTACTGATGGGAAAAGTGCATGGCTTTGAGCAGAATGGTGTCCTGCTGCTTCTGCCCCTCTTCTACTCTGCTTCTGTTTGCAAATTTTTGTGCCAGTTTTCTGTTGTCTTTTTATGTGGCCCTGACAGCTACTAGCTGTCATAGAAATAATCCACTTCTGAAATAGATTCCACTTTCAAAATGGAGCAAAATTATGGAGGAAGCAGACTTCCTTGAACTGAGTAAACTCACTAAAACTGATGGACAAGACGCTCGACATGGGCCAGCAATGTACACTGATAGCCCAGACAGCCAACCCCATCCTGGGCTGCATCAGAAGCAGCGTGGCCAGAGGGTTGAGGAAGGTGCTTCTGCCCCTCTATTCTGCTCTGGTGAGGCCCCACCTGGAGCAACGCATCCAGCTCTGGAGTCCTTAGTGCAGGAAGGACATGGACCTGCTGGAACGGGTCCAGAGGAGGCCACAAAAATGCTCAGAGGGCTTGGGCANACTGTGCTCCTAGCATTGTTGAATTACTGTTTAAATAGAACAAATTAGATCCAAGACTTAGTCTCTCATCAATATCCTCTCATGTGATGTTGTCAGCTCAGGATTTGTTTAGTCATTGCAATTTCACTAACACTTGTGTTCGTCAAGTCGGGCTCCTGTTTCTTTTATAGAAGATTTCAGAGTCTTGGGTTGCATTTATCAATTGATCTGTTTAAATAGTACCTCGGTGCTCTTGGTGATTCTAAGCCCCAAGGATGGGTGGTTTGGCTGCAAGATCAGCTCTGCTGACAGATGAAATGGTTTGTTGACACAACAAAATAAATGAGCCTTTAAATGAAAGTGTGTTGAGTTTTGCTTACCTAAATAATTAGGTGGCATAAAATAAAGTATGAGAATCATTTAAAAAGGTTTTTGCTTTGAGGGCATTAGATTTCTCCCATCCTTTAAATAGCTACTTTCCCGCTTATACTCACTGGCTTTTTTTCTGAAATAGGAGGCAGACATGGATGTTGTGCCTTTGATTAAATCTTCATGGTAATGTGTCCGGCTTTGCTGGAGCCTGGGGACACAAGAAAGGAGGCAGGTTAGATGCCCATCCTGTTATTTTTTTAGAAATGCTTCTGCATTCTAGGAGTGTTGTAGGTCATGGAAAATCTGGGTAGCAGAGTGGCAAAAAGCTATCAGGTAGTTCACTCTTACGTGTCCTTTCGTATTTGTGTTACCAGATCTTTTCTGGCATTTTGGGGGAGAATTTCAGGCAGTGGTCCAAATGCCAGATATAAACTGATTGGTTGAGTTCTGGAAGTAGAGAATGTGCTGCCTTAAAGGAGGCTTGAATTAAAAGCACAGATCTCAAGACAGAATTGGAAGCAGTTCCATAGGTCCTTTATTCCATCCTATAATTACCTGCAACCATGTAGGAGAAATGCAGGTCCAGCAGGGTAGACAAAAACTTGGTCTTGAGCAGCTTTCGTTGAAACCACCCCTCAGTCCTGTGTAAAATCTGTTCTGCAAGAGCTACATTGGGGTGCGTGTGCCCTGCACGGGAAGCAAAAGGGATCAAGGAAATCACCGATGTCATGGGCAGCTGCACAGACAGGGAATGTGTGAGGCAAAATTCCTCTGAATCCCAGTGGAGCATGCGACAGAGGCAAATAAAATCCTTTCGTTGTGTCTGGCAGTTTTCAATTCCACAGCCCAGAGAGCGTATTTATTCTTTGAAGCGCAAGTAAGATAAACTAACCAAACACCTGAGGATGTTGCCTACATGATGGAGCAGAAGCACGCTTCAATCAGCCAGTCTCCTGGAAAGGAAGAAATCAAACAGCCCCAAACAACCCCAGCAATCAAATTCTGTAGGGGTGTGAGTGGCAGAAAGGGGGGGGCAGATGAGGAGGGGGAATACAGGGAATGTTTCTAGCCTGTATTTGGCTAAGGACCTTTTTTGTACTGATGGGAAAAGTGCATGGCTTTGAGCAGAATGGTGTCCTGCTGCTTCTGCCCCTCTTCTACTCTGCTTCTGTTTGCAAATTTTTGTGCCAGTTTTCTGTTGTCTTTTTATGTGGCCCTGACAGCTACTAGCTGTCATAGAATAATCCATTTCTGAAATAGATTCCACTTTCAAAATGGGGCAAAATTATGGAGGAAGCAGACTTCCTTGAACTGAGTAAACTTACTAAAACTGATGGACAAGAAGCTCGACATGGGCCAGCAATGTACGCTGATAGCCCAGACAGCCAACCCCATCCTGGGCTGCATCAGAAGTGGTGTGGCCAGAGGGTTGAGGAAGGTGCTTCTGCCCCTCTATTCTGCTCTGGTGAGGCCCCACCTGGAGCAACGCATCCAGCTCTGGAGTCCTTAGTGCAGGAAGGACATGGACCTGCTGGAACGGGTCCAGAGGAGGCCACAAAAATGCTCAGAGGGCTTGGGCACCTCTGCTGTGAGGATGGGCTGAGGGAGTCGGGGTTGTTCAGCCTGGAGAAGAGAAGGCTCTGGGGAGACCCTAAAACATAGAGCCTTCCAGTACTGAAAAAAAAATAAAATAGAGCTTTCCAGTACTGAAAGGGGCTACAGGAGAGATGGGGAAGAACTCTTTGGTCAGGGATTGTAGTGACAGGACAAAGGGTAATGGTTTTAAATTGAAAGAGAGGAGATTTAGAATAGATCTGGGGATTCTTCCTCACATTCTTTCCTGTGAGGGTGGTGAGACCCTGGCCCAGGTTGCCCCGAGAAGCTGTGGCTGCCCCATCCCTGGAGGGGTTCAAGGCCAGGCTGGATGGGGCTTGGAGCAACCTGGGGTGGTGGGAGGTGTCCCTGCCCAGGGCAGGGGGGCTGGAAATCAGTGATCTTGAAGGTCCCTTCCAACCCAAACCATTGTGTGATTTCGTAAAAGACTAAGCAGAAACTAATGAGAACTGGCAGGAAGGGTACACATCTCTTAGGCAGCAGCAAAAAGGAGTGTTTCTTTCTTTTCTGCCTCAGTGTGTTGTCTGAATTTCCTGTTTCTTCATTTTCATTAATAAGTAGCAGCTCTGTTCCTTTGCTGCTCTGATAAAAGAAGGGCGATGCTTTCTGAGTGGTCAAGCAGTGCAGTATGATGCTCCCACTCTGCTCTCAGGTTGAAAAGCAGCCCTTTTAAAGCGCTAATCATCCTCTGTCGTGTTGTTTGTTTTCATGTTCTCCTTTTGGTGGAAACAGAAGAGCTGAGATCCACAAGCAAAAGCAGTGATATATAAAATTACACGCTCGGATAATGGCATAAACTAGCTGCAGCTTGCTGGTGTCTTGCTAGATGATCACATGAAGCACTAATGGATCTTCAAAGTCCTGTATTGAGTTATGCCTGTTGGTTGTCCCACGTAGGTGGAATCAGACGTTTCATCCAGAAATAAGGAAATATTTTACTGAACTCAGTAGCCAATCTGGTGTGAATTTTACCTGCCTGTCCTGGTACCACGGCACTGACTGAAACCAGGTATTTGCAAATTAACTGTGTTAGACTCAGGGTGAAGGAATTAATGAATATTTTAGGAGTGGACAACTTCACAGTAACCTTACAAACAACTTACTAATAAAATAAAAACTTCTCAAGGCAAAATGTGTACTGATTATTCATATCGTTCCAGAATAACGATGCTTCTCTGGAAAAAGTACGGCAAATGAATTTATCAGACGAGCCTTTTTTGTCTTGCTGTATCTCCTAATGGGTTTGCCTGGCAAGTTCTTGCACTCAAGGACTGATGAAAAGCAGTAATGCTGGGCACTGAAATTTATAAACCAATTTACATCGTGGAAGGAATAACAGATTTGCATGAAGTTAATGTTTAATTATCTGAGAATTTTTGTTCTTTATTTCTTGTAACTGAATTGGTTTGTCACTTCTGTTAATTAATTAGACAAAAGAAAAAAAAATCTCCAAGCACAATGTTGCTCAAATTAGCGTCAGTTGTGGGATTAGTGCCTGGTGTATTACCCCCCTGAACACACGCTGCCTCTGCTTTGCTCTCACAGAGGCCAGCGCGGGCTCACAACCTGAACCACTTCCAGCTGGGAGGAAAGGGGGCAAAATAGCCTTTTCAGCCTTGGTAAGCTTAGAACTATCCGACTGTCTCGAGCTGGATGGAAGTCTGATTCCTTTCTCACGGTGACCTTAAATATGCCAGCATTGGGGGAAACTTCTAAGCAGTCATTACACTTGACTTTAAAGGAACTTATTTTGGGATTGCCATGGCTGCCAGCCTGAGCTGGGATGTGAGGGTTGCTAAGGTTACGGGGAGGCCTTCAGCGATGTGCAGTGACATTCAGAGAGGAGGAAGCAACAAATCGAGTAAAGAAAACAATTTTTTGAAATTGGACTTTCAAATAGGTTTGGATGATTATTTGCTCGCCCTTCTTCCCTGACGCATAACAGCTCAGCATCCGCAATTTAGGGAATTGTTTCCCAAGGACAGAGGTAGTCTGTGTCCATGTTTTCCTTCTACCACCCCCACCCCTACTGTTTAGGAGGAATATTTAACTGGGCAAAACGTGGTAACGTGCAAGTGATACATTCCTGCATTTTTATTTATTCTGGAGGAAATCCATCTTCCCTAACAGTTTATTTTGTCGTCTTCTCCATTGTCACGGTGCAGAGATTGCGGTGAGATATGGGAACCTGTCCCCACCTCCTCTCCCTGCTTTACCCAGCCCCAGCACCTTCTTCTTTTCCTTCCAAAATCCTGCTGGGAGGAGCCCCAAGGGGCAGTGGGGAGCGATGGTCCTGTCCAGGCTCTGTTCCGTTCTCACTTGGGCTGTGAAAGAGCCTCGCCGAGTTAAGTGAATTCCCTATTTCCATTTCTTTAGCGAAAGGAGGGAGAGGCTGAGCTTGCTTGGTGGGAGCCAAGCGAGTGTTTTGTACAGCTCTGATGAAAAGTCTCTAGGGCGATGGCAGCACGCCATTGCATCAAGAAATATGACACTGCTACTCCCAGATCATTTTAAACTACCTAATCCCTGCTAATTTTATAGGACATAGGGTCTAAAAAGGAGGCAGACCCTTGCAGTCTCTTTTTACATGACTTACACAGCGTGCATAATCCTGCCCACAAAGGGTAATGGGAAGATCTTTTTATGCATGGAAATATCTCAGGCACTAAGTGGAATGCAATATGGGAAACTCTACTGGTGAGGCTTCTGTATAAACAATATCGTGGGGGTTGGGAAACTTTTGAAAACCCCCAATTTTTGGCTTTACTTTATCTTTGGTCGGTTTCTGGAATGGTTGTGGTAAATAACACTTGATTTTCCTTTTTCTTTTCTTTTTTCAATATTGATGTTATGAAGAATAATAGGGTGCATCACATTTTCTTAAGTGTTTGTCATTTAATATATGGCAGCATAAAATAAAAGCACAGATATGATTCAGTAAATAAGTAAAAGTGAGGTATGAATAGCGTAGCTGTAGCTGGGCTCTGTGTCCACCAATTAGAAGGAATGATGAAAGACGTGCAAGTTTGAAATGTTAAATAAAATGTGAATATATAGCAGTGCTTATGAAAGAAAATAGTAAAGCATGAAAGGAGAATCCAGGTGAATCCAATAACATTTCTGAATGGGTATTCTGAAAAGAATATATTGCTGCTGTACTTAGAAATATTCTTAAAATTATCTTCCAACTTAGAATTTTTGGTCTCTGAATAAACTTCACTGGTAGGATTCTGAATTATTCTTCTAGATACATAATTTATTGGGATATTTTAAAAAAAGAAACCTCAGAATAATCCTTTTATTGCCCTTCAGGTGCTGCTAGTACTACTCATAATGAAACCATGGCCTTAAAATCATGCAAGTGAAGTAGTATCTTTTTTTTTTTTCTTTTTTCTTTTCTTTTTCTTTATATCAGCAATTTTATTTACATCTATGGCCTTCAGTCTCACCTGCTCACCATGGCTGATGAGCCCACCCTGGGCCAGATCCGGGCAGCGCCTCCAGCACAGTGTTGTAGTTCTGCCTTTGCTCTGGTACCTTACCCACCGTGTCCCCAAGGGTGGTTTCTCAGTCGACAGAGGGTGGGGGGACTGCGGCTTCCTCGGTATACTGCAGGTGTTCTGCTTCAGTTTTTTCTTTTGCCTTTAAAAGTATGACTATTTTTTTATTCTTTGACCCTCACAGCTAAGTCTGTTCGATTTGTTGCCTTTGTGTATGCTCCTCTCCCTCCTGGTTTGGGTTCCGTAGCTTTTTCAGGAGGGTTTGGAGTGATTTCAGGCTGCACAGCACAGTGTGGATAGCACTAGCATTGATCCCTAGGGAAGAATGCAAGACTAGTGGGAGTCTGTCAGTCAAAAATGCTCTGTTATCCTCCAGCAGCTGGTGTCCCATGAACTTACTGAGACCGAAATAGTTTCTTGTGATTTAGTATCACTTGGTGGATTTATTTTCTGTGATGTTGTCCAGCTGTGTCTTTTCCTCCTTACCAGTTTAATGCTTGTTAGCTGTCTTGGGTTCTAGATTCCTTGTCCACTTCATTTCTGGTGAGAGAAGAGTAAATCACAGAATGATATGCAGTTGGAAGGGACCTCAGGAGATCATCTAGTCCAACCCCCTGCCCAAGCAGGTCCACCCAGAGCAGGTTGCACAAGAACGTGTTCAGGCAGGTTTGGAATGTTTCCAGACACCTCTCTGGGCAGCCTCTTCCAGGGCTCTGCCACGCTCCAAGTGAAGAAGTTCCTCCTAGTATTTAGATGGACCTTCTTATGTTCCAGTTTGTGCCCAATCACTCTTGTCCTGTCCCTGGGCACCACTGAAAAAAAGACTGGACTCCATCTTTCTGACAGCCACCCTTTCAGTATTTACAGGTGTTGATCAGGTTACCCTTCAGCCTTCTCTTCTCCAGACTAAAAAGGGCCAAGTCCCTCAACCTTTCCTATTAAGAGAGATGTTCCAGTCCTCTAATCATCTTGGTGGTCCTCCGCTGTTCCCTCTCCCTGTCCTTCTGGAACTGGGGAGCCCAGAACTGGACCCAGTGCTCCAGATGGGGCCTTCCCAGGGCAGAGCAGAGGGTGAGGATGACCTTCTTCCAGCTGCTGGTCACACATTTCCTAATGGCCCCCAGGATGCCATTGGCCACCAGGGCCCATTGCTGGCTCCTGGCCATCCTGTTGTCCTTCAGAACTCCCAGGTCCTTTTCCTCAGAGCTGCTCTCCAGCAGGTTAGCCCCCAACCTGTTGTGGTCCACAAATACTGTGGTCCTCCTGATTGATTATCTAACTGGAGCTGAAAACTGAACTGGTGATCAGTTCAATTCAGAACTGAACTGTAAATGAAGTCAGGGTAGAGGCTTCCTGGTGTGGGGGCACATGTGAATTGGAAGTTAAGGATTGTTAATGACTTCCCTAAGCCACGTGTGGGGTCAGGTAGGGACCTACCATGAGCAGGTAGCAAGGTTACTAAACTGAGGGAGACATTTTAATTTTACTTGCACATATATTACATTGCAAGTTTAAATTGACAAAGGTGTTCCTGGTGAAATATTTTTGGCAGTCTCAGGGAGAGGGTGGCCAAGGAAGCTCTTTCTAAGCCAGGCAGACAGATGGACTCATTGCTGGGAATGGGTTTCACCTGGCTCTGTTCTGGTGAGGTGCTACTTGTTTTCTAATGGCTGCTCTTCCTGCTGGAGCAGGAGGTTGCCACGTGGAATAAGCTTAATGACTCTGAAGAAAGGTGCTGTGGACCTTGGAGGAGTTTTTCCACTTTTCCTCCATTAAATGTTCTGAAATTTTGCCTTTATAAGAGCTGTATTAGGAGAAATCCTGGCTACCTGTGTGGGTTTTTGTTTGTGTGATATACTTGCTGTGATGAGATGCTGTGGAAAACTCGCCTGCAGGTAAGCAAGTTTGAATCTTTCCTCCAAGCCTGCCATGCTCAGGGGTGCTGGTGGTTTTCGTCTCATCTGTTTCTACCAATTTCACCCAACTGTAATT
>VZRU01015886.1:232915-286537 GCA_013398155.1 Pedionomus torquatus | reverse complement strand
TTTTTTTTTTGGCAAATTTAGCAGGAACGTTTAATCTAACTCTGCTCTGCATTTGTCCCAGTGGAATATCAGTATATCCTGAAATGCTGTGGTTGCCACCCATGGTAATTCTCGTATCTCGCTGCAGAATGCACTAGAGGAACGGAAATTTAATCCAGTTTTGCTTGCTGTGTCTGCTCATACATCAGTTCTAAGTATTTTATGTGCCGAGTTAGGAATTACAAGTGATGGCTTGGGTGCATCTAAAAGAGAATAATTTAGTCACAGAATGATATGGGGCTGAAAGGGACCTCTGGAGATCATCCAGTCCAACCCTCTGCCAAAGCAGGTGCACCCACAGCAGGTCCCACAGGAACGTGTCCAGGCAGATTTGGAATGTCTCCAGAGATGGAGGCTCTGCCACCTCTCTGGACAGCCCATGCCAGGGCTCTGCTACCCTCAAAGTGAAGAAGTTCCTCCTCCTGTTTAGATGAAACTTCTTATGTTCCAGTTTGTGCCTGTTCCCTCTTGTCCTGTTGCTGGCCACCAGTGAAAAAAGTCTGGTACCTGGTGTCCTCCTGACACCCACCTTTTAAGTATTTCTAGGCATTGATCAGGTTCTCTCTCATCCTTCTCCAGATGAAGAAGAGCCAGGTCCCTCAGCCTTTCCTCATTAAGAGAGATGCTTCAGGCCCCTCATCATTTTTGTGGTCCTCTGCTGTCCCCTCTCCAGCAGTTCCTTGTCCTTCTGGAACTGGGGAGTCCAGAACTGGTCCCAGTTTTCCNGACTCTGCTACCCTCACAGTGAAGAAGTTCCTCCCCCTGTTTAGATGAAGCTTCTTATGTTCCAGTTTGTGCCTGTTCCCTCTTGTCCTGTTGCTGGCCACCAGTGAAAAAAGTCTGGTACCTGGTGTCCTCCTGACACCCACCTTTTAAGTATTTCTAGGCATTGATCAGGTTCTCTCTCAGCCTTCTCTTCTACAGATAAAAAAGAGCCGGCTCCCTCAGCCTTTCCTCATTAAGAGAGATGCTTCAGGCCCCTCATCATTTTTGTGGTCCTCTGCTGTCCCCTCTCCAGCAGTTCCTTGTCCTTCTGGAACTGGGGAGTCCAGAACTGGTCCCAGTTTTCCAGATGGGGCCTTCCCAGTGCAGAGCAGAGGGGAAGGATGACCTGATGCCGGTCTGTTCCATCCAGTACTTTGGTCAGATTTGGAGTCAGAGGTAGTAGGTGGTTCTAATAACAAGCTTTGGGAGGAGAGCTCCATTAAATTTTGAAATTGATGGGCCAAAAAGCTTCACAAGGCAGTTTCATTGATGTTGTCCATTATATTGTGGTCAATAACCTGAATGTCTGGATGTTGGTTTCTTTCTATCTTGGAAAAACAAATGAGTGATTTCCAACAGACGGCATTATGTCAAGAAGTGATGGTCAGGAGCCTTTGGGAAAGTTAATGTTAGGAAAAAGCAAATAGCATCATGTAAGAACTATGACTTCTCTCCCCATGCACCCCCCCACCCCCATAGTTCTTGTGCTTCTGAAATGCATTTTAATCAGACTCAGAAGATGGAAGATGAAAATATACTGTCATAGAACAGTGTGAATTTCACACTTCTATTAAATGGAGCTGGCACGAAATCTGATTATATCCGCTTCCATGTTAAAAAATATTTGGATACCTTAGGTTGGTATAAATAGCAGCGAAGTCTGGGTTGGCCCTTGCTGCCGTGTGAATTCTGCTGGTGCAATAAACCGCTGCTATGCTCTCCATTCTTTACTTATCACAAGTAGAAGGTAATATAAATGATGGAAGCAGCAACCTGTTAAATTGCTACCTCTGAAATGTATTTAATTATTCATTTTTCATATGGTAGCATTTCATGCTGATGCACGAAGTAGTAGTGGACACGTTTTGTATTGTTTCCCTGTAACTCACTAACGCTTAATCTATCTGCAAGTCAAAATAGAACCGACGTTTATTTGCTATGACCAATTTAAATTATCTGTAGCACCATTATTTCTCTTATTAACAAGGAAATAAAATAATAGCAAAAAATACATAAAATGGTGAAGTTAGTGTTGGCAAAATCTCCCGTGGTGTTTGACTAAGATCATGTAATTTATGAAGCACAAGAACCCATCAAGTCATGGTTTTTTTGCTTCAGTTTGAATAGTAGTTAAGTGGGGCAGTAAATATTAAATCCGTTGAATGTATGCTTTACATTTTTATCACGTTCCATGTGAAGCATGCACAATTAGGTTTGTTTGAATTAAATTCAAAGAATTACAGCGCTCATTTAAATGTAGTACTGTCTATTAGAAAAAAAAAACAACACCAGAGACAACCTAATGTTTTCTCATTCTTTCTGTGTAGTTAATTTAATGCCTAATAAAATTATCATTTCTAATTTTTATAAATAGCAATTTATAACTCAGGCCCTGTGCTTGCTCAATGAGTTGAGGCAAGCCCTGAAATGAAGTAAAATATGGTATTTCCTACAATTCTAAAATGCTTTTAAACACCAATAATTTGTTTATTTCCTAGGCAATGACTTCAAATTGCTGAGGCAGCTTCCTATAAATTAACTTAGTAAAACAGCTCACTCTGATTTGATGAGCTCTGATTTTATTTTATTTTATTTTATTTTTTGGGTCAAGTGGGATAAGGCTGAAATTATTCAGTATTCGTATTTGCAAGCCTCTGTTGTGGAGTTCCAGTGTGTCAGAACTGAAATGCCCCGTTTCATCGGGAGTGCTCCTGGATGAGAAGCTCCACATGAGCTGTCAGTGTGCGCTGGCAGCCCAGAAAGAAATCAAAAGAAATGTGACCAGCAAGACATGAGAGGTGATTCTGCTCCTCTGCTCTGCAATCGTGAGACCCCACCTGGAGTCCTGTGTCCAGCTCTGGAGTCCGCAACAGAGAAAGGACATAGAACTGAGCTCATTCAGGCCATGATGTATATATTTTCCAGAACACCATAGATGAGATAATGTAGTGCTACTTTGAACTAGTCACAGGGTCCAGCAGAGGGCCATGAAGATGATTAGAGGGATGGAGCACCTCTGCTATCAGGACACGTGCAAGTAATAGAGCAGCATCAAACAAGTCAAGTAATAGAGATTTTGAAGTTTCCCGGAGAAGCGCTGGGTACGGCCGAGTGTTGGGATCTCACCCAAGAGGCGTCCCTGTGGGGGGAAGAGAGGCTCAGCCCCTCGACTGGCCCCAGAAGTCAGGAACAGTCTGTAACGGTGTCCTCCTGACTTGGCTGCAATGGTTCCTTCCCCAACATCTCTCCGTTCTTAAGCCATCTTTAGACTATATATAGTATCTACTGGACTTCTTACCCTTCAGGTGGAGCTTGGGTGACCACAGTCATCCATACCTTTGTTACGATGGGTGTAGAATTTCCTCGCTCCCCATGTAAAGGTACAGACTAACGGTAATTCAGAGCGCAGCCTCAGTGAGGGGTGCTGGCACCTTGGAGGCAGGTAGCTTTCAGGATGGAGGTGTGGTTTGGTATTATCATGATATTATATTCTGTGATTCTTTGAATGCGTTCCTTATTGCCGTGCTCCTCGGTGCTGTTTGGAAATCCTTTTGCCTACTGTTTCAGTTCAGAGAATGGAAGTAAGGAGTATTTTGCAAAAAAAATAAAAACCACCTCCCCTCTGCCCACACACCCCCCTTTCCATTTTGAGTTTCCTGAGAAACTTTCCTGGTATTCATTGGTCAAGAGCATAAGACTTGCCTTGAATAAAAAAATAGGCTTATTCCCCAGTTCTGTTGACATTTCTTCCTCGAGTTTTATTGATGGTGTTTTTTTTTTCTTCTTTCCAGAGACAAAAGTTTTATTTTTCTGCAAAAAATAAACAGAGTATCACTTGCCATAAATATAAAGGGCATTTATAGCTATTTATTTAACCTTATGCAGAAAAAAAGAGATGAATCCATTTAATCTTTCAGCAATTAAAAATGAATGTTAAATTAATTAGAAACATTTCTCAAATGAATTACTGTGAAAGTGAAATAATGATCTGTATTAAAGTATTCCTTTTAAAATTTATGTCTCTGATTACTTAATATTAATGTATTTTTAATAGACTCCATTCTGAAAAAAAAAAGCAACCGTATAACTTCTGAAAAAACTGAAACATTTTGTTAAGAAACATCCATTTTTTACAATTCCCCGGGTTTGTCCCCCATCTGCATGAGCTTTGGTGTATCGCTCCCTCCCGAGGGTGACTGCACATGCTATTTCCCAAGAACTACAGTTTACTTGAACAGTAGAGTAGAGTAAATCCTTGTTGGGTTCTGATCTAAATTCCTGCTTTGATCCCCTATTTAGCAAGTTATTTAGCAAGTTATTTATCCAAGTGCCTAACTTTACGTGTGTAAATTCCAACGGAGGAAGAAATTCTAGCATCTTAAGCCCTGTCCTGAATAGGGATGCCGAGCCTGCGGCTGTCTTTGCTGATGTTCACGATGCTACGAGCTTCAGCGTCGCGCACTTCAGCTTGTGCTCGAGCAAGGAACGCTTGCTTGGCTGAAAGGTACAACTCTTCCTTGTCTTTTTGTTGACTTCAGTTGGGTGATTATAACCCCCAGGGCAGGGGGTTGGAACTCGGTGGTCTTTAGGGTCCCTTCCAACTCTAAGCGTTCTATTATTGACATTGCTGAGCTTTCCGAAGGGAAAATTCGGTTGATTTTAATTTTTTTTTTTTTTTTTTTTATGTACTGTATCAAAATATTTGGTTTGTGTCTTGTCTGCTCTGTTGCGTGGAAGCGTATGTGCAACATCCCTTCCCTGGTTGTGGAATAGCACAGCTCCTACACGTTATGCCCAAGGCTGAAATGTGAAAACAAATTCCTTGAAACTCCAGCGTGACTCCCCGTTCCCCCGCTATGGAGCATCTGCTGCTCTGCGTGGCACATCGTGCGTCATCTGCCCTTGTTTCAATCACTGGTTTTAGGTCACTTCTCTATAATTGTGTTCTGGTCGGTTGTCCTGTGGCTGAAACCACGACATCGGTCTTGAAGTTTGTGTTTAACTCGATATTGTATGTGATGTATCCATTCCGTGAGCATTCCAGGAGAACGTGTGCTATAAGGGACTCCGTGAAATGGGCAGGTGATTTCACTAAATCTGATACCGTGAGCGTTTTGGTAGCTGTAAAGTTCAACTTGATATGGAAATAATACGATAGGTTGAATAAATCTCTTGTCTAAATCCTTTATTAAGAAAATACACAATAAAAGCAGTATGAGTAACATAATAATTGGAAACTTCTGCATGCATTTCTGAAAACGAGAAATATATCCATTTAATATATGGTGACCTTTAAAAAGAAAATACTGCTTGAAGCAGCACTCCTGTTCTCCTCAATGTTTTATTGAACCCTTCTTTTTTTCTTTTTTTTTTTCTTTTTAATTTATGGAAGAATGCCTGGTGAGAGGACACCCCAAAGGTCACTGCATCCGGGGTGTGTCTTTGGATGGCCCATGGTGGGTGTTCAGGGGAAGAGGCTGAGAGATCAGGCGAAGAGCGGTGGGCTGTGCCCAGGCTCAGTACTTGAGTTGTCGTGATGAATAGCTGTGGATGGATCTCTCCAGTGTCTAATTCACTGTGAACCCATTTGTGTTTCTGTCCTCCCCGATACCCTGTGACAAAGGCTTTTAGGATTTTAATTGTGTGGTATGAAGAAGTAGTTCATTTTACTTTTGCTCCCGTTAATTACGCTGGGTGTCTCGTAGCTCTTGTACCTCGAGAAGCAGTGAGTAATGATTTCCTGTTCACCTTTTGTCCACTGCCATAATTTTATTGACCTTTATAATATTCCTCATTGTCTTTCTTCATAGTGCTGGGTCACAATTTATGTAGTTGCTCTTAGACTAGCAATTATTCCTTATCTCTAGAGGTCCATATTGGTCTTTTTTACTTTTTCTCAGACTTTCTGCAGTCTTTTATGTTAAGGAGACTAGAAAGCAGCAATATTTACTTCATCTCTCTCACTGCAGTGCCGAAAGGGATGGATTTTTCAAAGGCTTCCTAACTGGAACTGTGTCAGTTTTGTTCAGGCAAACTGAAATCTGGCTGCAAAAGGAGCTTTTGATTTTGCCAAAACAACTTGAGAATTTAGATCAATATGAGTGAGTGGCTTCAGCTGCAAAAAAAAAGAAAAAAATTCTTTCCTAGGCCAAACGAAATCTGGTTTTAAGTGTTGGTTTTTTGTTTAGTTGTGAGGCAAACTGGGATGGAATGGAGGAACCACTGGACTTACAAAAAGACACCTGCTGTTGTAAAAAAATAGGTTTAGGTGAATTATTCTGGGAGGGAACCTCTCCTTTGGTGTAGTGTTCAGGGCCAGAATCAAAAAACTGTTTATTAAATACAAATGGGGCCTCATCTTCTGCCTTGAAGGAAATGTCTGAACTAATAGTGTGCCTTCTGGGATATTCAGGAACAAAAAGCAGCGGGAGTTGACTTCTGATTCTTGGTGGCATTTGGAGACGATTTTCTGACCTGAGCTGATTTGAGGTTATCTAAGAAAATTGATTTTTATTTTTTTTCTCTTTTAGTTTTCCCTTTCATTCTGAATAATGGTAATATCTGGTTGGAAAGGCATTTTTCAGTTAGTATGACCCTATGGATATGAAAAGCAACATGTCAGTGCAGTCGGTATATTTAGTTGTTCGACTCTTTGAAGTACCAGGCGTTCAGTAGGATAGTGCGTGGCTGCCTCGGCTGCAGGGGGTGCCGTTCGGGGTGTGAAGGAAATAGGAAATGTCAGGACATCTGCAGAATGGGGCTCCTCCAGTGGCAGTATCATGTTGTTGTTGTTATTCACAGCAATTTAGAGTTGATTGGAATAAAGCCCATATCCTGGGCTGCATTAAAAGCAGCGTGACCAGCAGGTCACGGGAGGGGATTCTCCCCCTCTACTCTGCACTCGTGAGAGCCCACCTGGAGTCCTGTGTCCAGCTCTGGAGTCCTCAACAGAGAAAGGACATAGAACTGTTGGAACGGGTCCAGCAGAGGGACAGGAAGATGAGCAGAGGGATGGAGCCACCTCTGCTGTGAGGACAGGCTGAGGGAGCTGGGGCTGTTCAGCCTGGAGAAGGCTCTGGGGAGACCTTGGAGCAGCCTTCCAGGATCTGAAAGGAGCTCCAGGAGAGCTGGAGGAGGGACTCTTGGTCAGGAAGAGTAGTGACAGGACAAGGGGTAATGGTTTTATACTAGAAGATGGGAGATTTAGATTGGATATTAGAAAGAAATTCTTGGCTGTGAAGGTGGTGAGGCACTAGAACAGGTTGCCCAGAGAAGCTGTGGCTGCCCCATCCCTGGAGGGGTTCAAGGCCAGGCTGGATGGGGCTTGGAGCAACCTGGGGTGGTGGGAGGTGTCCCTGCCCAGGGCAGGGGGGTTGGAACTCCATGATCTTGAAAGGTCCCTTCCAACTCTAACCATTCTGTGCTGGTGTTTTCCATAGTGCTGCCTTTAACGTGGTACTGCCTGAACGATATCCTAATGGCCAATGTTACTTTCTCTTAGGAGAATTCCACTGAGGTTAATCTGATCCATTACAGTTCAGTTTCGTTCCCTGTCAACCTTTTCTAACCCAGTCCCTATATTAACCATAAATGATGTAAGGATGGACATTTTCAGGAGGTAATCCTCTTTGACTTCTGATAGTCCCATGTTGAGGCCCAAAATGCCACGCAATAAGTGCTTGTAGGAAAGTGGCATGAGACAATTACGTACTGTATTGATGTGCAGTATGCTTTTCAGACTGCCATCTTAGGTATGTGAAGTCTCTGATGTTGATTTGCTCTAGTAAAAACAGTTTACAGTTCTGAAATTATATTATCTAGAAAATAACCGCATAAAAGCTTATTTCAAAAGAAAGGTCCCCCCACGAAGGAAGGGGTGGGGGGGAAGGGGGGAGGAGGCAGTTTCTCCCCCTTCTGTATTTTAAATCAAGTAAGTCACAAAGAACTTAATTAGCAGCAGTACATGTGAGACATGGACCATAGGCTCAATTTCCATAATTTCCAGACAGCGTTAGCCACGTAATGTAGCAGTAGAACCCGGAGACCGTTTAAAGGGACAGCATTAAAATATGCAGAAATGACTCAACATGATGTGCCAGTCAATCGTTACTCTTCCGTGAATTCAGGAGAATTCCTTGTTTGTTTTGAAAACAGTCTTCAGAAATGCAGCAGTTGGTAAAAGAACACAGTTCTGCAACTAAACCTTCCTGAAGAGCTTCCAAACTTAAGAATTTCCTAGACCTTCAATTTGCTCTGTAATTATCAGTGTCAACCACTTTTTCAGATATTATGGTATTCCTTTTAGCTTCCCATAACCAGCCCAGTTTGGTTCCCCATATCTCATGTAGCTCCTTTACCAGCACCCTATGCCTTCATCTTCCCATCATTTTCCTATGTATGAGTCTGTTGACTCTGTTTTGCCTTCCCTCCTCCTCCTGGAACCTGCTTTTCGATTTTATGTTGATAGACATAAACTGTCCTCTCTCTTTTCTCCCACCCTCTTTTCTGGATGCGTTCAGGTCCCCCAAAACTGGGTTATAGCATAGCTGTTTCCAGCTGTGCTCCTGCACTGCCCTTTGGTAGAGCGTCTGTGGAATCTGCCTGGTTTTGTGGTTTTTTTTTTGTAAGACCCTGGTGTAAGCAGTGTGGTGGTCCCTCATGGCCATCAGCTAGGGCTGATTTATTCTTTCACACATCACAGTTTCTGAATTCTCTCCAGATGGAACCTTTCTGATGTTGGCAATATTTAGGAATTAAAAATGCAGCCTTTATACATATAAATGCATCCAGCAGGGAATGCTCAGAGGGCTGGAGCCCCTCTGCTGTGAGGACAGGCTGAGAGAGCTGGGGCTGTTCAGCCTGGAGAAGAGAAGGCTCCAGGGAGACCTTAGAGCAGCCTTCCAGGATCTGAAGGGGCTACAGGAGAGATGGGGAAGGACTCATTGTGAGGGAGCGTAGGGACAGGACAAGGGGTAACGGTTGTAAACTGAAAGAGGGAAGATTTAGATTGGACATTAGGAAGAAATTCTTTCCTGTGGGGTTGGTGAGACCCTGGCCCAGGTTGCCCAGAGAAGCTGTGGCTGCCCCATCCCTGGAGGGGTTCAAGGCCAGGCTGGATGGGGCTTGGAGCAACCTGGGGTGGTGGGAGGTGTCCCTGCCCAGGGCGGTGGGGATGGTGAAATTGGATGATCTTTGAGGTCCCTCCCAACTCTTTACCATTCCTGATTCTGTGAAGTACTGCCATTGATAATACAGTATTTATAATTTTTTTGTGGAATCTTATAAAACCAGCTAGTCTCATGGATATACTATGAGCACAGGATCTGTATGTAGCTTAGTTTAAAACAAAAGCATAAAATGAAGCTTCCCTGCAGTAGTCCTCAGCCAGATTTCAGAATGCCTGCTGAGCTATTTAGTGCTTTAGTGCTGTTTAGTGCATCATGCTATTTAGTGGAGCTGGAGCGGAAAACAAGGCAAACATTCTCCTTTTGTTCCATCCCCAAGGCCCAGTGATGTTTCTCTAAACTCNGTGCCCTGGTGGCCAAGAGGCCAATGGAATCCTGGGCTGCGCAGGGAAGAGTGTGGCCAGGAGGTGGAGGGAGGTCCTTCTCCCCCTCTGCTCTGCACTGGGGAGGGCATTGCTGGAATCCTGCCTCCAATTCTAAAGGGTGGGTTGAAGGAGGATGGAGCTGGACTCTTCTCAGTGGTTCCCAGGGACAGGACAAGGGGCAACAGGCACCAGCTGGAACACGGGAAGTTTCATTCCAATAGGAGAAAGAACTTCTTTGGGGTGAGGGTGGCAGAGCCCTGGCAGACGCTGCCCAGGGAGGGTGTGGAGTCCCCTTCTCTGGAGACCTTCCAGCCCCTCCTGGATGCAACCCTGAGTGATGTGCTCTGGGCAACCCTGCTTTAGCAGGGGACTTGATGTCAAGAGGTCCCTTCCAGCTCTAACAATTTTGTGGTTATTGGGTCATCGGGTTGGAGTGCTCAATGCAGCTTGATATCCTGGAAGAGTAGGGCAGGGCAGTTTTCAATAAGGCACAGCCACTTGCACAGTTCATAGGCAAGAGCACGGCCATGCAAGTTGTTGAAGAAGTTGTGTGTGACCTGAAGGTTGCGCTGGTCACGCTTTGGAACTCATACATTAGCTTGTTTGTGTTAAACAGTTCAGCCTTAATCACTGCCTGGGGTATGCGTTTGGATTCGGATGGAAAAGATTCCTCAGGCCACAGTGTGGATCTCAGTAGGACTTTTAAGGTCTCCCTATTTACCTTAAAAACATTTTGTGATTTTGGTAATCTCATATTGCTATAAATTTTGCTGTAATCTTCTAATGACACATAATCGATTGTCACTCTAACACAGAAGTGCCGAATTATCAAGGTTTAAATGCCTCTTATTTATAAACAGCTCGATGCTGTAACAAACTTGTTTGTTTTCTTGCTTATTTAACACTCTCTTTCACTTCACTGATTGCTGATCCTTCAATATTTCCTCATCCTACTGTCTTCTGACTGGGTGATTTTGGGAAGAGGAAAGAATCAAGAACTATATTCCCTTTCCTTAGTGTTCTCTAATCTTGAGTGTTCTCGGCTAGGATTTCTGTCCCAAATGGGTGTTCTTCCTCTGTGATATATTCTAATAATATTTAATTAAAGCCTGATGGGTATTCTCTTGCTGAACTTGTCTTCCTTTTCAATAAATGATCATTCTTTTCCTCTTCCGTCTCCATTTTGATGATTTGTGGTTCTCAAAGTAATGTGTGTATTACCGACCGTATCAGGACTTACATGTATCAGGTCTTGACATTGGTAGGAACATTTGAAATGCTAGATCTTCATATTTTCTCAAGTCTGAGCCTCTTATAATTTGTGGCCCAAGGACTTTCTGAGCCACAGGCAGCGATTCGATACTCACTGGTCATCTGTGGACTTTTATTGTGTGACTTTGATGGCTTTTTTTATCTGTAAAAGGTATTTCCTTTTATTTCTTCAGAAACTGTACTTTTAATGGGTACCCACTCCTTGCTTCTCTATTTGGACAATACTGTGAGCAGTCATCCCCTCGTATTCTCAATACTACTTGTCAGTTCTTATATGATTTTAGAAATAACTATAGATTTGGAATTTTTACTTTGAGTGTTGTTGAATTTACCTCATTTCCAAAAGGCTAAGACCCATTCCATGCCTTCTGTGTTATGTCAAATCTATGTATTACGTATCCCTCAAAGAAAAGCAACTGTGTGTCTCTGAGCATGAAACATGGTCCTGTTCTGTTGTATTTCGGATAGAAGCATTCCGTATTTTTGCCCAATTCTGTAAGAAAACTGAAAGAGCAAACTGAAATACTGTCATGCGATTCATGACTCAGAGATGTGCATTCCTCTTGCTTTAACGTTACTGTATTTCTGGCTTGGTTAATATTAGTCTTTATAATGATTATACTCTTTATCTAAACTTCAGATAAAATGGGAAAATATCTTTCAGGTAACAATTTTGGCCTTTCAAGTTGCTGACATGTATGAATTATTTTCTATTAAGTAAACGGTCCTTTGTCAAGTGAGGCATATAGCATATTTTCACTTGAAAATTTGCACTCTCCGCCCTACTTATTACACACAGGGGTGATGTTAATACTTTCGAAGTTTCTGGGTAGTTTCTAGGTAACTATGCTGTTCCAACCAGCTCTTCTTCGTATATTCAAATTCAAAAGACAAAAAAAGGGGTCAGGGAAGAGGCAAAGTGAGGGCTGCGAGCTGACTAGTCCACAGCCGTGTTTCCAAACTCTTAGTTTTGTTTACTTTTTTATTGTTTATTCAATAAAGAAGAAATAGGTGAGATAAAAGTGTAGTCTCTATTAGTGGATACCAATCATCTGATGCGTCTCATCCACTTATGGCTTTTTTCACTTGTTTTTGCAGGTTTCTGATCTGTTTTTAACTTTGCATTCGCTTTCTCGTATCGTTTTTCTGTGACTTCCCCACCAATATAGTAGGCAAAAAAAGGGACTTTATGGCTTGTCACAATAGTAAAACTTTTACAGTTCGAAGCGTGTGCCAAGTGAGCTGAACAGTGTTGTACCCTTCAGGAAAAAAAATGGACTATTTCTCTAAATAGATTCAATTATTCCTGTTTTTAAGGTATGAATTACCTTGCAGTGTTACTGGTACCAGCACTCAGAAAAAAAATAGCGAGGAGTGTCCCGATGTGACCTACTGTTTACACTTTCTCTGCACCTTGGTGGGATGGTTATGTGATGGCAGCAAGGAAGGCACACACCAAGTAGGATAAGGCTTGTCTGAGCAGGTCTTAGTGACTAAGATCTGCTTTGGGAAGGAATTGTTTGCAGGGCAAAGTGGTCAATCTGTTGAGCAATACTGGTGAGCTTGAGGTGGGAAAGGCCCGCGTAAGGGCTTTTATTGTTGCAAGGAAAATGGAAAGATGCGCCAACTCCTGGATGCATTGATGTTAACTTTGAACTGTTTTGGTGTGGAGAGATGTCTACACATAAAATGCGTATCTAGTGAGGGGATGACATTGTTCTTCCCAGCTTCAGCCCTGCAGCATTTAGCAGAGCCCTCAGAGGTGCCAATCTTCTACGCTTAGTAGCGGACAATGAAGAAAAACCCTAGGTGACTGTGGGGGTGATCAGTGTAGGAACTAAACACCGTATGGAATCATATATTTGAGTGGAATAGTAATAACTATCCAGCCGGACACTCTTTACACTTGTCACATTTTTTTAAAAAGCAGAATATGTCTTGGAATATCTCTTCACATTCCCATGTCATAGAAAGCAGCTTGCTCTTTGTATCCCTGATTTCAACAAAACACTAGTTGGGAATGGCCCAGTGCAAAGCTGTAACAGAGAAACTGGGAGTTTCTTGGGGGCTTCTGGAAAAATCCCAAGGCTTTAACTGTCATTCAGATAAGCCATCCCCACCAGCTGTGTGCACGGAGCCTGTCGTAGAACATCAAAACAGTAATCTGCATGTCGTCTGTGGAATAAACATGTGTGTGTTTATTGAAACAGTTTAATACTAAGTTTGGCACCTTCTTCAGGAGTTATCTCCTGAAGGAGTTATCTCCGTTCCTACATCACGGTGTTTCTGTAGCATCTTCTCATTGATATAATAATTTATAGATTGCATTATACCAAATATAAGGGCTACATCTTGTTTTTTCATAGAATCATAGAATTGTCTAGGTTGGAAGGGATGTTTGAGATCATCTAGTCCAACCATCAACCTAACCCTGATAAATACCATCACTACCCCATGTCTCTAAGCACTATGGAGACCCAGCTTTGAAAGCCCTCCAGGGATGGGGCCTCAACCCCTGCCCTGGGCAGCCCAGTCCAAGGCTGAACAACCCTTTCCCTCTCAAAACTGTTCCTGATCTCCAACCTGAACCTCGTGTGGTGCAGCTGGAGGCCATTTCCTCTTGTCACATCACCTGTGACTTGGGAGAAGAGACTGACCTCCACTGGCTACCCCCTCCTTTCAGGGAGTTGGAGAGACCCAGAAGGTCTCCCCTCAGGCTCCTCTTCTCCAGGCTGAACACCATCAGCTCCCTCAGCCTCTCCTCAGGAGACTTGTTCTCTAGGCCCCTCACCAGCTCCATTGCCCTTCTCTGGACCCGCTCCAGCCCCTCAGTGTCTTTTTTCTGGTAAGGGGCCCAAAACCAGGCACAGCCCTCAAGGTGGAGCCTCACCAGTTCCCAGTCCAGGGAGAGCATCACCTTCCGAGTCCTACTCCCCACGCTGTTCCTGCTCCAGGCCAGGATGCTGGTGGCCTTCTTGCCCACCTGGGCACACTGCTGGCTCCTGGTCAGCCCATATTACACCAACACCCCCAGTTCCTTTTCTGCCAGGCAGCTCCAGCCACTCTGCCCCCAGCCTATCGCATCCATGGTGTTGGTGTGACCCAAGGGGAGGACCTGGTGCTCTTTTGATCTGATATAGTGAGCTATAGATTTTCCAGAAGTTGCAGAAACTTCCATTCCAATACTAAATGTTTACAACTCTGAGCAGACTTCAGGGAATCTTTAATGATTTTTAATAATTGATTTTTAGTTTTTTTTTTCCCTTCCCTTTAATAATTGATTTTTAGGTTGTTTTGTGTTTTTTTTTTTTTTTCTGACCAATGGAAAAAGAATTGTAAGAAAGATGTGCAGTAAAATGCTTTATATTCTGGGATTTAAAAACTGGCTGTTGAAATAATGATCAGAAAATAATGATGGCTGGGAGCAGCGGTGGAAACTTAGATAAGAATGGAAGTGACTCCTGATGGGAAGGGGATATAACCAGGCCCACGCTTGACGCCAGAGAGACAGTGAGAATACCTGCCAGGGCAGTCAAACTGAATTGAAAGTCAAGAACAGCCCCAAGTTTTACTGCTTTGACATTTAAGCAGTAGCCATCAACAGGAGGCTGTGCTTTACTCTCCGCACATGCAAGCAATGAATTGGTTGGTCTTTTGCGAGCATAGAGGTGTGAAACGTGAAGTGGAACAGTGTTAAATGCCTCCCTCCCTGCAGTGGATGTGTCTCTAGTGGTTAACTGTTGGGTTTGGGGAAGGGCAAAATACTCTGGAGACAGCTGTAGATGTTAGCAGGTGTTTGCACTCTTTTTTTTTTTCTATTTATTTTGCTTTTTTTTTTTTTTTTTTTTTTTTCTGCTGGGAAAAATACCTACATTTCCAGTTTTTACATTTGGGCATCTTCTGCTTGGGTCTGTTTGTACAATGAGCCTTCCCAAGTTCTCTTTAAAGAGCCAACTCAATGTGCAGTATGTTCTTCTAATGTCTGCTTCTTCAGCAGCCTTACTGTAGATTTATGGATAAAACTCAACCAGTGCTGGAACCTGTGAGATTCCGTGGTGGTACCTTACCTTTGGCATAATTTTTAACGAGGGTTCCATCCACGTTAAAATGTTCAGACCCAGTTTACATAAAATTTCAAAGCAGTGAACAGCATCTTTATGTTGAATCTGCTCTGATCCCTTCGTCATCAGGTTCTGTAATGAATGATGAGTTAAGATGAATTTTTTTTGTTTTCCTGTTTTCTTCACCTGCTGTTGTTTAGCTGTACAGCATTTTAATCCTTCGTTTTCTTGTTTTGTCTTCGTTTTATTAGGAAAAAAAGCTCCAGACTCACCTTCCCTCTGTTATCTGATACTCCAAGTGCAATTGTTTCAGCATCTTAAGACCTTTTTCTGATTTTGGAATGCGGTTCCACTTACTTAAAAAGGAACATCGACTAAGAAAGACTTAAATGCAATATGGTGAGTAGAGAAATGACGTGACGTTGTAAATTGATTTATGTCCTGAATCTGCAGTATTTTATATATGTTCTGTCTAATCTTGGAAGGGCAATATTTTATGAAAAGCTGATAGTAAGATAATTTACTTGGCTGAAAAAATTACCAGGAATAGGTTTGTCTTTTAAGATGTCTCAAAAAAAGGAGAAGTTTTAATCTAAAAAGCAGAGCAGCACTGCTGATTTAATATTACCTTTTTTTCCGCTGAGTATCTGTGTGCTCCCAGTTAGCTCAGAACAGGGCAATCAAGTAGCTGCAATGCTTTTCTATTTTTAAGTCATATTTGTGTATTATCCTCTGCCATGAGCTGTTTCTCTTAATGACATTTATTAACTTCAGATCCTAAAATAAGTTAAGATGTTGAGGTAATTAAGTAAAAATATATGATTCTCTATTAAACTAGCCTGTTTCCTGTTCTTTGGTAATAAGTGTTTTATGTCATGGAGGTCCTCAGGGCTTCCAGACACTCCACTTCAGGATTCCTTTACCATAGTATACAAAATTAAATGCAAGAGAGGCGCATTAGAAGTGATGCTGTAAATGGGGAGTTTTAGTCATTTTCAGATTTACTTTGGAATTTCTGTGATTTGTATTTCATTACTTCTTCAGCTTGTCTTTTGCTCGGGCTGTGTGCAGCTTTAAAAGCATAAGCTTTAGAAGGTAAACAGTTGCAGGAGAAAGCACTGTTACTGTTTTAAAAGAGAGCAGGTAAGGCGATAGAAGTGAAAATCAATATTCTTTTTTTTCTTATTATAGAATCTGGGAGATGTATAGTTGATGTAAGTACTGTAAAGTGGTAGCGATTGAAGTTAATGTGCTTTAGAATTTGCTGCCAAAGTTCTGCCCAAGAAAACACCTGTAGTGCAGCAACAGAGAAACTCCATTTGGCTGTATGAGAAATTGCTATTCTAACTATTTAATTCTCTGACAGCAGTACGTAAAATCTCGAAATTTCATTTTCAGGAATAGCTTTCCACTTTGAACCCGTGTAAGCCTGTATTTAAGTCTCTAGAATATCCTATGAAAAGAACTAATAGCAAATTTTGATGGCTTCTCAACATTTATTGCGGTTTCTGCAAGCTCCTACCTTTGATAGTGATTATTGTTCAGTCACGGTTTCTGAAAGGCCAAGTTCACCCCTGGGAAAAAAAATCACGTAGCAACTTGGGAAATAGCTGAGGGACTTGGCTGGTGTTGGTTTAAGCAGAATGTTACAGTATCTGAATATATAGAATATATATCTGAATATGTAAAGCTTGTTAAAAAGGTATTTTTTCCTTGATACGTTCTCCTATCTCTTGCTTATTTGTTTGGGGTTTTTTTAAATACTGTTTGTATAGTGCTAGTGCTTGCAAAATAGGCCAGGGTGGAGACCTCATTCTGTTAGGAGATGTGAAAAAATGTAAGGAAAAAATGGTTCTACTGAATACTCATAGTTTTCAGAAGTGATAGCTTGACGCATTTCTTCTGCTTAGTAGAGTCCTCCGAAATAAGAAACCCAACTGCAGGTGTTAAGTGGCATGCTAGAACTATTTGGAATTACTCTGGAGACATTCAAGGTGGACCAGGTAGTGCTCCGGTATATATTATGGTTGAAAATGCCATTACTTGGAAAGAGACGAGTTTCAAAATTCCTTTGCGTTTTTGTTGGGCTGGGACTCTGGGCAGGCAATACCAGTTGCCAGAGGAGTGGTCTTCTTGAGTAAATCGACTCTACTTGAACCAGTTTGAAAGCTTGAGAAATCCCAAACCCTACCAGGCGTGAAGCGTGTGGCAAGGCAGTATAAAGCAAGGAAAGGGTGACAGTTCTTAGATTGCTGGTTTTGTCAAGTTTGTTGTGTATTTACACTTCAGATATGGTGTTAGCATAACAAGAGTTGCTACAGGCTGAACAGCCCCAGCTCTCTCAGCCTGTCCTCACAGCAGAGGTGCTCCAGCCCTCGGAGCATCTTCATGGCCCTCTGCTGGACCCCTTCCAACAGTTCCTATTGATGCTGGTCATTACATCAATGCTTTCTGTGCTCGGCCAAGTAATACTAAAGCAATGACTGGCTTGTATTTGGAAACAGTGAAACTAAAGAGGTCCTCTGCAAATGTTGTGAAAGTTGTGACTGTTATGTCTTATTTACTTCCGATTTTAATGTGTCTTCATTAAGTTATCTCTTGATTCTGAGTCTCCGTGACTTTCAAACCCAACCTTATGGCAGAACTGCCAGAAAATTGCCCTGTCACAAAACTCCATAGCAGGGCAGTTCTGGCCAAATGAAGCCCTTGCCTGCTGCAGTGTCTCTGGGCCATGCACATCAAGAGGAAAATTAATGATGAAGGAGACTCTTTGATGTCCAAGCATAACAGGTCTTTCCTCTTTCAGTTCTTCCACGTGGGCCCTGTGGTCTTGTTGCCCTGAGCAGCACAATTTCCCAGGTGTGGATGTCCCATGACACTGTGTGATGCCCAGCCTCTCCTTTGGTTAAGCACTAAAAGTAGAAGACATAAAGAAAATTAGGTTGAGTTCCAAAAGCAACCCCACGTCTGTCTTTCTGCCACCAACAGGGTATAGGATCTTTCTTCTGGCTGGCTGTGGCACATTTGGCTTCTTGAGACTGTACGTCTTAATTGCCGTTGTTCACAGGAAAGTCACCTCCTGTTGCAAACTGATTCAGCTTCTCACTTATCAAGATCTTTGGTCCATACCCACCAATAATGTGGAATTATATGGCTCAGTGTTAATCTAGCGGCTTTCTGACCCATCCTACCTATTCAGAGCAGAGATGGTGGGAGGACAGAGAATTGTGTTCTGTTTCAGAGTTGGGAAACACAGCTGGTGTTTCACTCCCAACTTGAGGATGAGAAGGGCGATATTTAATCCTTGTACGTGGAGGTACCATAGTAGCCAACAACTGATCTTCATTCCTCATGTGTCAGGAATCATTGGCATAAACAAGTTTGCTGTCAGCGTAGATTCTGTACTGAAGGAGTGATTGGTACTGGCTGTGTGACCTTCGTGCAAAGGGAAAGGATTTTACGGAAAAAAATAAGGCTGTAACTTCCAGAGAACAGAGATCCTCTTTCTTACTGTGAAAATATGCTGGATGTCATGTCTTCTTGAGGGAACTGCTGATTGTGGATGCATGAAACTGCAGGAAAAAGATGCAAAAGGGAAAGACAAGAAAACAGAAATAAACTGAAGCGTAGGAATAACCAAGGGAAGTGAAATGTCCATCAAGCACAAATACTATGAATATTTTTAAGACAAAATCCTACTGTTCAAGAAAACGTGGTAAATAACAGGAGGGACAAGAAATGGACTGTGATACTATTGGAGTAAATTTGTGCGATAAGACTTTTAGATTCATCTCCTGAAAGTGGCAAGTATAAATATTTTTGTGTCTAGGAGGGAAATCACTTATCAGTGGTTGTATGAAGAGAGAATACAGAAAATGTGGCTGCCAGATGTGATCTTATAACTCAGCTTTGTATGCCTGTGGAGTACCAAATGTGACATCAGATGACGTACATCGTTATAGCTTTTAAACATGTTTTTGGGAGACTTAAGACTTTTGGCCTCTTGGGATATAATTACTGAATTATCAAAAGGACTCTTTGGCAAGATTACACAGGTCAAATCCACGCTCCTGTTTGATACTGCTTGATTGCAGAGCAACCTTGAAAAGGTTTCTGTACAGCACTGTCTGACTTAATAACCCTCTTGCTAAAGTCGATCAAAATGCAAATCCATCCCCCCAGAAAAGAAGCATCAACACAGAAGAGCCCCCAAAGTAATCATGGTATTTGCCATGTCTATAGAAATGGCTAGAGTAGGAATTGGAATTTGTGGAAATCAGTGTTCTGTTATGAAGTTGTGTTGTAGTCTTGCGAACTATTACATTAAATAGAACAGAAAATACTTTCAGATTTTTCCAGAAATAATGAAAGATGGCTTCTGTCTCAGAGCTGTGGACAGAAGAGGCTGCAGGGGAGCCAGAGGGTCCGACAGCATCAGAAGAAGGGCTGCCAGGCAGGAGGCTACAGCCGTGACCTGCGCAGGGCACTGGCTGCCAGTGCCTGAGAGCAGTTGTTGGTACGGGCATGGTGTTACTGGATTCATGATCTGGAATAGGCACCAGTGCCCAATAAGGAGGAAATGTAAGACCCGTCTGGGAGAAGAATGTTGTGGCATGACCCAGTATGTATGAGGTAGTTGCGGTGGCATCCTGACAGAATGAGATGAGGAACTTCCTTGCTCATTGACATGTTAGATAATACCTGAAAAAATGGAAACTGTCTCTCCATTATAAACTCTCAATTGTTTTCTTTTGTAAATGAATACCCGTGAATGCTCTACAAACGTTTATTTCCAGGTACACTTTACTGAGCAGTTGGGAGCAGATGAGGATGTGGTCCAGCATCGTGTGCTGTGTGCATCCTGGGTGTAAGGGGGATGTAAGGAAGAGAAGGGCTGTCTTAGGCTGTTTGTTTTTTTTGCTAAGCATCACTAAAAACCTGAAGAGGAGTTTTCTCTTGAATAATGGGGGTGGTTTTCTTACATACATAACTAGGAAGATGAAAGGTCAATTACTGAACAAATCCCTCCCGATCCAGGAAGAGTAACCTTTAATCCTATTATTGTGTTCACACTTTCTCAAATGACCTGTTTCAGTGTAACGGTTTTTTGAATCGTACTGTAAATTATTTCCCATAGAGAACCTGAGTAAAAAAAATGAAAAATCTCAGTTACAAAGGCAAATGCTGCTTCTCCATGATGGAGCAAACCAATCTAAACCATCTGTGAAAAACAAACATTTTGGTGAAGGACACATTCATCCTGTTTTCCCAAGTGTGAAAATTCCTTTTCAGGTAATTGAAGATCCAGGCTGCAAATGAGCCTGGTAACTGTAACCAGAGACGCGTATTTATTTATTTTTCCCCAAAATAATGTAATTTTTGTCTGCACTGGAGTTTTAGTAACATAAGAAGTAACAAACCTAGTTGGATTTTGATGGAAGTTACGAGATTCAAAATTAGAAAAGGAACTCTGACTTGTAACCCAAATCACTTGTTAACATTTGGGAGAGAAGCCATTTCTCAGTGTCTAGGAGGAAAATGGGGAATCTGCAGGACTTCTGTCTGAAAAGTCCCTTTCTGGTTAAATACACTTTAAATATGGACAGAACCCCTGGTCTTACTCTAATTATTACATAAATTAAAACATTTCCTATCTTCCCTCCCCAACCGAGAAGTCAGCAGCAGTTAATAAGCTATATGCAGACGTAAATTAGTAATACAATTCAAATTAAAATGTATTTCTTTTATTTCTAATAGGCACTGTCATATTATGGAATAATCACATTTTGTACTTAGTAAATTGAAGACATGTCAGATTATACACGCTGTAAAGTGTTATTGCAGCTAAGTGTTGTCATTAAATGTAGCGGTGGGGGGGTGGCTTAGGGACTGATGTACTCTGTAAGGTGAAGTCGAAGAACTCTTAAAAAAAACCCAAGTGAGAGCATAAGTCTATTTCTTCACACATTTCAATATTTTCTGAAAACTTACTGTGGGAGTGTATACTCCAGATCTATTAAAAACCTCAGGAAGACTGCAGTTGCAATTAAGTTGAAATACACAGTTCATCTTTAGTGTTTCAGACAGATAAACAAAATTAATGTTTCACTGAACTAGAGATGGTTGGATGGGAGATAAAATTTTGTTGAGTACATTTATTCCATTCTTTATAGCGTCATTGCAATGGTGTGAAGTTTACAATTGAATACATTATAGGTGCTCATCAGCAACCAGTGCTGTTTGGCTGTTGCTGTGCAGCTGTGAGTGTTCCCCAAGGTACCCTTTTTACTCCAGTTGGATTCTTCTGATGTAATAAGCAATACTAGAAATCCCAGCTGGATTCTGTTGGTTCTCATGCAGCTGGTCAGGAGAATGAGTAGGGGGAATCCTGCCATCCTTTGCCCATCCCCTTCAGAGCTCCCTTTTGGATTCCCTCGGGTTATATCAGGTTGCCGAAGGCTTTCACAGCACCAACCTGCCTTGGCTGCAGGTAGGAAAAACTTGTAGATGCAGGGTGTAACTTCTGCTGTCCAGAGCACCAACGTGTTGTCCTCCCTTAGTGGTAGTTTTGACTCGGATCTGAATCCAGTTGATTTGAAAAGAGCATAAGTGATGAGCCGGCGTGAGCACTGGCAGCCCAGAAAGCCAGCCCCATCCTGGGCTGCATCAAAAGAAGCGTGACCAGCAGGGACAGGGAGGGGATTCTGCCCCTCTGCTCTGCTGTGGTGTCCTGTGTCTGCTCAACCTGAGTAGTCCACAGTCCTGTGTCCAGATCTGGAGCCCTCAGTGTAGAAAGGACATGGACCTGTAGGAACGGGTCCAGCAAATGGCCACAAAGATGCTCAGAGGGCTGGAGAACCTCTGCTGTGAAGACAGGCTGAGAGAGCTGGGGCTGTTCAGCCTGGAGAAGGGAAGGCTCCAGGGAGACCTTAGAGCAACCTTCCAGGATCTGAAGGGGGCTAGAGGAGAGATGGGGAGGGACTCTTGGTCAGGGAGTGGAGTGACAGGACAAGGGGTAATGGTTTAAAATTGGTAGAGGGGAGACTTAGATTAGGAATTAGGAAGAAATTCTTTGCTGTGAGGGTGGTGAGACCCTGATCCAGGTTGCGCAGAGAAGCTGTGGCTGCCCCATCCCTGGAGGGGTTCAAGGCCAGGCTGGATGGGGCTTGGAGCAACCTGGTGTGGTGGGAGGTGTCCCTGCCCAGGGCAGGGGGGTTGGAACTGGGTGGTCTTGAAGGTCCCTTCTACCTCTCACCATTCTACGATTCTATGACTTCAGGATTTTTGAGGAAAAAACCTCATTCCTTCTGTGGGAAGCGTCACCAGCTTAGAGAAGGGTACACACGTTATCTTACAGATACCATGTATTTTGGCAGGATCCAGCTGTGCTAGAATAAGGGTGAGTTTTGCATATCCCTTTTTATTCCATGAGGTTAGTGTCTGAGGCAGTGGGGCTGCACAGAACAGGGCTCGGCACATGCTCATCAAGAAGTGTCCCTTCGGTGATTCCCCTCCAGTTCCCACTCCTCCCTTCCTGTCACACACAAGCAGTTGCAGTAACTTAGATCCTACACCATTTGTAGACACAGGAGAAGGCTCCTAGTTGTTAGGGTAGCCACTTTCTGCACGTACAGAGGGAGAAGAGCAATGAGGTAAATGGAATTTGGCTGGGTTTTTTTTTTGCCAGCAGGTGAACAGCACTCAAATAACTTGGGTCCATGTTGCCTTTAATAATCATAGAATGGTTAGAGTTGGAAGGGATCTAAAAGATCATCCAGTTCCAACCCCCCTGCCCTGGGCAGGGACACCTCCCACCACACCACAGGTTTGGGACACCTTCCACCACACCACCTCACACCACACAGGTTGCTCCAAGCCCCATCCAGCCAGGCCTTCAACCCTTCCAGGAATGGGGCAGTTCTGTGTTTGGCTACGGAGGGTTCAGGAAGCGTGAATTTCCCATTTAGCGTTTTGCAGTCACTCAGGCTGTCATAACATAGACATGGTCATCTTTGTGAGGGGGAGTATTTCTTTTAAGCAGAGGCAAGCTGGCGAGAAGACTCTCTGCCAGCTGTAAAGTTGCAAGGGGTTGTAGGGTTAGAATGGAACTAACTGGTCTCAGTAGGTACCAACGTGGGAGCCTGAGGAAGCCTGTCAGCCCTGCAGATGTGTGTGAAGGCTTTTGAAGGAAACTGAGAGGAAATCACACATAATCTTCGCAGAATTAGTTAGGGAACAGCTGTTCTAATGATGTGATTATGCATGCTTTGCGGCCTCTGCAGTGGGAAAACTTAGTGGGGAGGGACTTGGGGTGGTTTTTTTTGTTGTTGTGAAAGTGAAGGTTAATGGCTGGGTTGATTGCTTGGTGGTTTGGGGGCTTTTTGTTTCTCATCAGTTCCCAGAGTTTCTTTGATAGGGTTTTTAGAGTTGTGGCTATGTATATTCCAAATAAACCATAGGATCATAGAGCGGTTAGAGTTGGAAGGCACCTTCAAGACCGTGGAGTTCCAACCCCCCTGCCCTGGGCAGGGACACCTCCCACCACCCCAGGTTGCTCCAAGCCCCATCCAGCCTGGCCTTGAACCCCTCCAGGGATGGGGCAGCCACAGCTTCTCTGGGCAACCTGTTCCAGTGTCTCACCACCCTCACAGCAAAGAATTTCTTTCTGGTATCTCATCTAAATCTGCCCTCTTTCATTTTAAATCAATTATTCTTTATCCTACAGATCCACTCCCTGATCAAGAGTACCTCCCTAGCTCTCCTGTAGCTCCCTTCAGATACTGGAAGGCCATTATAAGGTGTCCTCTGAGCCTTCTCTTCTCCAAGATGAACAACCCAAACTCTCTCAACCTGTCTTCATAGGAGAGGTATTCCATCTCTCTGAGCATCTTCATGGCCCTCTGATGGACCCTGCTCCAATAAGTCCATGTCCTTCCTGTGTTGAGGACTCCAGAGCTGGATGCAGGACTCCAGGTGGAGTCTCACAAGCGCAGAGTAGGGGGGCAGAATCATCTCCCATGACCTGCTGGTCACGCTTCTATTGATGCAGCCCAGGATGGGGTGTGCTTTCTGCGCTGTCAGTGCAGATGCTCCAGTAGTGCTCATGTAACTTGAAAAAATGCTACTCTTATGTTGCCCTTCAGATATTTCTCCTCGAAAACCACACAGCTCCAGTTATAAAACTGCAATAACACATCAAGACATGATAGGCCTGTCTGGGATATCCATCTATCCATCCCATATGAAGTATGCATCTGTGTTATCAGAAACAGCTTGATTGTGGAAGACTTAATAAGGAATTCTTGGTCTCTCTATGGACAAACATAGAATAGACATTCCAGACAACAGATTAATTGCAGTACTTATTGCAGGCTGTGTGTATTTGTGATGAGACCCTTGTTTTAGATAGAGTAGATGGGAAGTCTGGCAACTGAGTTTATTTGACATTGAGTTTCCAGCCCTGGAATAGTGAGTGCTTTTAATGAGAGGGACCGTCCCTTGAGCGAGGGTCACTTTAGGATATTAGGGCATCGAGTGCTGTTTCTGCACATTTAGCTGCAGTTCCTTCTTCTGCTCCTGAGCGTGGGAGGGCTGTTGATATGCTCTGGAGCACGACAAGCGCTAGATGTCCTGTTTTCAAAGTTTCAAGATTCATTGGAAAAGTTCTTGAAATCTCTAATTATCTAGTCTATTTTCCCCTTTTTCTTTTTCTTTTGTAGCATGAAGGAGAGGACAGCAATATAATTGGAGACTAAGGACAGTGGAGCTGGCTTTGTTTAAAACAGAGTAGTATACAATATTGCTGTCATTGATGCACAGGCAAAATTCCTTAAGTCTTAGACGTGTGTCATAGTGTGTCTGCTTAATGTGCCCGATTCATACACCTACTGAAGCAAGGCCTTATTTTCAAGTTTTATTTCTTTTCGCTGTGGTAGCTGAGTTCCATTTGTGTGTGTTGACCAGATGATCTGAAAGGTCCCTTCCAAGCTAGGCAATTCTGTCTAAGAACCCAAAAGCTCTTGTTTGCAGGTTTAAATGATGACATTCAGGTTGTTGGTATTTTTCTCCCTTGTTGACAGATTCGATGAGATCAGTTTTGAAGTGTTAAGTCATATGGGCAATTTCAGAATTGGAGACCTGGAGCTGTAATTCACAATGTATTTTAATATGTAAAATGTTTTTTGAGAATGCGAGTAGAAGCATGAATTCCTATTTCTTGTTTTAAATACCTTCTTCACCTATAGTCACCTCTTCTTTTTTTTTTTTTTCCCCTTTCCACTTCTCCTGGAAAATGAATTCAGCTGGAGAGCATCCCCAAGTCTTTTATTGGTGATAAATGTTTAGCTTCTGACTTAGCTTCTAAAATTAGAGCAGTATTGTTAACCTTCGGTAGTGAAGAATTGTACCATAGCTATTGAGTTTTTGCTTTCTTTTTTAGCCTTTCAAGTGTCTTCTTGCATTTAAGAGGGTTCTATGGTGCATAAGTGTTAAAGTAGATGATCCTTTATATAAAGCTGCTTGGTGTCTCTTCTCTTCAAATGATCAAAACACTGACAGTTCTCATGGAGGGATAGGCCCTTCCGTGATGGCAGAAGTGTTTGCCTGTAGCTTGGCTCAGTAAGTCTGTACTAGCTTTTGTACCAGAGTGCACTCCAGTTGAATTGCTTAACTCGTTTTGAACAAGAAAAAAAAATAAATGTGTATTTTCAACTAAGATCTTGGCATAGAACTTAGTGATGTTCCACCAGGACGCACTTGGTCCCACACGTAAGATTCTGTCAATCTAAGCTGCTGTATTTTCAATTAAATTCTTTTCAGCCTTTCTTACTGTACACAACTATTTTCCTCAAGCAGACCATGGCACTATATAATTTTGATTTAAGCAGAAATACTTCCTGGAAATATTGTAAGCCCTCTAGATTATTTTGAAGCTGGTTTGGTTTTGTAATTGTCTGGAGTACTGTCAGGAGCTGCCTTCAGGAGAGATGAATTTCAAGACACAGTATCAATTGTATTGAGCTTCTGAGGTAGAAAAGCCTCTACTCAGAAGGGGTGTTTTAGCACAAAGGTACCTTCTGTTTGGGAAACAATCCTTTGGAGTGTGGAGAAGCAGAAGATACAGTAAATCAGTCTTACTTCTCCCACTGTGGTACATATCTTCTGGCAAAAACTTATGTAAAATGTGCAGAATTTTTTCTCTCAGTTACAAAGACCTACACCGGTGTCAGACTGAAATACAGCTGGGGAGGAGAGCATATGTTGGGAATTTAGTCAAAACCAAAAACAAGTTGAGTCACTCTGAAGAACTATTTTATTAATTCTTATTCCCCATGTTTAAATATTTATGCCTGAATTGGTAAAGTGCTGCTCCTTTGTAGTTAGTGGACAGTGTAGTTAGGAGACCTTAGAGCAGCCTTCCAGGATCTGAAGGGAGCTCCAGGAGAGCAGGAGAGGGACTCTTTGTCAGGAAGTGGAGTGAGAGGACAAGGGGGAATGGTTTTAAATGGGAAGAGGGGAGATGTAGATTGGATATTAGGAAGAAATTCTTTGCAGTGAGGGTGGTGAGGCACTGGCCCAGGTTGCCCGGAGAAGCTGTGGCTGCCCCATCCCTGGAGGGGTTCAAGGCCAGGCTGGATGGGGCTTGGAGCAACCTGGTGTGGTGGGAGGGTTGGAACTGGATGATCTTGAAGGTCCCTTCCAGCTCTAACCATTCTATAATTCTATGAAACAGATACATCTGTAGCTTAATGTGTTGTTTCATGTCCTCTAAGTAGGTGAAGCACATTGGACATTAGAAGCGTCACCAACCACGGGTTATTATTTTGGTTGTAAATGCCTACATCGTAGGCTTCTAAAATCTGGTGAGATTGATCTTTAGGTCTGAATATGGGCTGTTGTGTGGTCCTTTGCCCTTCTAGTTTGCACTGGTGGCTGCTCTTGGTGCTTGAACCAGCATTACCAGGTGCAATGAGGTGTATGACACATAAATACTGCTCTCATTGAAATGCTTCTTTTTTTTTTTCTTAACCAGTTTTTCTTTGTTCTTAGGGAATAAGAGATAAGTATTTAGTTTGTCCAACCGCATGATTAAATATTTCTTGATATGCAAAGAGCTGTGTTTGGTACCTTAAGGCGTAGTTACTAGCAGAGCCGAAAGGACCAGATCTGTAGTGGAATGTGACTTTTTTATGTGATGTTTTTACACAATTAGTTTAATAGCTCAAGAAAAACAGACATTAATGCTTCCCTTCATGCATTTTCAAGTCTCTTATTAATTAAAAAAACTAATTACTTTTTCCGTTATGGTAATGGTGATATTTTTGAATCAAAGGGCATTGCATTTAACACAATTATAATGATGTGAATCAAGACCAGAGAGGTTAAAGATGAGCTTCACGTGGTTGCTATGGCTACTATTGCTTTTAAAATTGCTGTTGACTGTGGGAATTTTATTTCATGTAAAGGATGTAAATATTAAAAGCAGTCTATTTTATTACTATGCACTTTCTTAGTTCTTTCATCTCAGACCTTGGCCTGGTCTTACTCAGCTTGGCTCAGGTTTTTTTTGAGAATCAGTCACTCCTTTGAACCCAGCTGCTCACAATATCCACGGCTGGCACTGCTAAACTGGTGTCTGGGGTTTTTTTCTGGTTGCAGTTAGGTTGGCTGACAAGACTGAAGCTTCGTTGTTGTTAATTATTTAAGTAAGTAAAAGGCAGCCTCATTTCTCTTTCCCAAACACCCTGCAGGAGTTGTGGTTTTTTTTTTCCTCGTGAGGAAAATAATAAAGGCTAATATTTCATAACCCATAATTTAGTACAGGGGAGTAGATGAGAAGCCACCTCTTTCTGTCAGGAGAAGACAGGGAAATGAGGACAGCATTCAAATGGCCTCCTGCCTTTGGTGAGCAGCAAGATTCTGGAAGGCGAATGACTTTCAAGCCAGGAAACCAAGGCGGGATTGTCTGACTGTGTCCACACTGGTACGTAGTGGAGTGCCGCGGGATTGGATCTGTTTGTAAAGCAGTTGGTGGTGAGGACCCGGTGTTTTCGGGAGGCTTAATTTGGGCTGTCGCTGCTGTGAGCCCTTGGACTTAACTGGCACCATCAGCAGAGGAAGCACATCTGGTATGAGCACCTCCAGAATGAGATCGGTTCCTGCTCTCTGAGACCTCTCCCTGTGTGAGGAGGGACACTGAGGACGGGGGTTTGAGGAGAATTCCCTGTCTGAACTAAACTGCTAATACAGATGCACCATATACAGCCAGAGAAGGGAGAAGTTTTGAAACTCTCAATTACTAGCAAAAATTTTAACAGCAGAAAGATTGCTTCTGAACTGCTTCCAAGGTTTCCCTTGAAGTTTTCTGTATTTAAGCAGCTGTGCTTTAAGCTGAGCTGGATGGAAGCAAGTTAAATGGCCTAGTGGGAAAAGCAGCGCAGAACTGGAGCCTGGAACAGCGAGCAAGGGAAAACCCAGGTGAAATGAGATCACAGAAGGGACAGATTTATTCCTGAGTGTACGACAGACCTTAAAAACTGAGGGATAAGGACAGATAAATGTATCAGTTAGAGATTCTGTACCAGATAGTCCCTATGAGGGTGTGCTGTGTGCTCAGAGCTGGAACTCTCCTCTCGGGCTGAGACTCACCAAAGAAATGGTTGGTGTGGATACACCTGGAGTCCTGTGTCCAGCTCTGGAGTCCTCAGCACAGGAACAACATGGACCTGTTGGAGCGGTTGGCCATGAAGATGATCAGAGGACTGGAGCACCTTGGCTATGAAGACAGGCTGAGAGAGCTGGGGCTGTTCAGCCTGGAGAAGAGAAGGCTCCGGGGAGACTTTAGAGTACCTTTGAGTATCTGAAGGGGCTACAGGAGGGATGGGGAGGGACTCTTTGCTCAGGGAATATAGTGACAGGACAAGGAGGAATGGTTTTAAATGGAAAGAGGGTACATTTAAAGTGGGTCTGGGGAAGAAATTCTTTGCTGTGAGGGTGGTGAGACCCTGGCCCAGGTTGCCCAGAGAAGCTGTGGCTGCCCCATCCCTGGAGGGGTTCAAGGCCAGGCTGGATGGGGCTTGGAGCAACCTGGTCTGGTGGGAGGTGTCCCTGCCCAGGGCAGGGGGTTGGAACTCAGTCTTGAATATCCCTTCCAACTCTAACCACTTTATCCTTCCATGGGGAAACACTGCTCTTTTCCAAGCGTTTCGTGGGTTAGTTTTCTTGGTGGTGGTGTTTGGGTTTTTGTTTCATTTTTGTAACAGGATTCAGGTCTATTTGAAGAACAAGCCTAATCTCAACTAAACCCTTCTCTTTAAGTAAAACCAGAACTGTGTCCCCTTCTACCCAAAGTGCTGCAGGTACAGGAGTTTCTCTCTAACCTGTGTTTGTCAGTCGCTGAATACTCAGCAGCTTTTTCAGTCTTCAATATTTATTACCTTCTATTTATGATCTGCTTGGCTAATTGTCCTGGGTAAAGGCTTTCTATATGCCATCAGGAGGAGCTACAAAGCTTGTCTAATGAGTGCCCATTTCTTACAGGGCTGCCCGTTGCAGTTTTTCCGTCAGTGCTTTTGTGAAGATGGGGTATGTAAGCTGAGAGGCTTTGTTTCTACCTGTTTTCCTGCCTTTCTGTGCACCAGATTCGTGTAACATAGGAATTACCCCAACCTGTATTCCTGTTGGGATGGAAGAACGGGCTGGAAAAGGGCCTTGTGGTTTTCTGGCCCACAGATAATTACTGAGACCTGTCAGGGCTCGTTAGTCATAGGAGTGGTACTGCTTAATTGCAACTTCTTTGGCATGATCAGAATACATTGGTGTTTTAACATAAAGAAACAAAACAGTTGTGAGTGTTCCTTGTATACAAGTATTTGTTGTGTAAATTTGGGTGGGTGACCTGCCCAGGTGTCATAATAGTTGCCAGGAGAAAGCCTGATGCTCTGGTATCTCCTTCACCCGACATGATAAAGGCAAGAGTGGTCCATGTTCATGGCTCTAGAAGAGGAAGTAGAGTCAATCTGTACATTAATCAACCTTTTTAAAGTTAATTGATATATTTTGTAATTTTTTTTCCCCTGACTTGGTATGCAGCTGTAGGATTCTGTTGAGTGAAAGTTCATCTATGGCAAGGAGTCTTTACTGGTCTTTACTGGTTAAGGTAAGACTAGGGAATCACGGCACTTGTCACAGACTCTCCCGTGGCTTTTCTTCCTGTCCGAATTAATTCAATTTAAGTCGGTAGCAGTGGATCTCGCTTAACAACAGCAGTTTTTGAAGCTGGATACGTGGCTTAGAGTACCCAGACTGGTGCATGCACATTGCAATGAATCATACTGGAAAACAGAATTGGGTTTGGTTGTGGAGGCTTCTGCCGCCAACTTAGATGGGACAACTTAGAAATCATGGTTAGGAGAGATGAATGTTGCCCATGGTCTTTCTGTGGACTAAAAAGTGGCTTGAAAGACCTGTGCTCTTTCTCTGTTTTTCTAAGTTTCTATGGCTGATTTGATAAACTGCTTTGGATCACAGGAACATACTGAAGGTTGACTAAAAAAGAAGTGCAAGTTGGTTTGGCTTCTAAAACAAATATTAAGTTGGAAAATGTGGGCAAGAGCCCTTGTTTGTGGACTGTTTGCTTGTTGAAGTACTAGAATGTGCATGGGAAATTCAGAAAACAGAGTCGATTAAGGCTAATAAATACATAGGCTCGTAACACAGAATCCACCCAGCACCTTTTGTACGTAGCATGCCTGAGGCTGATGTGAGGAACTGGGAATGTCAGCCAAGCTTTGTTTTCCTTTGTTGTTTTTCCTCAGTTCAGTATCAGTTTTCAGCACCAGGCCGTGTTCCCATGAGCTGGAGTTTGGAAATGTAATTTCACTCACGCGCCCCTCTTCAGGTATGAAGTGGATGAAAGCCTCTGTGGAGCTCACACACTGGGATAGCAGCTTTGCTAGGAAACTGGAGAGGATCCACGAGAACTTTTTCACCTTAGCGTTTAACTCTTTGTTGCTCACTTTGTGGAAGTTTTTTACAAATGTCCATTCATTAAGTAAAGCCTAGTTCTTAGGGCTGACTTCAAGCTTCTCTTCAAGTAGCTTGTTCCATTATAAAGGACCAATGCTGTCTGACTCTGTTCTGAAAGTGGTGGCTTAGATTAGACAGGAGGGACCATGATTACACTATTCCTTAACTTGCTTAGGAATGATCATATTCTGAATAGCACTGAATTTAAGGTTTTTTATCATCAATTTTTAAAGAGCTTGATGCTATTTCTCGTTCTTGCCCTATTGGTCTTTACTGAAGACAGACAAAATTGGGTAGTCTGCAGCCTTTAGGAATTCATGGCGCTCAGGGGCATTTTTCATAATTTTCAAGTGTCCTTGTATTTTATATTTCATTTTATTATTTATATTTTTATCGCATGTTATTGTTTTGCCTGAGATGATGATTATTAAAGATGTTAGCTCAGCTTCCTAAAGTCTGCTTTAGGAATTAGCTCTGTAATGGAGAGGCACAGAAGGAAACTGAAGCGTTTTGATTTCCCCATGGGTCAGCTGTGTGATAGCCGTGTGTTACGCACAAGATCATGCTTGAGTTGGTTGCCCACGTTGGTGCAAAGAGGTAGTAGTGAAGGGAAACAAGTTCACCTGGTGCAATTTCATCAGCAAATCAAAATGCAGCACTGGCCTAGTTCAGAAGAGAATGCTTGAAGTTTTTCATGATATTTTTTAGTCCAAAAAGAGAATTTTTAATTTAATTAAATTAACATCCCATGTTATGGTAATGGTACTTGTGTGGTGGGATATATCAAAATATAATATAATGCAATATAAAATGTAATACAATGTAATTGTATTTTATCTGCCTGGTAATTTACTGGCCCTAACTGGAAGAAAAGGAACAACTCTATGGAAGCACATATTAGACTTGTAGTGACTAGAAAGCAAGCTGTGGCCAAATACTTTTATTGTATATGGATAGATAAGATGTAAGTACTGTAAACCTTTTTTTTCTGCAAATCTGTACTCCTATTTTCCATCAAAACTGTAGTCAGTAAGACTTGCAATAGGAATGGCAGGAGGGGGGGAAGAAGCATTTTTGCTTAATAACAAGGGGGAACTAGGATAAAATAGATTTATTTAAATTTTACAATTGCTATAGCGCTGCTTTCTTCTGGAGAGAGGTGCTGGAAATCTAGTGGGCTTTCTTTAACAGACTTGAAAAATCCGGATTTTGCAGTGGAGCAAACAGGAGCACCACACAGATTGGACCATAAGGCACCACCCTGGGTAAACTCTGAGAAATTGGGGAGTTTGAAAACTCTTCTGGATTTCTTCTTCATATTTTTTTTTTCCAAGTGAGATGGGAAATAAAGGAGATAGATTATTAGCTTACAGGCTGATAATAAAGCAGCCAAAGCAGATGGTAAGAATGATAAAGGAAAAGAGAAGCTTTATGCATAGCTCATTAACCGCGGTTGGCAATTCGTTTGCAGATTTTTATGAGAAACTCTGCAACAAATAAAAGTGCAAGTTAAAAAATTAGGCAAAATTTAAGGAGGCTAAAATCCGCCCAATTAAGGCAAATATATAATACACCCTAGACTCAGAAAACTTTATTTTTTACAGTTAAAGTAAATGTTTACCAGTTTCTTGCAAGCCTCAAAGGTAGTGAGAAAATTTCAGTTGCTTGCTTTTTAACATATAAAATAAAACCTAATGGTTCTTTTAGGAAGTTGTCAAGACAAAGCTACATGTGTGAACTTAAGGGGAAGTGATTTTATTTTACAGATTTTTTAAACAGATTTAACTATCTTCACTCCCTAACAGTCACAAGCATTTGAACAAGTATGCCCAGGGGGTCTTCCTGGGACAGTGTGTGTCACGGAAGGAAGGAATGCTGGTGGTCCTTGGCGTGGTTCTGGGCTTCTTCTGGACTGGCAACAATGGCCTTCTGTATTGCTTGGGAGTCAGTAGTTGACAAAATATGTGTCGTCTTAGCCTACTGGAAAAGAACAGGTATGGGATGTCCTGCCACCGTCCTCTTGTTAGGATGGCAGGTCTTCACCTGGCAAGTCAGCAAAGCTGTGCTCTGGCCAGATGTCCTGGTTTAAGGTAAAACAGACCAATTTTCAGTTCAGTGATTTTGACTTCTTCGTTGGGCCTCTTCTAACTAACTAAACTCTGAGATTAACAGCACATTGTTCAGAACCTGATAAAACCTGATTATATCAAGGAACAATGTGTGGAGAGGATCCTGCTTATACTTGTTGCTAGAACAACCAAGGGGCAGGTACCTTTGTTATTTGCCCTGTTGGAGGGTCGGAAGTGGAAAAGCCCAGAGAGGGTCCCACCTGTGGGGAAGAGGGGACAGGAGAGGTGACCCAAAACTGACCAGCAGAGTGTTCCATCCCATCTACCCCACGCCCCGTATAAAGGCGGAGGGATCAAAGGGTCAACTCTCTTTCTTCAATAGCTGCCACCCAAAGAGAACCCTGTCTGTTTGTCTGCCTTGATCCCGATACATGCATTCCTGACTCCAGAGCTGGAATCCAGCTCCTTTCTGTCATTAAGTCCAGTCTGTGACTTTTCCCGATGCCTGCTGGTGATGTCATCATCACCCTGAGAGCTTGATACAATTTTGCATATACTGTATACTTTATTTCTCTTTGTAAAGTGTTCTTATTTTTTATTATAATTTCATTATCTATTAATATTTTCATTAAAATAGATTATTTTTTATCCTAAACTCATACATTTCTTTATCTCTTCCTCCTGTCTCTTTTTAGAAGAGGGAGTGAGGAGCCATCTGTTATGGGTCAATCTGGCCAAATCCACATCAGAGTGCAGACCTTCTGGTCTTAATATCAACACACTCCTCAGCTGTGCTGCTGGAAGGGGTGTTCTTCATTGTCAATACTGATTTTGCTTTTAATCCCAGTTCTGCTGATTCTTGAGGTGCTGTTGTACATCAGTTTCATACATTCGTGTTTCATTCCTACCAGTCCTAGTATTTGTCTTGCAGTTCTCTAGTATTTGCATGTAGCAGTGAAATGATATACTCAAGTAATTGTGGTCACAGTATAAGAGGAAAACACTATTAGCTATGCTAAAAAGGAATGTAATGAACTCTGCTGGTCTTCTAAGCCACATGCAGTAGATGAACAAGATGAGAAATAAAATACAAAAAATCACTGTGAGAGACAGCTTGGTTCTACATGAATCCTGCAGGTGTCCTCACCCCGCTTGGACTCAGCAATGATGTCTCAATGAATTTATAGATAGATACAAAATAGGATCAAAGTTCAAGACTCTTCCTGAAAAAGTGGGGTTTCATTATGTATTACCTTTGCTCATTGTAAATTTGTCACCAGGAAGTTAGTACAAACTCGTGCGCTACAAGCAGCCCACCTCGAGGGCTGGGTCCAGTTCCAGGCCGCTTCCCACCAAAAAGAAACTGAGGGGCTGGAGCAGGTCCAGAGGAGGGCAACGGAGCTGGTGAGGGGTCTGGAGAACAAGTCTCCTGAGGAGAGGCTGAGGGAGCTGGGGGTGTTCAGCCTGGAGAAGAGGAGCCTGAGGGGAGACCTTCTCCCTCTCTCCAGCTCCCTGAAAGGAGGGTGTAGCCAGGAGGGGTCAGTCTCNGTTGATGCTTGAACTAGATGATCATAAGGTCCCTTCCAACCTAGACAATCCAGTGACTCTAAGAATTCTCTTCTATTACAAGCCTTCTCATTTCTTTGCTGGAAGACTCCTGTAATCATCTGCTGTCTGAGTAGTATCTCAGTGATATTTGTAAATGTTTCCCTTTCATGTCTTCTTGGAAAACCATTTTTGCCCTGACTGTGTTTATCAGCTGCACCATTTAGGAGTTATTTCACAGGAGTTGCTGCAGCCGCTTTTATACTCAGGAATAATGGAAAGGCCAAATCAAACGCTGTGGGACTTCTCCTCCAGTTGGGGCATTTACATGCAGCTCACTGGAGAGCTGTGTAAACAGCTGCTTTGTCAGTTCACCTGCTAAATAAAGAAGCCTGAAGGAAAGTTAACTGCACTGAGCTGAGGTTCACAACTTTCCAAAGGCGGCTGCTGGATATTAATTCACCTAAATTAGAGGTGAAATGTGCTGCTTGTGCCCGTCGGGAGCTGGGAGCTGCTGCCCTTGGAAACAGTGAGGTGTTACCTGTGATGGGTTTGGTGGTATCTTCTGTTGGTTTGGAGCTCACTGCCTGTTGTGGGTGGAGTAATTAACATCACACTTGAGAGAGAAGTAGTGAAATATTAAGTTGAAACCATGATTTAAGAAAATCAGTAGTAAATGCAACAGTGTTTTACAAGATTCAATGCGCTTGGTCATTTACTGCACAGAGGACAGGGTCAGACAGGCTGTCAGGGACCCTCCTGTTGAGTTATGAGGTTCGGAAAGGACCCCCTTGCTTTCTAAACTGCTTCTCGGAGAGGACTCTTCTGGGTGCTCTGGATCCAATTCTAGTCCCAGACTTGGTCAACGGTTCACATCTAAAGGATTATATATGTGCAAGGAATCTCTTCTGTTGCTGAGCTCAGATTTCAAAGTTCATCATGCTCTGAGTCACGTACCAAGACTCTGTTTCAAGAATGGAATCTCTCACCCTCAAGGAGCAGAACCTTAAGTGAGTGTCCTCAGAAAAAGGGAGATCCTGGTGTGCTGCCGCTGCAGCTCCAAGGGCTCTTGGGCTGTCCACTGTTGATAAAGATAATTGACCTATAGTTTTATTCTCATGGGAACAAAATATCTAGGTCTTCACTCCAGACAGTATTTTGGCTGTGTTGCCGGCCAGCCCTCAAAGTCCAGGTGCAACTTCTAGCAACTGATGTTGTGATGGTCATGATGGCCGTGGCCCGAGCAGGAGCCCTGGGAGTGGGGAAAATTGGGGAAAAACAGGGAGAACATGTGGCCATGCTGCCTTTCTGGGGTACACATCTCCCACCGGACTCTGGGTGCCTCCCAGTGCACAGCTCCTAGTCTGTCCTTGAGCTATTCCCAGAATCCATGTCACGGGCTCTCATGCTGTAAAGTGGAGTGGATGAACGGAGCACGGCTTTGTTTTTTTAACTTAGCTCTGATTACTTGTTCCCTCTCAGCTGAAATTAGTCACTGTGTTTGAGCTGAATAAACTTACAGTTTGGGCAAGGAAAGAACACGGCCCTATTTTGTTGAATGCTTCCTAAGGTTTGCCCCTTTAAATTCCCGTTATACCTGCTATGTCTGCTAGAGAGGATGAGTCTTCCTGCTGTATTTTAATGGTGAAGAAAAGGTTTGCATCTCCATTTAAAGCAGAATTGGGCTTTTCCTCTTGACTGAGAGGTGGTGCACTTGCATCTTTCTCCACGCGTGGGTGTAAAAATATTGAAGTCTTTATGGTCATGCCAAAAATGGAGGTCTTGTGATAATCCATCCGGTTTTGTCTTAATTTAGAAGAAAATATTGGGACAGGATGCACAACAATAGGCACATTGCATGGAGGAGGTGATATGTTTGCCAGGAATGAGAATGTGATAGTTGTACGTTTGATTTGCATCTCCAGAATGTGTTATTACTCTCAGAATCTAAATGAGTAAGTTAAAAAGTAAAATTTGAATCAAGCACTTGATGGAATGGAAAAAAAAATCTTCTGGTAAATAGAGGGGAATGTAGGAATTACTGTCCGAATGGGATGGGTTTGAAGCTCTCAAACTCAGATGTAATTTTACAAAAGTAAAGTAAAAAATATGTCTACTATGCAGAACACTTCAAACTGAAAACAGTAGTCAGAATTTTCAACTCCCCCAAAAGGCAGGCACTTGAAAATATTGACTTGAATGTCTAAATAATTCAGGACTTTGGGTTTTTTTTACCTTTAATGAAGACAGAACCTGTAATCCTCTTGCGATTTCCCTGTTGATAGTGTTGCCAACAGTACACAGTTACTGTGCAGGAGTGCACCAGTTCCCAGCTTTCTGTGGTAAGGGGAGCCTGGCAGTGGGACAGTGTGGGGGGACGTGTGGGAAGCTGGACCCATTCCCCCTCAGCCATAACGTTTATTCTCTTCTCATGGTGGGTACCTCTCTTCTCGTGGTGGGTACCTCTCTTCTCCTGGTGGGTACCTCTCCTCACAGCAGCTGGCACTGGGTATAATCAACAAAAAGGGTCTGTGATAGCAAAACACGATCCACTGCTTTGCCTGTGACTTGAGTGCCAAGCTGAGAAAAGCAATTCAGGTTGCCTAAGAGAAGGCTTAGAGGTTTGGTGTTCCCTTTCTTCTGCTGACTTGCTTCTGGACCAGAGCTCAGCTGCCAGGTGGCTTGTAATGCCATAGAGTTTACCCCAGCTGGAGAGTAACCTTGATATTCTTTGGTGTTGCTAATGGGCATTCACCGTAGCTGTAACACGCAGCAAATGCATAAACGTTCCTAGAAGAGCTGCCACAATATATAATCTCTTCGAATAGGGGCTGAAATCAGCCGCGTTGCAGGACTTGCAAGATATTCAGAAGATGTCTCCTTGCTGTGTGCTAAGGAGAAAATTCCCCTCAGGTGCCTTTAGGGACCCTACAGATATTCTGTCAATAAGGGGATGTGCTTGGAAAATTATATCTGATAGAGGATTATTATAATTATCTTTCAGCTGTCACCTGATAAACCTTTTTACATCAAAACCACAGGTTATTATTATATTTACAACATATACTTAATTTAATACATGTATAATATTATCTATTATATAAACACAAACCCAGCTTTACTGTTGGTACTTCTAGCCATTTTGTTATTTTTGCATTATTTTGCGTAGGAGGCTTCCTGATATATATATATATAAAAAATCAAATATTGATATAATCATTGATAAGATCAGTGAGGAGGGATAATTCCCTTTAATAATACTCACTTAATTTTGCAGGCGAGAAAATAAAACGTGATCTTAATGAAACTTGTCAGTAGCCTGTGAACTAGTTGTTTCATCAAGATGACACAAAATCACCCTCACAATTACCTTTGGTTATAAGAAGTGTCGTTGTTCACTGTAATGTGCTCTTTTCTCAAAACCTCAATTTTAAGTGTCGAATACTACAAGATTTGTATCGTGTAGCTCAAATTCAGTGACATACACAAAATCAAATCACTAGACTGTTGCTGTAAGGGTACATTTCTTAAATGAGTACATTGTTCTGCAGTGATTAAAATAAAATTAGTCTTTTGAAATGATCCCCTTCCTAGGCTGCAATAATGGGTTTTTCTTTGTTCTTCATCCCACCTATAAATATCTTTCCCTCCCTTTCTAATTGCCAGGAGGTTTGGGTTCTGTGAAGACTCATTCTCTGTCTCTCTTTTCCTCTTTTTTTTCCTCAAGACGTATTAAACTTCCAGCCCTTGAAGTTGGCTTCAATTTACACGTTGGTTGCCGAATCTATGTTTGATAAATCCTTGTCCACAGATGTTGCCTGCTTTAATTGCTTAATTTTCCGACTAATGGATGGAAACTTGAACAGACGCACTGTTTTCTAACCAAAGGGGGGATGAAAAAAATAGACACAGAAGAACTGAAGTCAGCTCCTAGAAGGATTCAGAGCCCACCTTTTCTATCTAATTAGCTTCTGAAGTTGGTTCAGGGTTGAGGCCTTGAGAGTTGTTTAGAAAAGCAAAATGTGAGCCCCAAAAACCGAGGGGTGGGAAAAGGTCAAGCAGAAGATGCTCGGTTCTAAGACAGGGTGAAAGCTCCCTAATTGAAGCACATCTGCATACACAGGTGTGGACAGGCAGGCAGGCACCTACTGCATAAAAGAGCCTCCAGGATCACAAGAGTGCAGGTCTTGTTCAGCATTAAGGGAGTATGTTTGCCAGCTGAAGATGAAGAGAGGCGCTGCAGGAGTTTGACAAGGCACTAGAGCTCTCTGCTTTTGTAAACATCAGCTGGATCCTCACAGACACACACACACCCCCCCAAGGCAAAATGTGAGCTAGAAACGCAGACACACTGGCCTTGGAGGCTGCTTTGAGAGCAGGGCTGTTGCTGTAAATTCCTTGCAAGGAGACAGAATCATAGAATCAGCCAGGCCAGAAGGGACCTCCAAAGGTCATCTAGAACTACCTCCCCACAGTCACAGGGACACCCCCAACTAGACCAGGGAGGTGGTTGAGGCCCCTTCCCTGGAGATACTCAAGGGGAGGCTCAATGAGGCCCTGGGCAACCCATTCCAGTGTTCCACCACCCTCAGAGGAAAGAACTTGTTCCTAATATCCAATCTAAATCTGCTCTTCTCCAACTTAAAGCCATTGCCCCTCGTCCTGTCACTGCAGGCCTTTGTAAACAGCCTCTCCCCAGCCTTCCTGGAGCCCCCTTCAGGTATCGGAAGGCTGCGATTAGGTCTCCTTGGAGCCTCCTCTTCTTCAGGCTGAACAACCCCAGCTCCCTCAGCCTGTCCTCGAAGCAGAGGTGTTCCCCACACATCGGGTGCCGTTCTGGCTTGTTCCCCAGGCAGCTGAAATTGTCTTTTCCTTGGCAGTTCTTGTCTTGAGCTGTTAGAGTTGAATTTTCCCTCCTCTTTTTCAATAATCCTAAGTGGTGAGTGTGTTTAAGAGTGCAAAACCACAGTTTTAATTGTTGTCTTGCTGAAGCGGGAAGGAAAGAGTGAAGGAAGACTTTCCTCTAAGGGAATTGAAAGCCACGAGTTCTGATTGCTTCTGGTGGGGAAAAGGCACTCAACATGGTGAGTGCATCAGTGCAGAAGAATCATGTCATCAAAGTCATGTCCCAGAGAGCACATGGTCGGTGAAAGAGGAGGAAGTGAGACGCTATATAGGGCTGTCATCTGGAAAGCATGGGTGGGAGAGCAGGGGCAGCAGTCTGGGCTTCCACAGCGTGGTCTCCTGGTACAGCTTCCTAGAAAAAATCAGAAGTCAACCAGGAAATAGTCACTGGAATCCAATGCTCTGTCTTGATACTTTTCTATTGACTTCTCTAGTAGCTGGAGTTTAACTTGAAAACACTGATCGCCATGTAGTATTTTGGAATAACAGGAGCTTTTCAGAGAGTCTTCTGAGCTGTGGTTCAAAGTGCTTGGAGGGCCTTTTGCCAGGCTCTTGGGGGTGCTGCCATATGGCAGTGCCCAGCATGGCATAGGCTGATTCCATCTAGTGGTTAAGGATTTCTGATCCTCCTTTTGAGGTTTCAGATTCTTTTGGCAGTCTGGCTATTAGAGCTATTATCTTTGACTTTTACTCATTTGATACCATATGAGTTAAATCATGGAGCGTGTTTGAACGTTGTTCAAAGTCTAAGATGATTCCTTAGGCTGTACATCCAAGAAAAAATAACCCATTATTTTTATTGTTTTTTTTTCTTTCAAAATGAAGGACTGTTTGGAAGTAAATAAAAGAAGTCATAGGGTTTTAACTGAACATAAACTTCACATGTTGAGATACTTAAGTGAGCAGATGAGATCCTTGAACACTCAACATAATGTTTAGAAACAGCAAGGTGCTGTTATTTTTGTGCAAGTGTTTACGATGCGGTTGGTGAAATAGGTTGTTCCGTTTTAAAATACATCCTAGCGGTAAGTCACGCCTTTTGGTCAATGAGAGTACTAACAGTTGTGACTTACCCAGGGAATGCGGGTTGGTTTTCCATCACTTGAAGTCTTTCAATCAAGCGTGGATTCCTGTCTCGAGAGAGGCTTGTTCCAACAGCAAGTTGTGGTTTTGATGCACAAATAAGTGGTGAAATTGACTGGGTTTAGGCAGGAGGTGAGACTAAATGATTACAACTGGCTCTTTTGGGGACCATATAAAATTTTTATTAGTAAAAATTCAAACCTGTTTGGACAGCGAGAATGTTTCTTGGCTCGTATGACCTTTTACAGTGTTGTTTTTCCATGGAAAGAAGAAAATCTTTACAGAATCTATAAAGAATGCTCACTTCTTTAGTCATACGATTCCCCTCTACTGTATTTGCAGGTGTTTTATTTCCTCTCCTGCAGTTCTAGCTTCATTTTATATTTATTATCTGGCTTCATCCAAAAGTTTCCTGCTGCAAGTATTTTTCTTAGCAGTCCTTGGGAAGTAGAGTTTATTATGAAATGTTCTCTTTTTTTTCTGTGCATTGAGAAAAACATTGCCTGTTCAAAAGCTTGGGTGTATTTCTGAGGATTAGAATTGAATTTTTTTTTCTAACATCAGTATTTCAACCTCTTCGTGATTACAAGCCTTTCTTTCAAATGATTTTAACAGTGGAAAGGGGTAGGATGAGCATGAGAAATCCCTCTTTCTAGTAGTGCACCTACCCATCACTTGGTCGAGCAGCCCTGCAGACTTTTGGCTATAACAAAATACGTTCCTCACTAACAAGCACCATGCCGCATGACCCAGAGACACCTTAATTAAGAGGAGAATAAACAACATATACATATTTGTAGGAGAGATTAGACATTTTCAGAGATTTTTTTCTCTATGGCTTGGTTTTCTTGTCAGCTCTGTGTCAGTTACTCTCCTTAATATGGTGCGATATCTAACGGAGCCAACGAGATCCTTGAATACAAGACCCAGTGTGTAGAAACAGCAAGGTGGTACCGTACCTGCCGGCACAAGCTACTAGTTGTCAAATGTCTCATTATTCTTCTTTTTCTTTACTAGCGATCTCCCTCCTGCCCTGGCTTCAGTAGTGCCTTGTTGAGTTGCGCTTTCGGCAAGTTTATTCCCCTTTGAAGGAAGCACTGTGTTGGGCATTATTACCTTGCTGAATTTTGCTGTCGACATCAGCAACTTCAGAAAAGTTGTTCTAAGAGTAGAGTTGTTCTAAGAGGTAACACGGTCACAGGCTATTCCTAAAGGGCCTGAGGGACTTCTTGTCAGGAGGTGGAAAAATCTTTTCCCTTCTACCGCCCCGCTGCAGCCCTACTGTAAAGGAACTCTCTGTGTGTAGCTATGGAACTCCTGAAGGATCACTTGGAAAACTATGGAGAAAACTTCTCGTATTTCTCCATCAGCAGCAGTTGGGACAAAGAAGTCGTTCTCCTTATCCAGTTTTAAAAGTGAAGCAGCTCACTTCAGTGGCTCGGTTTAGTGTGAGCTGGTGATAAAAGCTCCTTAGCTCTAGGTTGTTAAGTGGTGTTGCTGTGGGGGGGCTGCCCGGGTCCTGGCACCCTTGTCCTTCACATACGCAGCAGGTGGGTACCTACAATGTGACATGTACACGTCCATCGGTCGCTTGACAGCTAGGTGTTGGTCCTGTTGTGGGTTAATATCCAAATACGTGCTGAGTACATACACATGCTCTCCACAACCCTTCAGAGTTGAGTTGAGTAGAGCACCCTTTGTGTTTCAGGGTACCAACCCTCTTAGCATACTAAAAAAAGCAGCCAAATTTAATTGTATTAATAAATGAAGACAGTAACTTCCTGAAGTGCTTAAGGAAGTTGTTTCTGGTTACGCCTGCTGAGGGGGGAGGCTGAGGAGTAGTGAAGGAAACAGATTCAGGAGACTTTCTGGCAGTAACTGTCTGTGAGCAAGACTCTGACAGCAGAGACATGCATCTGGTTCTGCCTGCCGTTAATGAGCGTTGCAGGCGCGCATCTCAGGCCAAACTTGACTCTGTATTTCTCATCATATTGGCTGTGTGAGCTTGTCACCATTTATTACGTTAACCCTTTGGCCAGATTATTGCAAAAAAAAATACTGCGTACTCTTGCTACTTGACAGCATGCAGTCTCTGAATCATATATACCGAGTTAGCTTTTGAACTTGTAGCTGCTTTGATTTATTTGCTGCTGCCTCAGGAGTTTCTGTCTGCTTTAAAATCATGTCTGAGTTATATTACCACTAGGAGTTATTTCATGGCTTAGCTGCTCTACGTCTCCGCGTTTCACTTACTGTGTATCTTAATCACTCTTAGCTTCACCAACCCACAAGTCACCATCTTGACTTCATTTTCATTACACTTGTGCCTCCATAATAAAATCAAAAGGAAAACACACACACAAAAAAAAAAAAGTGGAAATTTTCTCTTAAACAAGATGCTAACCAAAGTCAGCTGTACTTGTTTTGAATGAAGCTCCAGCCTCATTAAATCCTAACATTCGTTACTTCCTGCCAGCTCAGACGTGCTAGGAAGAATATATCATCTGCTCCTTTTCAACCACAGCCTCTGTATGTCTTATTTGTAAATGCATGTGCAAAATTGGGGAGCAAATGAACATCAGTGAGCTGGGACTGGGAGCATGAAATGTGGCTGTTGACGGCTCGGGCCTCCGTGGTGTGATGGCAACCCAAATATCACCTGGGTTTTGGTCAGTTCCAGGCACTGGAACCGTTTCCAGCACAAGGAGGTCAATAGTCAAATGAAAGTTAGAAGAAGTACGGCTGAGCTAATGCAGCCAGAAGAAAAAGTAACTCATCTTCTAATTGGAGTTGACATTTCTAGCGCAGAAAAACATACCATTAAGTAGAGGTGTCCATGAATCTGTTGAGTGTTGCTGAAGTTCAGAGCCTGATCGAAGAGACCTTCTGGTTTTCATCCCATTTCTTGAATGCTGGAAAAAAGGCTCAGTCCCTTTTGTAAGCCTTCTGAAGGAAAAAAGCCTTGGTGTATAGGGATTCTAGCTTTCTAGGTTTTGAGACGTGGAAAACAGCTGTTGTGGGACAGCATTGCTTTAGCAAGAAAAGTTGAGCTGCAAGCGAAGTGTTTTTAACTGTGACCATGAGTGGAATCACAGAGAGGTTTCTGTCCTGCAGGGAGCCGTTAGAGGACAGGACAGATGCAAGACTTGAGCCTGCTCTCGTGCTCCATGGGCTTCCTGCACCTGAAAAAACAAAACTCCAGTTGCTATGAAATGCAGGACAATTTTGGATATCCCCACACACACTCTCGTGGCACAACCCTACTCTGTAGCCGTTGATTCTGTGTATGTAGCGATGATTTGAACCTAACGTTTTAGCTGTGTCCGTTTCGTAACAGGGATCAAAGTTAGACAGCTCTAGGAAGTGTTGTGACACTACGCTGGAGGGGGCGGATTTGCTATGTCTGAGATTTTTATTTTACCATAGGGAGAACACAACCAGTATGCATATCTTTTTTTTTAGCCTCTTACTACTTTTTTTTTTTTCCTTCAACAGTATCCAGGGTAGTGTCATGGTTCTGACCAGTCAGAAAAGACAGATGATTTCCCCCTGCTCCCTCCTCTAAGGAAAANGAACAGGCAGGGTCCTCCTTGGACGTCGGCCACGGAAGGAAGAGAGTTGCCCCTTGGATCCCTCAGCTTTTCTCCTGAGCACGATGCGGCTGGGATGGAATACCCCAGGGGGTCGGGTGTGGGTCCCCTCTCCTGTCCCCTCCTCCCCACAGGTGGGACCCCTCCACGCTTCTCCGCTTCCCACCCTCCAAGGGGGCCAAGAAGGCAATTCCCTGCCCTTGGTTGTTCCAGCAATGAGGATGAGCAAGGGCCTCTCTGCACCATCCCTTGGTGCCATCAGGGCTCAGCACCCTGAGCGGGAGCAGGTTCTGCACGAGGGGCTGTTAATTGCAGAGTGGAGTTGGTTAGAAGAGGCCAAGCTACAAAAGTAAAATTGTGAAACAGAGAATTGGTTTGTTTTACCTCAAACCAGGACAGGTAGAAACAGTAAAGATGTAGAGAAGGCGAAGGAGAGTGTCTAACAGCTTCTGTACAGAGGTGGTGGAGAAGGTAATGGAGTGGGTTGTTGCCCTGGAAAAAGAGATTTGTAAAAGGAGAGAGGAAAAAAAACATGATGGGGGCAAGGGAGAACATAATTAGAAGATGCTTTCTCACTGTTCTTTGGAATTAAAACATTGGCACAACCTGGTGAAATTATCATGCAGGTGGTTACAAATAAACCAGCTCCCTCTTGTATTTGAGATGTCACAGTTACGTGATGTGATTCGAGTCCATGGGATGTTTTGGAGGCCTGAAATAAACAGAAGAAGAGGTCGAACGTGCTTGTGGCATAAAAGTGCAGGTGGAAGCGATGCTTGTAGAGATGTTGTGCAGTGAAATATTCAGCAGAGCTGTCTGTACTGCCTACACCTTCAGCTTCAGAAGTCCCCGAGCTACAGCGTGCTGGCAGCAGGGAGCAGTCATCCTGGGAATGCGCTTCTCTTGAGTTTTTGCCGTGGGTGTTTGCTGCTGGCCGGTGTCGGAGGTGATACTGGGCTGTGGCGACCTCTCGCTTTACACAGCGTGACTGCCAGTTGGTGTTGCACCAGTGGGGCAATGCGCTGCTGCTCCAAGAGCTTTCCATCTAACCAGACACATCAAAAGGTGGGGGAGTGAAACGTGCTTGTTGAGGTACGGTAGGGTGGTCGTGGCTCTACAGGGAAGGAGCTACGTGTACATTTGGAGAAATCCTCATGAGTCTGTAAGAATTTGATATTTTTTTTTCACTTTGGAGACAGGAATCTGCTCTAACAAAAAAGAAGGAATTTCTCACAAACTCCTGAGGTTTTATTTCTGCAGATGAGATGAATTCAGGATGGTTTTTCTTATGAGAAATGACTCAGTAAAGCAAATTTTCCTTTCAGTGATGAGTTCTACATCTAGATGAGTCCAAACAGCCGTTTGGGTATTACGACCAATCCTCTTCAATAAAAGCAAGTCCTGCTTCTCAAGTTGGTTCTTCTGCCCAACTTTAGGGTAGAGCCTCTTTGGGTGTTTTTAGTTTTAGCGATACACACTCACCTGGGTGTTTGCCGCTAGATCCCAGTAGTTACCAGTGGAGTTCCCTGTAGCTCCGCCGTGCAAGTTCATTCCAATTAAATGCATTAAAATAATTCTTTCTTTCTTTCTAAAAAGAACAAAGTCCTTTCTAAAAAAAGATACTTTAATGTCTTGATTTCAATGATTTGGGAATGTGAATTGCCCACAGCTGGTGATGAAACACTTATCCTTCTCATTTTAAAGATTATATAAACATCATTCATTTGGGCACTAGAGGCACCTCTCGTTCCATTGCAATTGTTTCCTCAATTTGATAACTTCTTAATCTTTTGTATGAAAAATTTTAAATTAGGAAAGGCACAATTAGGAGTCAGTAAAATGATTCATAACACTTCTGCTACGGTTTTGTGCCGTCCAAAGCCACTGGATTGTTTCTCAGATATTACTAAACCAGAAAAGAACTGAACTGAGTAGGGCAGGGAAGGAGCTTCCCAGTGTGAAGAAACTGAGCTCTGGTTTGTTTGATGTATCAGCTTATTCTAAGAAGGTCTGCTTGAGATGAGTTGCTTTAATATGGCATGATCTCTCCTTTTTGATCCTGGCAAGTATTGGAGCATGTAAAGAATGAAATCATGTCCTTTTGTACAAGCTATTGGCTACTTGTGTTGCCCTTGAAAATATTTAAGATGATGCAAGTCACAGTGAATTTCACGGGAGATTAAAACCTAATCTTTGATCAAAAAATGAGTGTTAATATCGTAATGGAAATAGCTTACTGGCAAAATCCCTCTTAGCCTCATACCAACTCTTGATTTTGTATCTGGTTTTGTTTGGTTGCTGTGGCCCTTCACATTTCCAGGAGAAAGTCTCTCCTGTGTTTATTTTTTTCCTTTCCTTTTGAAGGTAGGAATCTCACCTTTTCTGTCACCAGCTCTTTGAAATAAGACCTCTCCAAAATGTTGCCCAACCAAAACTGAGAGAGTGTTGAGAGGGTGAAACAGAAATTATGTATATCAGTAGCCTGAGCTGATGCCTCGTACAGCCTGGTATTGTGAGAACCAAAATTCTTGGTCCATTTTCTGGAAAACCTCTCCTTGCCAAGTAGCTAAAATTAATATGCGCAGTTAATTTTAGGAAACTGCTGTAAATTCAGCCTGATCTAGCTGAAAGCTTCTCCTCCCTATTTCCCCGCTGTGTGTTCCCACTTTTTTCAGATGCAGTGACTGTACTGGTACAGGGGCGGGTTGATGCTGTTGATCTGGCAGTAAGGTAAACAACCCATCAAGAAATCCTCTGTATTTTATTCCCTCTTTAATCAGTGGGCTGCTCTGACATTCTGCTGCTGCCCGGTCATTTTACCATGGTAGGAAGTTTGGGGTAGGGAGCGAATGTTTATTTTAGTGCCAGACCACAGCAGTGATGGCAGAATTGCACCTTCATGTGTTCAAATTTCCAATATCATCAGATAAAATATGTTAATGTTACATGGGGCAGAGTGGCTGGAGCTGCCTGGCAGAAAAGGCCCTGGGGGTGTTGGTGGCCTGTGGGCTGAGCAGGAGCCAGCAGTGTGCCCAGGTGGGCAAGGAGGCCACCAGCATCCTGGCCGGGATCAGGTACAGCGTGGGGAGTAGGACTCAGGAGGTGATGGTCCCCTTGGACTGGGCACTGGTGAGGGTCCACCTCAAGGTCTGTGTCCAGTTTTGGGCCCCTTCCCACAAAAAAGACATTGAGGGGCTGGAACAGGTCCAGAGAAGGGCACCAGAGCTGGCAGAGCTGGTGAGGGGTCTGGAGAACAAGTCTCCTGAGGAGAGGCTGAGGGAGCTGGGGGTGTTCAGCCTGGAGAAGAGGAGCCTGAGGGGAGACCTTCTCCCTCTCTCCAACTCCCTGAAAGGAGAGGGCAGCCAGGGGAGGTCGTTCTCTTCTCCCAAGTCCCAGGTGATGGGACAAGAGGAAATGGCCTCCAGTTGCCCCAGGGGAGGTTCAGATTGGAGATGAGGAACAATTTTGACAGGGAAAGGGTCGTTAAGCCTTGGAATTGATTGCCCAGGGCAGGGGTTGAGGCATGTTAAAATAAAATTAGTAATTGCAACTTTGATGTCATAGATTAGCATGAAATACCAAGTTTGCATGATTTTCCCTTTATACGTGCAGAAATGACTTTTACGTATTTCAGGTCTTAATATAATGAGGGGAAAAAAATCAGTCACTTATTATATCAATGCAGATCTGGCCCTGTTTTACATAGTGTTAAAGACAAAGTAGTCCTTCATTTCCCTTCTGTGGCAAGATCACAATCTCACTGGTCTGAGCATTGTAGGAAGGATCAGTACGGTAATTTTTAATGATATGTATCGGGGCTTATTTTGTGTAAGACATGCCAGGCTTTCTTTATAGGAATGCTCAGTAAAGAGCGAATTAGCTTGTGAGAAAACAACAAAGAGATTCCACGGTCCCCATAGTGATGTAAAATTTGGACAGTTGTGAAATACTGTATGGGAGACATCACAGGTTTTGATACGCTTTCTCATTATGTTGTTGATTTCTCCCACTCAACAGTTTATCATCTCCAGTTATTTAATAGATAATCCAAAGTGTAGTTTAAATAATTGCCTTTTGACTGTTGAAAGCTCACAGGGAGGCAGGCAACACAGTGTGGGATTTGTATTGATCAGTGTATTGTTTGAAGCAAAAGTACTTGAACTAAGAGGGTTCTTTTTAGTATAATGATTTCTCAAGAGTTACATATCATGTAAAAAGAGACCTGATTCTTGCATGCTTTTCAAGGCGTTTTTCATGTTGGCAATGAAGCATCTATTGTGTGAATTAATAATGTTGATGTCTTAAGGTTTCAGAAAACATCAGAAACCGGAATACTGGCTTTGGAGGCTCCATCTTTAAAAGACTATTTTTTTTTATTTTTTAATAGGGTATCTTGCATATGAGGAGAGGCTGAGGGAGCTGGGGGTGTTCAGCCTGGAGAAGAGGAGCCTGAGGGGAGACCTTCTCCTTCTCTCCAACTCCCTGAAAGGAGGGGGTAGCCGGGGGGGGTCTGTCTCTTCTCCCAAGTCCCAGGTGATGGGACAAGAGGAAATGGCCTCCAGTTGCCCCAGGGGAGGTTCAGATTGGAGATCAGGAACAGTTTTAGATGGAAAGGGTCCTTAAGCCTTTAATGGCACATAAATGTGGTGCTGAGGGATGTGGTTTAGCAGTGATTTGGCAGCACTAAGTTAATGATTTGATTTAGTCATCTTAAAGCTCTCTTCCAACCAAAATGGTTCTATGAGTCTGTCAATCTTTCGATCAGTTACTTATTTCTGGAATATATCGTCTCTGACACACAGTTACAGTTATGGTGTTGGAAAAGTGTAGACTTACCTGGCATTGTGTATGTGCCATTGAGAACAGGTTAGCTGAGAATATTGGGGTTTTACTCTCTTTCCTCATACTGTGGCAGATTCAGTTCAAGTGTGTCCTTTGCACTTAGAGTTTTTCATTTTGTTCTTAAACGTACAACAGTTTTCACCTGCCTCTTTTGGTCCTGTAGATATCTTGTATTGCAGCTGGGTTTGGGGTTTTTTTTGCCTTCTCCTTTAGAGTAAGTTCCCCCAAATCTCTAGCCATTTTTGTTATTATTATTGTCTATTTCTTTTTAGCAAAAGAATTTAGAAACACGTAGCAGATCCTCCGTCAGGATGCTTTTGGGTCTACCGTGTGCCAGTGTTTTTAACGTGGAGGTTAGTGCAGAGCATCTTGGGCTTTGCCTTCCAAGAGCAGACAACAGGCAAACAGTTGGAAAGAGAGGAGCCAGGCAGGAATTTTGGCTTCTTTCCCCTTATCAGCCCTAGCCAGTTAGAAAAAAGAAAAGCTCCACGCTTTAGATTTCTGGTCCTGTCGTTCCCAGAGTATTTCTCAGTGGGGTGGTATGTATAGCCAGCAAAAATAACCCTGGAATGATTTACTTTCTACCAGTGTTGCTGTTTTCTAGAAGCAAAGGTCTGTTCCCCCAGGTTCCCTGTGCCTTAAAGGGCCAATATATCACGTTGGAAGAAATAATCCAATTTACTGCCCTGAAACAAAACCAAAAACGTTACAGTAGGCACTTTTTTCTTTTTTGTGTCTTTTTTTTGGTGAGGCAGTGTACTTGCAGTCCTGTTGGTCACGTCGCATCCTCCCTTCTCTTTTAAAGCGGTTTTGCACAGCAGGCGGTCACGTGGATGGCTCTCAGATCACGAGGTTGTTTCATTATCTTGTACTTTTAGCTGTCTGTGGGGAAAATGAATGTTATCCTTGACTTGTAGCTTAAAGCTGGCAAAATAGGAGTTTCAGCTCTTCCTCATGAGCCTAATGCAGTGAGCTTGCCAGGTGACACAACTGCTTTGTATGCGTAAGCCTAGAGGGTCTTGTTCACTGCAGCTGAAATTCCTGTTGAACAGATCTCCACGACACGAATTATAATGCCAGAGCAGCTTTACATTGAGTGGCTTAATTTCATGCCAGCTTTTGACAGGATTTTGCGGTTTGGGGTTGTTTCTGTGGTTGTTCAATAGCCTGTTGATGAAAGGCAGCCGTCAGGTATGTACCTCTTGCAACCTGCAAGCAGAAAACCATCCAGCAGTGCCACAGCAATGAGAAAGTTAGATTAATCTAAAGGATACAGTAAATCATATTTGATGGGGACTCCGCTTATCTTTTTATATTCTCCCAACTTGTGCTCTGTGCTGTGACAGGAGTTTATATGTCAGACTTAGAACCAGAAAATAATATTTAACTCATTGTGGTAATCCTTTCTAGAATCTGGATGGGTGAGAGGACAATTAAGGTTGTTACTGTTTCCCTTTCCTTCATTAATGTTAAAAACTTAAGATAGAGTTTGACATGGAAGATTCCATCAAGCTAAATAGTTTAACTGCAACTGTGGTGATACCTTTCAAGAGCATATGTCATTCTTGTTATTCACTCGGTCTTTCCTGTATGGTTATAGTTTCTGGGAGGCTTTCAATTATAAATATTGAAATATAACAACAATAATAATAATATTGATATTTTGGAGACAGTCTACATGTTTACCAAGCAAACGGTTTACTACCAAGCATACAAATAGGTGAATATTTTCATACATGATTTGTTACAAAACAATCTTATGCATCTTTCTTGTCCATGGAAGGTGTAACCTTGTTTGTTTTCTGAAGATAAGTCCAGAAGAAGTTAGCTCCTTTCATTGAATGTGCCCACATACACCTTAGAGAAGTAGGAGGCTGCATCTTTTGGATCAGTAGCATCTTCCTGTGGTCAGTGTGATACCATGGAGAGAAGGCTCCAGGGAGACCTGAGAGCAGCCTTCCAGGATCTGAAGGGAGATCCAGGAGAGGGACTTCTTGTCAGGAAGAGTAGTGATAGGACAAGGGGTAATGGTTGTAAACTATAAGAGGGGAAATTTAGATTGGATGTTAGGAAGAAATTCTTTGCTGTGAAGGTGGTGAGGCACTGGCCCAGAGAAGCTGTGTCTGCCCCATCCCTGGAGGGGTTCAAGGCCAGGCTGGATGGGGCTTGGAGCAACCTGGGGTGGTGGGAGGTGTCCCTGCCCAGGGCAGGGGGGTTGGGACTCCATGATCTTTGAGGTCTCTTCCAACTCTAACCATTCTATGATTCTAGGAAGACTGGGATGCGGTACTGTAACTTGGCCCCATCCCCACAGCCAGCTTTGGACTCTGGATATCTTTTTGTGGATATTAAGGAATATCAATGGGGTGGTTACTTCAGGCTTGATTCTTTACCTCAATTAAAATGCCTTGTGTTCACACAACACAACTCCTGCAGAGAAAGAGTCATTTGGTTTTAAGAGTGCTCTACGATCCCCTTGTCAAGTAATTGAGTTTGTGTTTGTAGTGAGGTGGTGTGGGACGAGGGGAGTCAAGTGCTTCTCGGCATCTCTGTCCCTTGGCTGCCTTCCCACGACCGACCCCTTGTCTGTTGCCTTGCACGGTGGCCATCCTGTGGCCCCTGCTCTGTGCTTGTGTCATTCCATCCCCTAAATACGACGTGCAGCCGCACTGATGGGCCTCCTCTGTTACTGTTATTCCCCCATTACCGCTGCAGCTTTTTAGTACCTGTGCTCTGTGCACCTGCCCCGTGCCTCGCAAAGTCTGGAATTACTCAGTACTGGGAGCAAGGAGAAAATGTGGGTCTGTTTATACAGCAGGCTTTGTTATTGTCGTGTACATCAGCAAAAGCAGGAAGCTCAGAAGACTAAGGTAACAAATAGGACTTGCCCTGACCCCATCATTTGAGGCACGGTAGGGAAGAAAGAAATTTGTCCTTAAGATGTAAGATCTCTTCCTGTCTGTTGTGAGAGTCTGAGTAAATCTGAAAAACGTTGGAGACAGTTGTGATGGATGGAGCTGGACAAGGGGACACTGGGAAGAGATGAGTACCCAGCTTGCTGAGTCAGAAGCAGTTGTTTACTTCTTGACTGCCTTATCCATGGGGAGCTGGAGCAGATGTTCTCGTGAGGGACAAACAGAACCTGGTCCAGCCATTGAAATCAAATTGGCTGGTGAGGACAGATGAATGACAGAAGAGCTATGAGTCTGTAGATCCTGGCATAACATCCTTCTTATCTTTCCAGTCACCATCATCCTCCTGGAACTCCTGGCTAGCATCAGCAGTTAGTTTTTGCTTGTTACTATGCCAACAGAAAATAATTTGGAATTGCCCATGGTATAATAAATTTTGGGAGATATCCTAAAACACAATCCAGTAGTTCTCTGCCTATTGCACAACTGTTACAAGACATTTCAGAGAGTGGATTTGACCCAATTTTTCTTTTTTTTTTTTTTACCTTGCCTGGAAGTTAAGATGGCCAGAGCACTCAAAAGTGGGTTTCCACCATCTTGTCCTGTGGTGGATACAAAATGCATTTGTAAAGCTTTATTGGATGCTGACATTAAAGGCTTGGGCTGTGTCCTTTGCCTAGTGGATGTTACCATTTGGGAAATGTGTGCTTTAAAAATCAGCTGGCATTTAATCCTGGAAACCTTCATGATGTGAGAGTGAGAAATAGCATGCTTGATTTATGGGGGGCTTTGGGGTTTTCCCCTCCCGCCCTTAACAGCGTGTTAGTGTTTTCACATGTTAGCTTTAATTGGATGCTCCAGCAAACAGAGAAGTTGCTCAGCAGCAGCAGACTGGTGTAGTTGTAGTGGAGTAAGTTGTACAGCTGTGTTAAATTATTCCCCACTGCTTAATTTATTCTCCTTATAAGTTCCGGTTTATTTATATAACCTTCATTATAACTTTCATTTCTTTGGAAGCAGTTCCTTCAAATATCTGTTACCCTTCCTGGCATGACTATTTTGAGGTTAAAAATCCAGTTACTGTTGTAGGATGCTAAGTACAGAAAATGAGGATCACAACTAATTTCTTCTATGTTCTTTCTTTCCTAATATGTCCCTGCATATTAATTTGATTTCCTCCTCTCTGATTTTTCACCGGGTGTAAGTCAGGTCAGCACACAGTAGAGTGCTGCTGTTTCTGCTTGGCATTTAATCTGATAATAGAGCACTTTAGGCAGTAAGAAATTGAAATGATGTTCCTTCACCCAGCTCAAAGCTGAACTAAAGCACTCCAAGCCGTAAGCTAAGGTTATGTGAGAAGTCGACCTTTAAAGCTTAAGCTGCAGTCAAACACTGTTTCTATACGTGTCTTCAAGTAGATGGGGAGTGATCACAGCAACTCCAGTTGAGGCCATTAATTTTCCTTCACCTTCTGCACAGCAGAGGACTTTTTCCATGTTCAAGGGCCTCAGCTTGCCTTCCTGAAGTCACATAATCTGTCTTGCTTGCAGTTTCCCTTCCTCCATGTATCCAGGGTCAGATCCTAAAAAATAGTGAGCTTGATCTGTCTGTCATATACCTAAATAAATTCTGGTTGAGTGTCCTGATTTGGAAATAGGGGCGCTTCTGTAGCAGATACTACAGATATTATGTATCTGTATATAAATATATATTTTTTTTTTCTTTTTTTCCAGGAAATTTCTT